>NW_020769309.1:3211173-3269420 GCF_900518735.1 Pseudonaja textilis
TGTGTGTGTGTACACATACATACATACACACACACACACACTTTGGAATGTTCTCTAAAGGATCTAACAATCCTGCTACCTTCATCTCATCATGTTAAAAAAAGAAACTTAAAAAAAGTTTTTTAATATTTTCCTATTGTACCCTTTGGGCAAATATCTAGAAGTGGTTCACTTTGTCCCCAAATGCATGAATCATGAATCCTTTTTGAATCTCAGTCTGAACTAAATGAGGGCAAAAGCCAGTGAATTTTGGTCTATATCTTTGCCTGTTTCTTAGTAATATCCACGTCATTACTTTGTAAATTCTTCTATTCTCAGCGTGGGAGCTATGAAATCTAGAAATCTCATAGGATGCTTCTATATTTTCATCACATTATTACTCAAGCTTACTATAAAGGTAAGTGTACCCCACAAGATGCTGAGCTCATCTGGAAACTCTCCTTATCTCAGCTCCAAGATTATATCCTTACCAATTATTGAGGACATGTACTCATACCAGTGGCTCCATTTCAGGCCCAGTCTCCTATTGAGGAAGGATGAAGCAAGATCAGAATATTATCCAGTACAAAATTAGTGTTTCTAGTATGAAAATTAAAGAGGCTGTCCTCTATGCAAATGTTCTGATTTACATTGGGAAAAATACAAAAGGAGATCAGTGTGGCGTTTGGAAAAGACTGAGCTGAAGTCTTCACTCCGGTCCGTTTTTCCAGCGGGAACACGGACCATTCCTATTGGCTGATGCCGTTTGACAGCCGGGTATAAAAGGGAGCTGTCAAACGGCATCAGCTGTTGTCCACCAGCTGGCTGCCTTGTTAGCGCGGCAGCTGCAGCAACCCTTTATTGTTACAATAAAGCAAAAGCTGAAGTTCACTCTGTGTTCGCCTCAGGTTATTCCACCGCTCCACAACGATCAGCATCCTTCAGGCTCCAGTTTAGATCTTTTGCTGCTTGCACTTAAAAAAAACGTAGTGATAGTATGACATGGAGGGATTTCCTTATCCAGATAAGCTCACAGGGCCAAGAGCAGAAAACTTCACCATGCTGATTGTAACTGATCCATCAGCAGAAGATCATTTGATTTTATAAGAGGTTTAGTAGGGTTCTCACCCAACTGCAGCAAGTCTCCAATCCATTTGCTCTGAGATAAACTTGTATCCTGGCTTCCTGGAGAAAGCAGCTGATTCCAGGAATTCATGAGATTCTTTGTGAATGTGCTGATGTGTCTGTAGCATTTGGTTGGAACAAAGCCAAGCTGCTCCTTTAGCACAATTTACCACCACTCAGGATTATTGTGATGGTGGGGAAGACTTACATATATTGCCTAGTGCAGCAGAATGAAAAGTGGGATAGAAACATCATCATCAAAATCATTCATAAAGAACAAACCTCACAACAAACATTTACATTCCGTACTTTCTACCTGAAGGGTATCTCCAATTGTATTGAATGGAAATAGTGTCCCAAAGAAGATACCCAGATGTAGTACCTTGAGCAATTGTTCTTCAGTGATGACTTAAACCTTTCAGTACTAACAAAAATTGCTAATTTGAATGAGCAAAAGGCATAAAAGTTATTGCCATGAACAAAAATTTGAGCACTTGAAAGGGACAATTCTAAATCTCAGAATGTTATACAAAGATTTTAAAAATAGAATGCAAATGGACTCACTTCCAGGAAGTCCCTAGCTCAGACTTAGGAACAAACAGCAGAATGATAATAACCGTCCAGTCCTCCAACTATTACAAGGCACAGTAGAATGTGTTAATTACATTACAAAAGAACAATCTTCCCATTACATAAGTGCAGACAGAATTGGAACTAGGTTAACAACACAGAAGTGGGAGTTGAAGGCTAATCATCAGGGGTTATACCCAATTATCCCCACCACACATACATCCACACATTTGCAATTTGTATTTTTTCAGAATCTTAAAATTGTAGTTCCTTTGTATCTCTGATCTCAGATCACCACTCAAATGTGTGTGGGACATAAGTACATTTGCTACTCAGCAGCAATTAGATGAAATTACCTTTGGCAAATACAGAAGGATCTTGACAGACTTGAACATTGGGCACTATCTAACAAAATGTAATTCAGTGGTGAAAACAGTAAAGTTCTACATTTAGGCAAGGAAAACAAAATGCACAGGTACAGTTTATGTTGTACCTTGCTCAATAGTAGTAATGTGAGAGGGATCTTGGAATCCTAGTGGACAATAATTTAAATATGAGCTAGCAGTGTGCTGCAGCTGCCAAAAAGCCAACACAGTTCTAGGCTGCATAAACAGAGGGATAGAATCAAGATTATGTGAAGTGTTAATACCACTTTATAATGCCTTGGTAAGGTCACACTTGGGCTACGGTATCCAGTTTTGGTTGCCACAATGTAAAAAAGATGTGGAAACTCTAGAAAGAATGCAGAGAAGAGCAACAAAGATGATTGGAGATTAAAACATATGAAGAAGGTTGCTGAAATTGGGTATGTCTAGTTTGATGAAAAGAAGGACTAGGGGTGACATAATAGCAGTGTTCCAATATGTCAGGGGCTGCCACAAAGAAGAGGGAGTCAAGCCATTCTTCAAAGCACATGAGGGCAGGACAAGAAGCAATGGATGGAAACTAATCAAGGAGAGAAGCAACCTAGAACTAAGGAGAAATTTCCTAACAGTTAGAACAATTATTCAGTGGAACAACTTGCCTCCAGACGTTGTAAATGCTCAAACACTGGAAGGCTTTAAGAAGAGATTGAATAACCATTTGTCTGAAATGCTTTAGGGTTTCCTGCAGGGGGTTGGATTAAAAGACCTCCAACATCCTTTCCAACTCTGTTATTCTATTCCAGTGTTGGCAAACTTTTTCAGCACCAAGTCTCGAAATGGGAGCGTGCGCTTATGCTTGGGGGAACATTGAAAACTGGAAGAATAGCTAATGGAGTGTTTCATGAGACTATTTGACAACTTGTCTTTGTGTTTTTATAAGTGTCAAAGACATCACTATATTTACAGAGAAAAGCATTGATATGTTGATGTATAAATGGATTAACTGACTTTGGGTAACATGCTGTTTTCACTCAATACACAGAACAAAGTTTGTACAAGGATTTTATTAAATGATTGGACAGTTGCATATTAAGAAGGCTTGAACACAGTGGTTGTCATACTTGGCAATTTGAAGATTGTGGACTTAAACATCTTAAAGTTGCCAAGTTTGGAAAATACTGTTTCAACTTCTTATAGCAGATTCACATGTGAAATTGCCTTTATGTGAGGAAAAAGCCAGAGCATATGCCACTCTTCAAACTCACATGCTTTGAGAGGTAATTTTATCTTTCAACTCCAAAGGATTTTAGAACATCAGCAAATGAGAGTCCCTTCATATGAGAAATTTCAAAATTGTCTATGTTCTTATCTACTAGCAAGCATTCTATAAAAGCTTAAATTGCACATGCCAAATCCCTTCCTCTCAGATATGCTTCCGAAGCTGATGTGGCAACTTCATAATGTATCTATCCACATCTCACTTCAAAAAAGATGCCTTGCTAAGAAGTGGACCTCCATAAATGCTCTGAGAATCACTGACATTTGAAGCATGAATGTTTATCATAAACAGAGCTCTTTCTTAATGGCAGCGATCACCCTGACACACATTTCATGGATCTTGGAGCCTGCTAAAGTTGTTCATTTGGAAGTGTTCGAGAACTGAGTACAACCCCACTTTTCTTCCAGCCCTTGCAAAACTCTTGAACCGAGGAAGTGATGGATAGACTTGTTGATATAACAACAATCATTGTGGAAAATCAATGATGAGATCAAATTTTTGTCAATGTTATTGATCTGTTTTTTTACTATTTTATCATGTAAACAGTCTCCCAGGTTCTGAGGAAATTCAAATGACAAGCACTTCAAGCATTTATTTATTTGTTTTTAAAGATTTATTGGCTTCTTCCAAGATTTAAAACAATCTCATGTAAACTGCATGGATGACTGTGCTAGGTACTCCAGTGCCAAGTACATAAGATTCTGACAGAAGATTATTAATTGCACTCCAGCCTTCCAAGTGGTCAAGATATTGCTGAATGCCTCAAATTGTTATTTGGCAATAGCTGAAATAACACAGCACTTTTCAATACACAAATAAGGAGATTGATGAATCTCACGAGTGTAATAAAAGAAGCAAAGGCACTTTAGCCTGACTGCCTTAGTTAATTATTTGTGGATATTGTGAATAGAAAAGGTTCCCCGCACACAAAGCATTATCTCTTTAGTTCTGCCAAGCATAATGAATACATATTTCCCACAGAAAAAAAGGGTGGGAAGGGAATGCACATAAAGTTGACCTTTAGCATGACAGTGAATTCTTAGACCTGTGACAATTCTCCCCTTTTATAGCACTTGGTATATTCTTAACCTACTGACTGTAGAACCCTGTGAACATTAAACATGGTTAATCCCCTGACAGACTCAAGAACGGTTTAGGTGCCACTTGCTTTGTAGCAATAGGAACTAGAATAAAGAAATTGGGGGGAAACAATTTATCAAAGAAGGGTGGGAGTGAAGATAATACTAAATTTTAAATGGTTCAAGGGTCTCTGTCTATTATATGCAGAAGATTTGTCATTACTGGGGAGAAAAAAGAGAAACATACACTAAGTAGATTTAGTCTTCTCTCTATTTATCCCTGAAATAATGCTTAAGTGTAATCTATTTATTTCATGGCCTCTTTTAAAAAAAATATATTCAGAGCAGGTAGGGCTAAACAATGAGCAGATGCTGGATCATTTAAATTTTAGCATATACTTCACAGGTGGGTACTTTGATCATTCCGTGACAAAAAGCAATTATTGAACTCATGTTTACACTAGTATGAACACCATTATAGAGGAAGGATCAGCAACAGAGGCGGTATTCAGCAGGTTCTGACCAATTCTGAGAACCGGTAGTGGAAATTTTGAGTAGTTCGGAGAACCAGCAGTAACCTTCCTCCAGGAGTGGGGAGGGAATGGAGATTTTACAGTATCCTTCCCCTGCCAGTAAAAATATTTGAATCCCACTACTAGTCAGCAACATGTAGTTCAGTGGTAGCGAAAGAGTGGTGGTTTAAAAAGTCAATTTTGTTAAAAGTCCAGTTGCTTCCCCTTCCATAACCATCACATCTTTCGAAACACTGAAGGGAAATACTAACCTAACATTCACTATTTTAAAAATTCTCTCCAACCTATATAGTAAAGTCAATCTATCAGCTGTGTTCCTTTGCCCCCCGCCTCCTGGGCTCAGCCTTTTTGTGCTATTACACCCATCTTACGAACAACCAGTTCCTCCTTGTCAATGAAGCAAATGTTTACTTCATAAGATAAACACCTTTTCACCATAATAGTAAAAGAGGGTTTATCTTTGCTTGAGTCACACTCAGTTGGAAACCCTGTGAGTATTATGTTGCAGCTTCCACTTAAAAGAGGGAATTAAAGTGATGGTAGATAGTATAAGATTTCACAAAAATGTATTTTATTGGACATTCTTAGCTGTGATATGTGTTATGTGGGCCAGCAGAAGGAAAATGACCTTTCTGCCCAATATGATGTGGGGACACATTGCTTATAAAGGATTTCTGAGGATCTGAAATTTAACCAATGCCTGAAAAAAAGTTTCCAAATAGTTCTTTTCTTCATAAGCTCCTTCATACTTTTGCAGTTTCAATATGAGTTAGACCATGATTTGGAGACTGACAGATTGAGGGCTGCACAAAAAGAGAGCTGCAAAATTCAGTTTGTTATTCTACATCTAGGCATTCAAAGAACAGGGAGGAAATGAAATGCTGAATTATTAACACTGACTTTTAAGGACACATCCTTTGCTTATTTGCTTCTCGTGCTTTTGCCCACACAGGGTGAAAAAGACTTTGGTTCCTAACTGATTATAGTCTTCTAATAAATTCAGCTCCTAAACAAAAGATGTATATATAAAAAAAAAATCCCCAGCTGATAGAAAGGCAGCTGGGTGAGTTTCTCATAGAAACCAGTCCTCTGTGGGAAACAGAGGCTTAAGCTGGTAAATAAGGTATCAGCCAGTGCTTGACCTTTGAACTCAGTGTCAAACTTGGTGGGAAAGCAAACATATTCCACTTGCTGTTAATGGGTATCCCTTATGTCTGGAAACTTGAGATAATGGGGGTTGTATTTAACAAAACAACTTTCCCCTAGAAACTTGCCTCCATTCTTTGCATTTGTGTTTTCTCGCTGGTGGAGCTCAAAACACAGGGATATACTTTTTTATAACCATGTTTACACAAGAATGCATCACTTTAGCAATTACTGTTCCATCATTGATTTGGCTACATATATGAATATGTAATGCATATATATATTGTATTTGCTTGCTGCCCTTCATATATTACTTAGCTTCAATTCCTTGGACACAATAGAAGAAATTGGAGAACAGGAATCAATCAGAATTTGCACCAATCTTAAAATAATTTTTAAAAAATTAAAAATACAACTAAGTATCTATTTTGCATTGTCAAATAGAGACAGTGTCACACATGCCTTGTTTCAATTTAGTCATAGATAAATGACACAAACCATTCATTCCCCAAATCTGCATTCCTTTTCATCAAAAAGAAGTCAATTCTGAAGCCTCATTTTGTGAGATTGTAGGTATATACTTTTTCTTCCTTTTTGGGGTGGGGGGGGGAGTTTACAAATAAACTTAAACCAGAACATTATCTAATTTGGAATTGAATCTGTATCATTTTTTAAATTTTACTTTATTTTTTTATACCAAATATACAAAATAAAAACCACATCATCATCTTTTCCATCAACCTTCCTTAACTGATTGCACTGGACTGCTAAACAGCATTGGACTTCTAGTTAGTATTGAAAAAAGTAATTAGGACTGCAGAAAAAAACAATTACTACCATTGAGGACCTGTATAATGCACAAGTGAAAAAGAGATCTGTGACAATATTTACAGACCCCTCACATCCCAGACATAAACTGTTTCAACTCCTACCCTCAAAATGACACTATAGAGCACTGCGCACCAGAACAACTAGACACAAGAACAGTTTTTTCCTGAACGCCATCACTCTGCTAAACAAATAATTCCCTCAACACTGTCCAACTATTTATAAAGTCTGCACTACTATTACTGTTAATCTTCTCATCACTCCTTATCACCCATCCCCTCCAACTTGTGATTGTAGGACAGTAACTTTGTTGCTTGTATCCTTACAATTTATATTGACTATTTCGTAGTATGATTTGATTGTTGATTGTACCCTATGACTATCATTAAGTGTTGTATGTTATGATTCTTGATTCTTAACGAATGTATCTTTTCTTTTATGTATACTGAGACTATTTACACCAAGACAAATTCCTTGTGTGTCCAATCACACTTGGCCAATACATTCTATTCTATTCTATTCTAAAAGAAGAATTCTAATTCTAAAAAAAAATGTAACCCAATGAGGTAATGAAACATCTGCAAGAAAACAACCAAGCTCAGAGAGAGCACCAACCTCTATAGCTCAACCTTGAGCTACAAATACTCTCTTCTATTAGTATTTCTAAGCAATACAAACTCCAAGAACAAGACCCAAAGACATGAGAGAGAAGCCTGGTTGGAGATTGATCCAAAAGCCAGATGAGACAAGAGTGTCTCCCGTGAGGTCTTCAGAAATGTAGCAATCAAAAACAAAAGTACTACATCAATTTTACTATAGTTTCCAGTCAGTCAGAGCAGAATCAATATATTCAACTCATGACTCAAAAGTAAATATGACTGTTGCATGAATCAGGTCTGGAGCTAATATCATATGCAAAACACTGTTGTGAAAGAGGCCTTTGTTAGTTTTTTGTTCTTTATCAAGTTCCTTCTTGTTTTTTTAAAGAAAATCTGATTGAAAAAGTTAATATTGAAAATGTTAATACATATTAAAGGGGATTTAAGCAGAACTGCAGTCTTTCAAAGACCCACATCCAATATACATTCAATATTTTGGGTATGTCCTATCTTTATAATTTATAATTTCCTTCAAATATTTAAAGATCTCTTTGCAGAGAGTCTGCAGAAGCATACTGAATCCAGTGAACAAAGCACTTGGCTGACTTTGCTTAGATTAGAAGTAAAACAGAATGAACCAATCCAAATGAACAGTCTTTAGACAAAATCCTTGGACAAAATGCAGATGGATAGAATTGATTTGTGGCTGAATGAAAGTAGCCTACTGTGCAAAATAAAATTACTTATTTCCATCCATTTGTTCGACACTATGGAAGCAGGGATCCTAATTAATACTCTAAGTGACCCCCTACTACAATATTTTCAAAGCACATACCCACAAAAAGAAAAATTAAGGCTGAGCAAAGCATTTGAAAGGGGGCAGCTCACAAAGCATATAGTTCAAACAAAGTACGTCTCCTAAAAGCATTAAAGCTGCCTTGTCCTTTAGAAAGTTCACCCTGTGGCTTCCAAGGCTCTCTGCACTGGTTTGTACCCATAAGTGAACACAAAGATCCACTTCTGCTAAACAGATTAACCAAATGAAGCAGCAGGATTTGTGCAGGCATACGCAAACAACCAGGGACAACTTTCAAATACTTTGCACATCTGATTAATCCATTCTTTGAAGAGGATTGTTTATGTTTCTGCTCCCATGAGAGCCCCAAGCTAATGTATTTATTTATAAATTATATCTCCTACATTTTCATTGTTCAAAACAACCCCAAAGCAGGCTGGGAAGTCTGGAAAAGAAAATCAACTGGTATTTGTGTGACATTAAGGGATGCTGATATTTTGACCATGTAGTTCAATGTAACTTCCTCCAGCAAAACACACCATTCATTTTATATTTGTTTGACTTCTGAGCAAAATATGAAGATCATATTCCAAATCCAATAGCATTCCTTGAAATGCCAATTAACTCTTGTTTGGCCACATTAGTGCAATCCTATACTTCTGCATATCCTTACTGGGATTTATTCTCAGGTAGCTGTATAGGAACATCTATTATGTTTAGCATTCTTGGGTAGAAAGAAAGGATATACATTAAAGTAACAGCAACAATAAAAGTAACAATCACAGTAAATATACTTTCAATTTCAAAAGAAATATTCCAAGAAATACCTATTGATCAGATGATAGGATGATGTCCATAATTATCATTAAAAAATTGTAGCTGCTTATTATGTGATTATATTATTAAGTGATAATATGACTATAATTTTGTTGTGTGTATCTTACAATTTATATTGTTTTATTTGGTATCCTAGTATGATTATGTTGATTGCTTATTTAGTACCCTGTGACTATCACTGTTTGTTGTATCTTATGATTTATGACAAATGTATTTTATGATGATTATGATCATGATTTACCACTTGTCACTTGTGTGTACACTGAGAGCTTATGCACCAAAGACAAATTCCTTGTGTGTTCAATTATACTTGGCCGATAAAGAATTCTAATGATTATTAATAGGACTGTGCAAAACATCTCTCCCTGAATTGCTAAAGCAGGAATGATGTTTGCAAAGCTTATTTGGCTGCTTCAGAAATATTCCCATTGGTCTCTACATGAATGTATATATGCAGTCCTTTCACTCTGCGGAGAAAAATAAAACAAATTGACAGCCTAATGAAACAAAGTGGCTGTGCAAACATACATGTATGGAGAGATTTGGAAGCAGATTCTGAAGTAGCTGTATGACTCTTGCCATGTTCCATTGGAATGTGAAGCAACTCTTTTGTAAATAGTAGGCCAGTAAAAAAGGAAAACAGAAAGCTATTCTGTAGTCAGCCCTGACTCTTGCTGACTCTATGAATGGAACTTACAGTTTCAATTATTAGTCTTAATAGAAGTGGTTTGTGACTGTCTTTTTCTGAGATGTTTTGGCTTGCTAGTCTAACCCACAACCCTACTACTGGTAATCAGGCCTGCTTAGCATCTAAGCCTAGACAATGTCAAAGAGAGGTTGCCATCTGCCTGAGGTGTGTAGGCTAGCCTTCTTGAGCTGGCTTTAACATATATCAGAGTAGAAAAGGTCAGGAAACAAATCCCAATCAAGAAGCCATTCAGCACTGCAGGATTTTAAATTTTTTAATTAGCCTTGTTTCATCATCTTATAGAATCTATATGATACTACATGGTAACATAAGGAGTAAAGGTAAAGTGTTTCCCCTAGCAAGAGCCGATTCATGTGTTGAAACTGATTAAGAAGGCATTTACAGTGGTTATGTCCCAGATATAAAATTGCTCTTGTGGAAATGGAGTTGGCCAGCAGGTTACTGAAGATATGAAGATCTGTTAATCTTTGACTATAAAATGAAGAAAAAAAGTGTTGTTTAACTATTTATGAAAGGAACTTATTGAAGAGAATGTGATCCAATATTTCTCAAGCTTGTCAACCTTAAGATGTATGGATTTCAGGATTCAGAATTTCTCATATCATAAAGAAAACTGAAAAATGCCTTCCTGACTATAGTGAACCCTGTAAAGCAGAAATGGAGTGATTCCAACTCTCTCCTGAATCTGGAGAAATCTTTTTTCTGCAATTTTTATAAAAATATTTGAAAACAACTCGGCTCCAGGATGTACCTGCACATTGAGTTTTTATTATGAACTTCACAGTTGGCACCAATGCCATCAAATAACACTAAGCAGTGCACCCTTGCAGTAAATAAAAGGGCAGATGAGTTTTTAAAATCTAATTATATGTTACTAAATTTGATCAAAAAAAATGTTGGTTTTTAGAAAATGAAAATTTACTGATAGAAAAAAACTGCTCTGGAAATTAATGATAATGGTAGAGAAAATGTGATCATTTTTGATACAGATTAGGAAGGGGAGACCATTAATTCATCAACTTCAGAATTGCAACAGGCCAGTTCATGCAAATTATCATTTAAAATTAATTATAAATCTTCTATAATGCCTAGTGTCATTTTAAAAAAAAGTTCATTTCCAATAGTATTGGAAAACATGGATTATTATAATTATGGATAATTATCCCTCAGGGATGGAAGAATTAAATTATGTGTACATATAATTATTATGTGTACATATAATTATTATTATATGTTTTAGTAACACCATCTTGGCAATAATTTTTTCCACAGTAAAAAGAGAAGCAGTAACAACAGCTGGAAAACTTTAGAAAAAGCCAATAATTGGCAATTTAAGAGAAAATAAAACAAAATGTTTTTTGTTTGTTTTTTTGCAAGAGCCGTCTTTCTTTCTTTAAATGTAATGCTGGTAAACTATGAATATATAAAGAAACAAACCGTGGTCTTGAGTGAAAGATGTACTAAAAGCATTAAAATGTTACAAATATTTTGAAAAGATGTGTTTATTTACAAATTATTTCCCTTTCTCTTTAGATTTTCAATTTATCTTAGTTTGAATGTTTAAGATACTGAATAGATATGGAAATGTTCATATGATGGAGATAGCTCTGCTGGAGTTAGCATTGTGTGGGGGATTTTTTGTGGATTCTTCTAGGTCAACAATATGTGCAACCATACTGGAAAAGTCTCGGTAGAATGATAAAATTGGGACTTATCAGATTATTTCCATTTGATGGTAAGCACTGACATACCTTTGGACCAGATGTTTGGTGTGAGTGTGTGTGTGTGTGTGTGTGTGTATAAAATGATAGTTATAGGTGCATCTCGTGCATCTCCATGGAATCACAGTATCTAGGCATTTCTGTGGTAAACATCTATTTCAAAATTATAATCCTCCTGCCTCTCATCACAGATGTGCAGCCCTTCTTGAATTTTCTTTGTTTATGGTTTGTTCCCTTTCAGACAGACAATGGAATAGAATAACAGATTTGGAAGGGGCCTTGGAGATCTTCTAGTCTAGCCCCCTGCTTAGGCAGGACAAATCATTATCCAATCTCTTCTTAAAACCTTTCAGTGTTGGAGCATTCACAACTTCTGGAAGCAAGTTGTTCCACTGATTAATTGTTCTGACAGGAAATTTCTCCTTAGTTCTAGGTTGCTTCTTTCCTTGATTAGTTTCCATCCATTGCTTCTTGTCTTGCCCTCAGTTGCTTAGGATAATAGCTTGACTCCCTCTTCTTTGTGGCAACCCCTGATATATTGGAACACTGCTATTATGTCATCTCTAGTCCTTTTCATCAACCCTATTCCTGCCAGCTTGGTGTCATCTGCAAACTTGAAGAGTTCCCCATCTATCCCTTCATCCAAATCATTGATGAAGATGTTGAAGAGTATGGAGCCTAAAACAGAGCCTTGAGGTACCCCACTGTACACTTCCTTCCATGTAAATGCAGTTCCACTGAGGACTACACATTCAGTGCGGTTGGTCAGCCAGTTTCTCCTCCCTCCATTTCTTTATTTTTATACTGTGTTATTTTTTGCCTGATGTTATTGTTTCCACCATCAGTTCTGTAATTTTTCATTTTTTCCCCTTGGGTTTTGCTCTTATTTTTTTCTAACCTATCCTTCCAATTATATTTTCTTACTTTCTATTTATTGTCTCTAAGTTAATTGGGAAGGGAATTGATTCTGGGTTTGAAAGCCTTTCCCCCACAACTAACATGTTATTGCATAACCTAAAATTCCTTATCCACAAAAATAGTTGCATGTGGGGGTAAACAGACAGGAGAGTCTACATCTATCAAAGTGCTCCTTAGCCATTTGATAATGAGGATGGATTGATTTTTTTCAGTTCTTTATTTATTAATTTAACCACAGAGAATCAGTTAATTACAAAAATCCAAAATACCTGTAGAGAAAAAGACATGATAGATGGATGGATGGATGGATGGATGGATGGATGGATGGATAGGCATACAGACAGACAGTCAGACAGATAATAGACAGATACACACACACACATACACACATACTTATCATCTTTTGAAATAAAATAAACTAAAATATAAAATCCAGCATGGGGATGGATTGACTAAATTGGAATGATTATACTACTCATTAATGTAAGTGTAGATCCTCAATTTTAAAATTTTATCTCATTTTATGATGAGATATCTCATTTTATGATACAGTTTTCATCATAATCTTCCCTGGTAGTTTATGCAACAAAACTTAGGAGGGAGGAGGGTTATATCTTTGCTCACGTGGTCTGTGTCTCAATCTTGGATCCTCTAACAGATCCAGCACTCCAGGAGTTCAATTCTCACTGGCTCAAGGTTGACTCAGCCTTCCATCCTTCCAGGGTCGGTAAAATGAGGACCCAGATTGTTGGGGTGGGAGCAATATCAGACTATTTCTCCCACCTCAACAATCTGGGTCCTCATTTTACTGACCTTGGACTCTATAAACCACTTAGAGAGGGCTGTAAAACACTATGAAACAGTATATAAGTGTAAGTGCTATTGCTATTCTTCCTGTTGTTGCTGTCACTTGGCACTGGTACTTTTATCACCATTACTGTCTTCTGCTCCTTGCCTATGATGTCTGGTTGATTGTCCAGTACTTGCCTGTCTGTCTAGATCTGTAAGTCTCTTAGGATCTTATCACTCTTTTCCTTTATGATTTTTTGTGGAATCTCCCCTCTAGATTTGGGGAAGGTATGGCCCATGTACTGTGCAGATATTTCTGTTCACAATGGCTGTTTGATTCTACAGTTCAGTGTATGCTTTTGCTGCCTGCATTTTACACTCTGCCCTGTGCGTTGGATTGTTTCTGGGGCGTTTCAGCATAGTGTGCACCTCAGTTCCAGTCTAGTATCATAGACTCCTTCTTCTATATGCACACTGTACTAACATACTTCATTTAAATGTTATTTCTGCATGTGAATGCTTCACAACCTTTGATGAAATAATAGGAAGCTGTCTAGATGAAAGGAAAAGCACAATTTTGTTCTCACCCCACACTGGGGAGACTATGAAATGCATGAAAACTTGCTCTCAATTGCAATGATCAGCATAAGTTTTCTGCCTATTGTTTCTATGTTGTTCTTTTAAATACTGAACCATAAATAATAGTTTGAATTTGCCTCACAGAGCAATATTTGCACGGCAGACTGCTTTAGAGAATATCCCTTAATTAAAGACTTCAAGTATGCCTGAGGGGTGTCCCAGAACAACTGTTTGAAAAAGATTATCATGCTATTCAGGCATTGTCAAAAAATACAATTCAACATTTTTCTTGCATCTGAAACCTATCTAAGGTATTGACATTTTTATTAAAAATATTCTTCATTCTCTAGGACCAAAGTCATAGCTCAATCACTGGGTCTAAAATTGAGCTTTTGGGGTTTAAGACAACATTTAGGATAAACTTATCAGAGTTTGAATTTATTGGCCATGAATAACATGACTGTTGACAGTATTGCTAAAGGCTCTCATCAGGGCTGTGAAGAAAACATTAAGGTAGGAAAAAAGGGTTGCAATGGCAACCAGTGGAAAAACTGCAGGGTAAAGGTTTTGTAGATATTTCAATACCTCTGGCAATATTTCTGTGAAAACTGAATACAGTGGAAAGATATTTTCAATTTCCCTCTGCCATTATTGCATTTAATTTTGTTTACTGCATAACTTGTTAAGCTGCAACTGTTCTAGGAATATAGCCATAAAAATTTCTCATATTTCCTGAATAAAAGTCTAGAGTGTTGAGTTGCTAGTTCATAATATGAATATCACTATCCTTATGACATTACACTATGAATAAAATATATAATTTCATAATATGATATGAAAAATACAATAAAATATAATATAATTGAACACAATATAATATAATATTTATATGATTTCAAATGCATTATAATTTGACAAATTAATGTTTTTCATAGGAACCAATAATTTGTGTTATAATTGTGTTTACAACACAACATGTTATGAAATATTCAGTGGTCAGAATCTGCAGGTGACTGAGCTATACTCATATTTGTGGTGATTTATCTCTATCGAAGTCAGTCTTACACAAAAATAAAATCTTAACTAGAAGTATTTCTCCTTTTTTGTCTTTGATTCATTTCATTTGTGACCTTATAAATTCTCCTCTTCTCAGTGCTTTCCAAATGACTCTTCCCTTTGAAACTGCCACTAATTTGATGTTACTGAAGTCCTGGCATCCATTTTTTTCCAGTCTAGATAATAATAATACCATTAGCAACATTTGTTTGTTCTTTGTTTCTTTCTACATTTGAAGAAGACAGCTGTTCCTGCCTTTTCTGTTTTGTTTTTATCTGTTTTTCTAAATCTCTTCCATTTCTTCTACATTCCATGTACATTTTAATATTAACTGAGAAAACCTCGGTGCATTACAGTTTTCAGTTATTTGTACGGATTTCTACAATCCACTTTATCTAATACAAAACTTATCTCTTCCTTCAGAAGAAAATAAAATTCAGGAATCCAGAGCACAATAGAGTTTTTGCTTTTCTTGCCTCTGTTTTAATTGCTCTAACATACTCCTTTGTTCATTTTGGAGCATTAATAAAGTTTCTGTCAATGCAGCCTTATTGTCAAACATCATCTCATTAGCAATTTAGCTCAGGATTCATTGTCTAAAAAAGAGCATTTCTATAAGTGCAAGAACCAAGATATAAATCAGATTTAGCCAACTGAGAGTTTCTTAATACAATGTTTACAGTTTGTTGAATAAGGTTCCTACTGATTAAAATATAATTAGCAGATTCATTTGCTTAGGAGTAAAGCTATACAGTTGCTATATGTATGGCAGAATTATGAAAAAGCATGGACCAACTATTACTATCATGTCCCTATTTTGTGATCTACTAAGCAGGATTTTGAAAGGAAAAAATGACCACAGTTTCTGGTTATCCTGAAATGGGGAAGATACACAAAAAATAATGTAACATTTAAAACAGGGCCTATCACAGTTTTTAAAAACTGTGACATGATAGCAGTATTCCAATACCTGAGGGGCTGCCACAAAGAAGAGAGGGTCAATCTATTTTTGAAAGCACAGGAAGGTAAGACAAGAAACAACAGATGGAAACTGATCAAAGAGAGGAGCAACCTGGAATTAAATAGAAATTTCCTAACAGTGACAACAATTAACCTGTGGAACAGTTTGCCTTCAGAAATTGTGGATGTTCCATTACTGGATGCTTTTAAGAAGAGACTGGCAAACCACTTATCTGAAATGGTATGAGGTCTCCTGCTTGAGCAGAGGATTGGAATAGAAAGACCTCTAAGGTTCCTTTCCAACTCTTCATTTTGTTGTTGTGTTTTAAATCCTGAAATCCTGACTGAGCTAGATGTGGATTTGTTCTAACCAATATTAAACAAAGTTCTTCACCATCATATATTTGTTTACTGCAACAGTCCTTTGATATAAATAATAAATATTCAGAAATCAATTTACACAACTTCTCATTAACTTAATTAGAGATGGAGAGACATTTAAAATGGTACCTTTTCTTCAAGATTAAACTTCTCCTTTGCTAATTATCCAATCCAAATATTTTAAAGATTTAAAAGCAGTTTAAACAGACATATTTACTCTTTTGCAGTAAAACATCCATTAAAAAAAATGCATGTCTGTATTAGGACAAAATGTCTTGGCAGAAATTTCCTCTAATCCTTTTGATGTACTCATCTACCCATTAAAATTTCTTAAATAAATAGTAGGATAGAAAACACCAAGTTAGTCCACACATTAGCAAAAGCCATTAACCCACACCTGTATTTTACTGTAATCAAAACTTTCAAATGTTATGAATATGCATCACCATTCATTTTTAAAAGAAAATAATAATTCTTTTTCTCTGTTTAGCATAATGGGCAGATTTTATAATCCATGACACTACCTCATTTCTAAGCCCTCCCAAGAAATTTGGCAAATTTGTCTTTTCTTTTTCTTTTTTCTTTTAAACTTTTGTTCATTTACTGACTCGGTGTAGCAACTGCACCCTGGCCCAAACTCATTAACATTTTGAATGCTTTATTCCCTTTGAATGAAACTGAATATAGAACGACCGCAGGAATGAATAAGATCTTCTATAAATCTGGTCTAATAAGTAAAGCTGACACATTTGGTCTTGGCTGTTTTAATAGTTGGTCCAATGGAGTAAAAGTTCATTAGACATAGAGAATATACTCAGAGGCTATTAAAAAGAGCAGTACATTTCTAATGAATGTACTGCAATGGACTTTGTGCATTGGAACTCTGCAAAATCTCTGTAGCATTTTATTACCTGTAAAATGAAGAAGGGATTCATAGTTTCATGATCTGATTAAAAGTTCAGTGCTACAGTTTTAAAATAAGTGCCTATTGCATTTTTGTAAGATGCATGTTGCAATAATGGAACCTCGGAATAATGGAACCTTGGAATTTATACTTGGCAATACACTCCTGATACAAACAAATAGGATGCAGTCTCCATTTACCAAATATGAGGGAAAAATATATGATAAACAGACACAGTTCCATCTGCCTGAGCCAGACGAGAAAGATCCTATATGTAGCTTTATCTTGACAAACTACATTGTAAAGACTCTAGCACCCTCATATGTGTGCCCTAGTAACAGGTAGCATTGTTTTTGTTTTTATTTACTTATTTTTGTCAATTGCTTACAAGATAATAGGTATAAGTAAAAACATAGTTATGAATACATGGATACATATAAGAAAAATAAAAAAAGAAAAGGAACAATAAGACAGGGACAGTAGGCACGTTGGTGCACTTATGCATGCCCCCTACAGACCTCTTAGGAAAAGGGTGAGGTCAGTAGTAGACGGTCTAAGGTTAAAGTTTTTGGGGTTTAGGGAAGAAACCACAGAATCAGGTAGAGTATTCCAGGCATTGACCATTCTGTTGCTGAAGTCATATTTCCTGCAATCAAGTTTGTATCTATTGTTTGCTCTTGTATTCTTATGGCTGAAACTGAAGTATTCATTGACAGGTAGGACATTGGAATGTATGATTTTATATACTATACTTAGATCAGACTGAAGGCAGTGTAGTTCTAGGTTTTCTAGGTCTAGAATTTCAAGTCTGGTGGCATAAGGTATTCTGCAACGAGTAGAGGAGTGGAGTACTCATCTTGTGAAATATTTCTGGACTTTCTAAAACTGTGTTAATATCAGATACGTAATGTGGGTTCCAGACTGATGACAGAGTTTGGATCATCAACAAGGTCTTGACTAATCAGCCTGTATTTTATTTTCTGATATTTTTTTGCCAATATGTAGGACAGAGCATTTATTTGTCGAGATTTGAAGTTGCCATTTGTTTGACCATTCTGATACATAGTCAAGGTCTTTTTGAAGGGTAGCAGTATTGTCTGTGGCATTGAGCAGCTTTACATCATCAGCTAAGAGAACACAGTTGCTCTTAATATGATCACAGAGGTCATTTATGTAGAGTATGAAAAGAGTTGGTCCTAGAACACTGCCTTGGGGGACACCACTGTTGACAGGTACAGAATTTGATAGGACACTCCCAATTTTGACCATTTGTTGTCTGTTTGACAGGAATGCTCCTATCCAGTTATGTAGGTGTCCAGAGATACCATAAGATTTTAGTTTTAGGAGTAGTTTTTCGTGTACCACTGAATCAAAGGCTTTACAGAAGTCTATGTAGATTGCGTCTATTGCTTTGCCCTGATCGAGTTGTGTAGTCCATGTTTTTGCAGTGTAAGAGTTGCAGATTACAGGATAGTTTTTTCCTAAAACAAAATTGTTTATTGGAGAGTAGGTTGTTTGTTTCTAAGTGGAGGATAATGGATTGGTTAATTGATTCCATGACGTTACAGGTGATGCAGCATAAAGAGATTGGTCTGTAATTTTCAGCTAGACTGGGGTCTCCCTTTTTGAAGATGGGGATGACTGTGGCTTGTGACCATAGTTTTGGCAAGGAGCTGGTCCTGAAAGATTTTTCAAAGATTATGCTTAGAGGTTTGGCTATGGCAGTGGATAGCTTTTTTAAGAAGCAAGCACATATTCCGTCCAGTCCAATAGATAGAGGTGGTTTTAGATTGCGTGGTATTTTTTCAACATTGTTAAAGTATTCCCTGTTAGGAGAATGAATGCACTCAGGGAAACGTAGTGAGAGTGGTGTTGAATAACACACAACCAGCATACAGATACACTGAATAGTAAAATGTAGGTTTTACTTCCAGTAAACGGGTAAACAAAGTCCAACAAACAGTCTAAATCATTCATGGTTAAAGCAGGTAGTATTCAATACAATCAGTCCAGGGATAATCCAAAAACGAAGTCCAGTATCATAAACAAAGTTCAGTAAACAGAGTTTGCTAACAGTTTGCAAGACTCACAGCAATCCAAGCAGAATGACGATCAGGCAAAAGGCAACAAGGAAATTCAAGAAGAGAGCAAACTAGGTTTCTGGCTCCATCTTATGGCCATTGGAGGAACCTCAGCCAATCACAATTACAACATTCTCTTAATGATACAACAGTATTAAATGACTATCTGGTTTACATATCGCCAACCCAACTGTTAGTTGACTATCATTCCTAACAAACATTGTCTTCTGTAAAATCGATATGTATTAGATCATTGTAGTTGTCTGTGGTTTGACTAGGAAATACTGGGCATGATCCATTGCTGTTTACAAATACTGAGCCAAAGAATGTGTTAAAGAGGTTGTCTTTAATAGTGTTGCCATTGCAGTCTTTACCATTAGGTCCTTTCAGGGGTGGATGGACCTTGAGTCTTTTAGCTTGTTGTTTACAAAATTGTAGAAAGCGCAGGTAGAATTGGTGCATAGAAGGTTTTCTTCTTGTTTAATGTGATAATTGGTGCATTCAGTCTTTATCTGGTGGCATAATTTTTTGTATTGCCTTTTGAAGTTGGCAATGTGACCAGATTTGTTTTTCTGCCAAAGTGATTTCTTTTTGAATTGAAGCTTCCTTATTGTTATGGGTAATTTGTTTTTTTCTGGTTGGAGAGTTTTTAATGGTACATATAGTTTGATGACTCTTTTGACTTCAAGTAAAAATATGTTGTAATGGTCTTCTACAGTATTGCATCCAGTGAATAGAAATTGCCAATCAAGGGATGAGAGATTGTTGTTTATAAAATCATAATTGCCTTTTTTGAAGTTATAATTGGGGATTCCATCATTGTGATGATTTTTGTGTGGACATATGTTGAGACAAATGTCAATCATGTTGTGGTCACTGTTGGAAAAGGGTTCTTTAATTTGTATTCTGTAAATTGAATTCAAACTATTGCAGAAGATGAGATCAAGGCAGTTGTTAAGTCTAGTGTTGTTGGTTACTAGTTGTTCTAGTCCCAGATTTGTTACTGCATTGTAGAAGGTTGCATGTGTGGGTTCAGTTGTTCATTCATTAAGGGTCCAGTTAATATGAGGTAGATTGAAGTCACCAAGAACGATAAAAGCGTGTGGGCAGGATGTTGCCCATGTTAGTAGTGTATTTAGCTTGTTTACATGTTTGATGTCATAATCAGGGACTCTGTAACATAGTAAGAACTGAAATGTGATATTTAAGGACGGTTCACAGATGATGGTCTCAGGAATAGCAAGCTCCTGGGTAACTTGGATGTTTTTTAGATGTAGGGACTTTTTATAGAAGATAGCAACACCACCTCCTCTACGGATTTCACAATATGATCGGTAAACATGATAGTCTACTACTGTGGTAATGGAGTCAGGGAGAGATGCGTTGAGCCATGTTTCACAGAAAAATATAATGCCGAATTTAGCCATATTTAGTAAGAGGAGAAATTCAGATATTTTATTTACAAGGCTTCTTGCATTGAGTAGCTTGCATTTAAGGCCAGTTGTGGTTGGAATAGAGGTAGTTAGGGGCATTTGTGCCTAGTTTTGGGTGATGTTGGATTGGATGGGTTGGGGTTGGATGCAGAGTTGTGGGTTGTGTGACTTTCTTTTGATGCAATCAGCTCGGTAGTCAATGTATAGATCTTTTTCTCCATTGTCTAGATGGTTTTTGAGTTCTACTCGGAGTTCACGGGAGCGGATTCTTTGCAGTATGGATAAGTCTGGTCTTGAGCAAAGTTTTTTGTGGTTGGAATTGGTTTTTACAATGGTATTTATTGTATGAATGAATATGCATTGCTGGACTCATTTTTGCATACAACTCTACAAAATCTTGGGGCCACAGAACCGTCATTGTATTTGAACTCAGGGCCATTTCTGGTTATTTCAATGTACTCACTTATCTGTGCTGTATTTTTTTTTTCAAGAGAGATTAGGCTTGCTTGTATAGTTGCTTCAAAACATGTTGCTAAGCATTCTTCTATTGAGTGAATGAGTGATTCTATGCTTTCAACTCTGTCAGGTATGGTACTCAGTTTGTCTAGCTTAGGAGAACATGATGGACATAGATAAAAGAATGTATCTGAATTTTTAACCATATCATCCAGGCTTTTGTTTGAGTTTAAGCAGGCAGGGTGGGCTAGATTGTCACATAGATGGCATTTGATGTAAATTTCTCTTTTTGTCCAAAGAGCCACAAGAACAATTTGTTCAATTTGTTCAATTCATTATAAAACAATTGAGCAGGGTAAAAGAGAAAAGAAGGACCCATGCAAACCCCAGGTATCTGAAGTCCATGCATGAACAAATATGCATAGGATTAGAACACATTAGGTAACTATACCTGATGCAATGTTATACATCGTGCAAGTATGTATAGTGTGGTTTGTATGTAAGAAAGTCAACCTGTATATATTTCAGGCCTGAGCTAGCAGTGAATGACCAAGAAAAATTTCACAGGACTCAAGTGGGTGGTTAATGCTGAAAAGATTGATGCATTTCTCTGCTAGGGATAAAAATAGGACCTGAAAATAAATACCGGCATAGAAAATATATTGGTACCCCTCATAATTTATGAGAAATACTTTGTGGGTAAATAGGAGCCCACAATGTTAACTCAGATTGCTTATTGGCACATCACAATGCTCTGGAAGTGAAATATTTGTCTCATAAAACTCTTTTTTTTTTAAAGAAAAAGAAAAAAAGAAGGAAGCAAGCAAACAGAATATTTTGTCCCAATTTTGGAGTCAAACTAATAGCCTAATCTATTTCTTTTCATGGTTCTAATGGATAAGAAACCATTGTTGCAAAATTTAATCTTTGTGAATGTTAATCCTTATCTCAAGTTCAAGCTAATGTGGAACAGCATTAAACAGATACATAATTTTCTTGGCATCCAAATAATGCAAACATTATCTTGTTCTCTGTGTGCATAAATGTATGATGTGTAAATCCAGGAAATAATAACATCTGAAAAATATATCCCATTACTTTTAATGTGCCATGCATTGATGAACCTGCAAATGTGAAGTTTATGCTAAAGATCAAGTTTAATCTGGCTTTCCCCAACTTTGTGTTCTCCAGAGATATTACACTCCAGCTCCCCATAATTCCTGTGCTACGTTGAAAGTATGCAACCTGAGGAGATTAGCCAATAGACTCGTTTTCTCCATCTTATATTGAACAGTTGCTAAGAGTATCACGAATCCCAATTAACCTACCTGTTTAATACTTTGACTTTTCATTTCAGTAAGGGCAATTCAGATAACCTCATATGCTAAATATCAGGAGAAAGAGAAATAAAAACATGTTGAGAACTTGCTTGCTTCATTTTTTTCAAACAAAAACTTGCACAAACTGTTTGCAATTCATAAAAAATGCCCATTCTAATTTGCAAAACAAGCCTGCAAATTTTTCAAAAATAACATGTGAGAATTTGACAGATGTCTACATCTAGGTTAGGGCTTTGAGTGTAAGCTCTTAAAACATAACATGTGAGTGCCAATTAAATGCCTGTATTTAATTGTGATACTGAACTAAGATGGTTATTTACCTCTTATTTTACAGCTGGATATGTATAACATGGACTTTTTCATGCAACGAGGCTCAATAATTTTATCTGAGTTTTCCTTCACTTTAGGATAGTGTTTGTTTTATAAAAGAAGACGACACTATGGATGTGCTCAGGCCAGGAGCAAATTTGCTCTGAGAGAGACTATAAGGTCAGCATAAATTGAGATTGCCAGGAATTTAAACTGTTAGTTTACACAAAGGAGGGAATTTTGCAATCTTGGCATCTTTTGCTTATGCATCCTTACATGGCATTTGCTGATTCTCTCATTTTCAGCATCTGTCCTAATGAGGATTCTATGTTGTAAAATGATAGCAGGAATGTCATCCACATAATTCACCCAAATACATCACCGTCAACACAGCTTGTTTTGTATGCTTTGTGAGCAGCTCTGCATGAACTACATGACTCTCCTCATCCTGTCTCCTCAGAACACACCAGTGTAAACAGGCAAACCTCATAATCAAGAACAATTTACACTCCACTTAGGAGACGAAGGCCTTCCACATTTGCTTCACAAGGAAGTTGAAAAAAGAAGCACAAAGTTGAAGACAAAAGAAGAAGAGCTAAGAGGTAGATTTTTTAAAAAATCAGAGTCTCATCTGCAGAACAAATTCCAGGTAGGTAAGTAAAGTATTTTGGTGAATAAGGTAGCAGTTCCCTGCCTTTAAGTGAGACGAAACAATGGTGGGAGAGTGAACTAGCAGTTTTTGGGGACCACCTCCTACCCCCATCCCCCATGCTCTTCAGCCAAGGGTTTAAGGTGATATGTGCTTCATTGTACTTCAAGTGTGAAGTCTCCAGGACAGCTAACTATACCAGCCAGATATTTCATATTCATCATTCAGAACGAATCCTCATAGTTATGCATTGTTAAGTAGCTGCATCATCTGTCTAAATTTGAGCCTGAAATTTGACAGATTGGGCCAAGACTAGAAAAGTACTTTATGTACTTCAAAGTTCCTTCTTGGTATACTTCAATTATATTTCATATTATTTTGGAGGTGGGGTGGGGGAACGGATATGTTTAAAGCAGTTTGAATCTCTGAAGGATTTTTCTTCCTAACTCAAACTGTTTAGCCTGAAACCCCCTCTTTCTGAATTCAAAGCTCCATGGTGCAAATTTGGTTTTCTGACTTTCATTATTTCTCATTCAGATGCATTGCTTATCCTTTTGAACAATAAAGATGGAAACAACAGAGACTTTCTCTGGAAACAGTTTTCATTTGTCACATGTCAATGGAACATCTCCTGTTTATTTTATTGTATCTGCAAAACATTGACTTTTATACCATACTTCACACAAAAATGATATGCCAATCACATTGTGTTAAGGCAAGTTTTTTTTCACCTTAATTTAAATCAATTTTAAGGAGTTACTAGCTTAACTTTAACCAACTAATTAGCATAATGCCTTTGACTAACCAGTGCATAAGGTAGTAACATTTTGTTTCTAAAAATAAATGTGTTTTCAATTAGATTTTTTAAAATTCAGAATTCCCCTGGAATTTCCTGCCCTAGAGTGGGTGGAAAATCCCATTCCAATAGTCATCTGTAAGAGAAAATAATATTTTGTTTATTTTGATTTGTTATTTTAGTTTATACCATATATTTCTATCCTTAAGGCAGAATTCTTCCTTTGGTTTCCTTCCTTTTCACTGAATAACAAGACCTTCTAATAGAGATCATAACAGATCCAAATAATTACAGTAGAATCATAAAAATGACAGCAATATTAATATCACCCAAAGGAAGTTTTGAGTTAATTGAGTCATTGAACTTCCTTGTGATATAAGTGAATTGGTTACAATAGTTGGAGATGTAAGAAACATTAGTAGAATTAAGAATTCAGAATTAAGTCTAAATATAAGGAATATATTTGGAGAGATGCTGAATAAGTTAGGATAAGACAAAGTTTATAAATCAGAAAATATATAGTAAATAACAAACACTTCACTTTTCCTTTAATGAGAAACTTTATTTTTGTATTAAACAATAAATACAATTGTTTCATGATGAAAGTTGTTTGTGTCCTGCTTGGGGCTGTTTCTATCCCCCCCCCCCCAAAAAAAAAGAGCTTGTGCAAGACTTCCGGTTTGAGCTTCTTTGGTGACAGACCGAAACCTCATTTCTCCGAGGCTTCGATCTGTGCTCGCCGCTGGAGCGCCCTGAGCCGGCTGGTTTTGGGGCTAAGCCACCACCTAGAGGTGGTGAAGAGTGGGGAGACTGCCTGCAGGGTTGAGGAGAGCCGCATCTCTGCTCCCCAGCTGGCCATTACTCCCTTTCCCGAAGGCGGTTGTAGCAGTGGTCAGAAATGGCCACCACAAAGAAGAACTCGACCGGAAAAGAATGTGCAGGAGGAAGATAAGAAGAGAAAGTTTTGGTTGACCGGGTCAAACAGCAAAAGCAACAAATAATTATTAGTAATGATTTATAAAAATATAAGTGAGAAATATGGAAAATAAAAGAATTAACTATGGAAAGTTTATAAGTGTTCTCAAGGAAGTATGATATTCAATTGAAAAGAAATGTTAAAGATGTTAAGATTTTAATGCATATTAATGATAGAATTGAATTGGAATGGAATGTGTTTTATTTACATATATATATAATTTTTTCTTTTTAAGAATTTAGTGTCTATTTTAAGAATGTACCAAGCAGAATTCGATTGGAAGTTATGTATTATATTGAATGCTATAATCTTAAAGCTATACATTGAAGCTTAAATAAGAGCTTGAATGGATAAAATTAAAGGATATAAAGGTGTCATACTCTAATTGGTAACTACAGGGAAAAATTTGTTTAATAAGAAAAGATAATGTGAAATTGTAACAGGACAGACAAAAGTATAAATATAATGATTTGAATTGAGATAATCAAAACAAAGTTGAGAAAATTAGAAGAGGGGAAAAACTATGTAGAAAATATAAAATGGTAATAAGATATGGGATAGAATATAAAAATGAGCATGAAATTGAGTTTTGTGTCTGCATGAAGAAGTGATAACCTGGAACCATGCTATTTTCAAAAAAGATGTTTTATTTGTATTTTGTTTTTGTGAAAACCCAAATAAAATTTTCAAAAAAAAAAAGAGTTTGTGGAAAAAAAGGGAATGTTGTTGACCATTTATTGTGTTGTTTGTCAAGTAATTTAAAGGTAGTCCTCAATTAACAATGGGAATTATGACCAGGAACTTCGTTGCTAAACAATGCAGTCAGAAAGCACAATGATACATTCTGTAGCTACAACAATTTATGATGCCACTTTCTGCAGTTTCAGTTATAGTTGTTTAATAAATACCGTACAGTTGTTAGGCTCCATGTCACATGTGACCTTCTGACAGGTTTCACATTGACTTTGCTTGTTGGTAGATGGCAGTGAAGGTTGCAAATGGAGATCACATGACTTCAGGAACTTGTGATGCTGCAATTGTCATAATTGCAAACCAGATCATAAGAACGTGTCTGTGGGGATGCTACAGCAACTGCAACTTTAAGGACCAGTCGTAAGTTCCCCTTCTTCAGCGCCGTTATAATTTTGAATTGTTGCTGAAGGAATGGTCCTTAAATGAGGACTACCTGTATTTATTTACTGTACTTTACAAAATTACACATTTTTATCATTAATTTTCAAAGCAATGCTATAGTTATTTATTCAACAGTTAGCACCCAAGATTCATGAATATTTATTTATTCATTTATTAAATAAATAGCCAGGCATGTTAACAGAGCCATGTCTTTGGAGCCTTTTCGAAGGCCAGCAGGGTCAGGCCCAATCTCAGTTCTTGGGGGATAATGTTCAAAAGACAGGGTACCATGACAGAAAAGTTTCTCCTCCCAAGTCCTGCCAGATGGCACTTGTTAATCAATAAGACCTGTAATGCCTCTCCTATCAGTCCTGATGGGACAGGTAGACATAATTGGGGAAAGGTGGTCCATCCAAAGCACCAGAGGGCAGGACAAGAAATAATGGTTTGAAATTAATCAGAGAGAGAAGCAACCTGGAATTAAGGAGAAACTTCCTAACAGTGAGAACAATTAACCGGTGGAACAGCTTGCCTTCAGAAATGTTGGGTGCTCCATCACAGGAGGTTTTTAAGAAGAGAGTGGACAGTCCCTTGTCTGAGATGGTATAGGACAGTTCTCCTGCTTGGGCAGGGTGCTGGACTAGAAGACCTCCAAGGTTCCTTCCAACTCTATTCTATTCTATTCAAACATTCCATGATGGCAAAATTTGTTGTAGGTTGTTTTATGTCAAACATTTTTTCTTCAATAAATCTTCTTCCCTGCTTGCCTTTATCCAGAAAATATTTGGAGGATTTGTAATGGGTGATATAGATTGGGTATTCCCTCCCATGGGGTGAATGGGGTCAGAGAAGGGAATGACAATTGTGAGGGGATATCAAGAAGTCTTTCCCCATGGAAGCTGTTTCAGTTTGAGAGAAGTTCTAACATCTTACTCTGACTGATGAGCAAGTGTAACTTCAGTGGACTGTTGTGTGGTTCATGTATTATGAAAGGGATCCTTCTGAACGGGCTTTGGATCCATTGACTGTGAAGAAACTGATCCCAAGGCCAAGGCTGGACTTCATTTATCATCTTTCTAAATCCACCCCTCAAAACTGTATGCTTCATGAAATTCTGCTGTACTGATGAAACTGAAATTGAGGAAGTTCATGCCAGTTGCTCCCTAGCAAATACATAATTTGTCATGCAATGTGCATGTTTCAGCAGAATAAAACGTTTACTCCATTTGAACACTGTTTGAAACAGGAAGTTTACCAATGAATAGGCCTATGACAAAAGATCAGAACGATGGCAAAATAAATATGCAAAATTAACATAAAAATCACTTGATACATTTCTGAATTTATTTGAAATGGAGATGATATTTTCCACTAATGTTTTAATCTTTAGAATAAAAATATCACCTCTAACTCACTAAAAATATAGTAATTAGATGAAGGAAAAGTGTTTTGCTTTATTATAGGGCAGATGAGGGGACATTTTAAATTCAATATCATAAAAGAAACTGCTATATACCCACTGATTTCAGCTAACATAATTTAGGTCTGTTTTCCTATGCAGCTTTTAAAAGGGGAGACAGATTTAATAGTTTAAATCTGTTGGAAAGCATTCCAAGTCAGAAAATATATAAACTAATTATCCACAATTCTGTATCTGTTGGATACAGATCAGTAATATAAAGCAAAACAAATTAACTTCAAACTAAAACATCAAAATACAATGAGATAAAATACAACACATTGAAAGTAGACAAGAGTTTAAAATATTAAGAATAAGGGGAAAAAATACCTTTGAAGAAGAGGAGGAGAAAGGGAATCATATTACAGGAAGGGAGAAAATGGTGAGATAGTCATCAGAATTTAATATGAATTTTGCTATAGTCAGCTTTTTTTCCTTCCAATGAAGATAAAGAAAAGGATTAAAGTTCTGCTTTATTTGTAGAATAAAGAATATGACACAGAGGGTGGAAGCATTATTAATTATTAATAAATAATTATTGACCAAGATTCAGGTTCCTTGATTTTCTGAAGAACTTAGGATATGATATGAAGTAGTTATACATATATTTAGTTCATTAATAAGAAAAGAACAGTCAGGTATTTGGTTGAATACTAGTTAAAGCCAACTCTACAGGTGAAACTCAAAAAATTAGAATATCGTGCAAAAATTCATTTATTTCAGTAATGCAACTTGAAAGGTGAAACTAATAGATGAGATAGACTCATTACATACAAAACAAGATAGTTCAAGCCGTGATTTGTCATAATTGAGATGATTATGGCTTACAGCTCATAAAAACCCCAAATCCACAATCTCAGAATATTATATGCAATCAATAAAACAAGGATTGTACATAGAACAATATTGGACCTCTGAAAAGTATAAGCATGCATATGTACTCAGTACTTGGTTTGGGCTCCTTTTGCAGCAAGTACTGCCTCAATGCAGTGTGTCATGGAAGCTATCAGCCTGTGGCACTGCTGAGGTGTTATGGAAAACCAGGATGCTACAATAGTGGCCCTCAGCTCTTCTGCATTGTTCGGTCTCATGTCTCTCATCTTTCTCTTGGCAATGCCCCATAGATTCTCTATGGGGTTCAGGTCAGGAGAGTTTGCTGGCCAATCAAGCACAGTAATCCCACAGTCATTGAACCAGGTTTTGGTGATTTTGACAGTGTGGGCAGGTGCCAAGTCTTGCTGGAAAATGAAGTCAGCATCCCCATAAAGTTCGACTGTGGAAGGAAGCATGAAGTGCTCCAAAATCTCCTGGTAGACGGCTGCATTGACCCTGGACTTAATGAAGCACAGTGGACCAACACCAGCAGATGACATGGCTCACCAAATCAAATGGAAATTTCACACTGGACTTCAAGCATCAATGTGTGCCCCTCCATTCTTCTTCCAGACTCTGGGTCCTTGGTTTCCAAGTGAGATGAAAAAGTTGCTCTCATCAGAAAAGAGGACAGGTCTGTTTTTCTTTAGCCCAGGTAAGACGCTTCTGACGTTGTTGTTGTTCAGGAATGGCTTGACAAGAGGAATATGACATTTGAAGCCCATGTCCAGGATCCATCTGTGTGTGGTGGCTCTTGATGCACTGACTCCAGCCTCAGTCCACTCCTTATGAAAGTCCCCAACACTTTTGAATGGCCTTTTCCTGACAATCCTCTCCAGATTGTGGTCATCCCTGCTGCTTGTGCACCTTTTTCTTCCACACTTTTCCCTTCCACATAACTTTCTATTAATGTGCTTTGATACAGCACTTTGGGAACATCCAACTTTTGCAATTATCTTTTGAAGCTTTGCCTCCTTATGGAAGGTGGTCAATGATGGTTTTCTGCACAACTGTCAGGTCAGCAGTCTTTCCCATGATTATGATTCCTACTGAACCAGACTGTGAGACCATTTAAAGACTCAGGAACCCTTTGGAGGCGTTATGGCTTAATTAGCTGATTAGAGTGGGACACTTTGAGCCTAGAATATTGAACCTTTTCACAATATTCTAAATTTCTGAGATTGTAAATTTGGGGTTTTCATGAGCTGTAAGCCATAATCATCTCAATTATGACACATCACAGCTTGAACTATCTTGCTTTGCATGTAATGAGTCTGTCTCATATATTAGTTTCACCTTTTAAGTTGCATTACTGAAATAAATGAACTTTTGCACGATAATCTAATTTTTCGAGTTTCACTTGTAAGTACTGCAATATGGATAAACTACATCAAATATGCTTCTCAGATAACTTTATGTAGCTCAAATTGTAATGATCCATAATGGCTTTAACTACAATCTATGTTACTGTAACCACTTCTGATATTTGCTGTATAAGTATCATTGGCCAATGGCAGGACTTCCAATAAAGAATTAAGTCCCAGTTCACTTCATTGATCTTCTGTAAATTGTGACAAGCAAATTTTGGACTGTCTGTGAAGATAATCAGTAAACAAAAATACTAATTAAATTGTTCAGTTATGTTTTTTGGAATCTTGGGGAGACATAAAACACAATAAGCACGCTCTCTCCTTCCCCTAGAGAGTTGCTGTCAATTCCTAAATAACTTCCCCCAGCTCTAGCTTCTAACCAAACAGCTATAGATAGAGCGTGGCTTCAAATAAAATTAAACTAACTAACTACGTGTGAATTAAAACAAGGAAATAAAGCACACGAAAGAGCAGGGGCAGGTGAGTAGGGACAATTATCTCCGGAACTACCAGTTCACCTGAACTAGTCTGAACCAATACAATCCCATCCCTGAGAACAACCTTCCTCATACAGGCACTAGTTTTGCTTAGGTTCTGTTGGATATCAAGATTCCTTTATTTCAGATCAGATCAGACTGCCTCAAGGCCAAGCAAAGTTACATGATAGGCCTGAAATAGTATTTTAATGTTTGTCCATAACGTTTTAAATCTATGATAATGTCTCTTTCCATGATGTCTATATGATCAGTCCGAAAAACTGTCAGCTTCATGCTCTACACATTTCAGGTGACAACATGTTCCATCATACATACCAAAGAATTTAGGCTCCTGCCCTTTTCATATAGAATGTAGTGGGAACCCTGAACATCTCCTCTTAGGAAGATTGCACTGGATGGTCAGAATCTAGTCACAAGAGTTAGCCTTAGGCACATGAGCACCAAGCCATTAAGAGCTGGTAGGATAATACAAGCATTATGAATTGGACTTTGAAAGGTATTGGTGACAAATTCCAAACTGGTAACATTATATTACTAAGTTGTGATCAATACCAAAAAGAGACACGAAGACCAGGAACCGCAAAAGTGTGTTCATTCAGCATTTGCAAAGACCAAATAAAAGACCCCTTCTCCTCAAAGATAGGAGAATGGAGATCTTGATCATAAGCTGGGTGAATACATGTATACCTTTCTTCATACAAGTTTCATTCTCATCACCTTTTCCTGTTTCTCTCTGGGTAAGCACCTAGATCTACTGGTACTTTTCCACTAAACACCACCCACTTCTCTCATGTCCTGGAAACCCCTTTCTCATGATGTTGTGGTTCGCTGACAGCAGGTGCGGACGGCTGAGGTCTCAGAGACCAAGGACTCAGATGAGGAGTCTGCATGTGATGCAGGGATGGGGACAGGACCATCAGGGAGTGGAATGCTGCCTTCGGAGATTGTAGAGGCTGACAGCAGTGATGAAGAGGTCCCTGAGGAGCCTGTACCCAATGCGCATGCACGCAAGGCTGCTCGAAGGAAAGAGCAGCTGCAGCAGCATGGGCGACTCGGGAGTAAGGCTGCAAGGTAATGGCCCCTCCCTTAAGAGATAAAAACCAGCTGAGAAACCAGAGTTCTTTGCAGGAAGCAAAGAAGTTTTTGCACTCAACCCTTGTGGATGTTCGGAATATCTTGGTTGGTGTTTGGAGATTCTTTGTGTTGAAAATACTTCTTAGTAATTTTAGCTAGTGTTCTTGGCACCCTTGCACAACCTTGGCAAGGCTCATTCTTATCAAAGATAATTAGTTTGAAACAGCTTTTTAACCGTGAAGGGACAGAATTTGTAAAGAATCATTAAAAGGTTTTGCTGTTCCCTCTCTTTCATGTTTGTTTCCTTGGAACAAGGTTTGGGTCAGAACACATGGCTTCTCTTTTCCTGTTATGAACATCAGCATTTCTTAATTTTAGCAAACAAGACAATAGCCAGTTCTGTCAGGCCAAAGTGACCACTAACAATTTTACATATATCTCTGCCAAAGGTTTGATATTTTCATGCTCAAGCCAGAAATTTGACATTTTTACAGAACACAAACAACCCTGTTTTTATGATTATATAATATTCCAGTAACATTCCAGTAATATTGCCATAGAACATTAATAGGATAAATATGGTGTTGCTTTTGTTTCTCATTTTTCACAGCTATAATCCTTAATATGTAATTTTTACATATCACATAAGTCAACTAGTACCTTTGACTGTTTAGGCTATTTTGGAATGAGCTGCACTTTTCAAGGTGTCTTTAAAGTAGCCCCATATGAAGTGCATTACAACAGTGTAGATGCATGATGATAAAGGTGTGACTTACACACCAATACAATAGATTTGATGAATGATCGTGGGATACATTTTAGAACTGCTATGTTCTCCCAACATAATGTAATACCATTGAATTGTAGAATTAAAAAATTGGAAAGAATTATTTGGGCCATAAAGTTCAATCTTCTGTTTAGTTTTTGAAGCATATCTTATATGTGGCTGTCTAAGCTTTTCTTAATCATCCAAGAGAACTCAGTACCTGTTGGGTTATTGAAATCATGGTGGGTTTACTTCTGATACCTATAAATGTTTGGTAAGATCCCATACTGGGGAATAAATGCAAATGTCATCTTGAATAAAGGGCTACAAAGAAAATCAAAGAATAACTCTTGGTCATGAACTCCTTGAGTTACACAATTAACAATGTTATTTATATAATCAAGAAGTTTACATTCAGAAGTAGTTATATGAATTATCTTTTACTTTTGATTTTTCAAGCATTGTTTCCAAAAGTTTGTTAAACTAAAATTGTTTTTTGTTATCAGAGGAATATATAAATTTTTGTTTATGTACATTTGTGTGTTATAGAAATATATTTATGTATATGTATAATTGTATATATACAATTATCAACATAATTGTATGCCTGATGAAAAATTTGAGATTGCTTGTGTATGTTCCATCAGGCATAGAATTATGTTGACTCAATGATTAAGCAAATGACTTTTTAAATTGCATTTTTCATAACAGTTTGTTGAAGTTACTTTTGTTTTTGTTTGCATCAGTAAGTCATCATCAATCATCTCCTCAAATACTTAAGGAGGTACTTGATGGAAAATAAATTTTACTTCATTTGTTGAAAGAAGTTAGAATTCATTGATCTCTCTGCCAAGCTGTAAAAATACTAATGTTTGAAACTGAGCATGTAATGCATAACTTGCACAGTTCCATTTATTCGCTTTGTTTTTGTGATGGTACAGCTCATTATCCTTATGATGGTTTCCTCCAACATTTCCAGTTGTTGGAAGAGGCTTCCTGGCACACACACAGAAGCCTCCTTTTGCTATGAAAGAAGCCAGAGGAGGAAACTGAAATAATGCCAAGAAGGAGTAGAGAGGATGAAACAAGTTCAGACTACACAGTATGGAATTTGTGTTGTCAGAAATTGTCTGGCTTAGAACTGGATCCTGAGATAGCTCTGAATGTGATGCCATTTTGCCTGAGAAGATCCTCCTGAATTCATAGCTTCTCTTTGATCAGCAGGTGATGACCCGGGGCATGGCACAAAGGCAGCACAGCCAGAGAATAAGTAAAGGTCCCTTTATTAGGTCCAACTTTGCCCCCAATGACAGGTTACCTTCTGGTCTGGAGAAAAACTCTCCCATTAACCTGCACCAATATTTGGCTGCAGATATTCCAGTCCAAACACTGTATACTGAAAACTTTAAACTATAAATCCAACAAGGCAAAATAAGGTAATAAATCCAGCAGAGCAAGATACGGAGTTCCAGAAATGAAGTAACAAGGCAGTAAATCAAACCAGTTGGGAGGATGCCAGGAACTCATAACAGCAGCCAACACAAGATAAACTCAACGTTTGTTCCTGACAAATGCCCCCCCCCAAACTGGTTATCCTTTAAGCTCCCTTCCCAGGTATGCCTTGTGAAGGGAATCAGGGCTCTTTCCTCTTTCGTAAGCCACAAAACCCATGTTGCTCTCTTCTCCGTTCTTCCCTGCATCCCCTAGGATGAAGAGGGGATGGGCCTTGGTCTTCCTCTGAACCACCTCTCCCTTGTTCTACCTCTTTCCTACTCTGCCCAGCCTGACTTTGCCTTTCCCCAGTTTCCTCCATAGCCAACAGAGCAACTCCCCCGCTCCCTGGTGGCTGTTCATCTTCCTCCTCAGGTTCAGACTCCAACAGGGGCATGACAATATCTTTTCCTATGGGAAGTTTTGTCCAGCCTGAATTGATGCCAAGTTGTGACCTTCATCTCCTAATCATCAAGAAATTGGATTCATAGTATGTGCTCTACTTGGATTTTCCTTTAAAGACCATCTGAACAATTCAGGTGGTGTAAAGTGCAGGTGCTTAAAGGCAGACTGAGAAGACATTTTCCCCATCTCTTTTGCAAGTCTAATACAATGAAAGTTTCTCTTACCAGACAACAGTAGAAAGGACTTCACGTGTCATGGGTAAATTTCCACTCTGGCTTCTATCATTTATGTAACTGTTCCATTACACAAATTACTTTATTTGCAACAAGTTGCATAAAACTCCATAATGATGTCATCACATGTTGCATAAAAGAGATACAAATTGATAAATTATATAAATTCTTTTGATGCCTTGCTCTTCTGTTTTGCAGACATTCTTCAGTAGTGAAGACCCTTCCTTCTTCCAAGCATCTTGTTAAAAAAGGTTTCACAGTTTAATTCAAAGTTATCTTGACTGATAAGAATTATTTTAGTCTCCAGCACCTTACAGTAAACTCCCCCCTCAAACCCTTGAGGAAGCTCTTCATTGCATCTTTTAAGGAAGGGAATCAAGACTATTATTTTTCAGTATGCCTTTGAAGTTTAAAATATTATTGCTCTGGGCTCTAGATAATTCACTTAAAATTTGGCTTTGTGATTCTTAATGTCAGTTGATTTGTAATTATCTTTAACTGTTATTGGTTTGTGATTGTTTAATGGACTATTATTATGTTTCAGATAAGGTAAGCCATCCAGAATATTTGGATGAGAGTGATGATGATTCTAATTATTTAGAATAGAATAGAATAACAGAGTTGGAAGGGACTTTGGAAGTTTTCCAGTCCAACCCCTTGCTTAGGCACCAATTCAGACAAATCGTTATCCAACATCTTTTTAAAAACTTCTAGTATTGGAGCTTTCACAATTTCTAGAGGCAAGTTGTTCCACTGATTAATTGTTCTAACTGTCAAGAATTAATTGACACAATGGAATATTGTTAATTCTGTCATTAGAATGGCAGGAGGAATGTTATCTTCTGAAGGAGCTTTGAAGGGAAACTTTGTCTGAACAATCATGGAAGTGTAGCATTGGATCCTTCCTTCAGCCAAGCTGACTTTGAAAAGTTCTAAAAGGAATGGCATGGGGAAAATAGCATAAATATTTGTATCATTTCTTTTGATATACACATTTCAATAAAATTTTAATTTGATTGCATTTTGACAATATTTTTTATGCCAAAGACTGCAACTTAATTAATAAATACACATATTTGGATATACATTGTCCCCTAAGATGCAGAGTTTTATGTTTTAAAAATGAAGCAGATTACAAATTTCAGACAATTGAAGAAGTTTTAAAATAAATCATAGTTGGACATAAGTTAAAAATGTGAATTGGGTAAGTTTTCTTTAACCATGCAAATGAGATTAGACTTTCTCCCATCCCTGGTTTTATTTTAAATGTAGAAGCTGTAGTGTTTTATAAGAAATGGGTTTTTTGCTTTTTCAGTGGAAAAGATCATCAGAAAACATGTTCTCAGGACATGTAAATTGGCTTCCTGTCTTGAAATTATCAAGAGCCACTTTCCTTTCTTCCTACTCACATATTTATATCACACAGCAATGGTTGCAGCTGGTAAGCTAAAATAATTGGATCAGAGGGATGAACAGCTCTTTCTCCACTATTTTTTTTTTTTGCTGTACACATTCAATTACTGGTTTGTTTACGTTTTTACTAAAACAGATATTCTTGTTCATAGGTTTGATCAATCACAGTATAATAAGATCTTGCAGCTATTACATTTCATTCTATTCATCTAATATTATTCAGCACAATGTATTTAGGAATCTGAGCTAATTTCTTAAAACATTAGCAAATTGTTCCTTTTCTCTTCTTATTGGAAAATGGTCCAAAAAGATATTCCATACTTCATTTATCTGAAAACAGTTTCATCCCTAGCAGCTGTAATGTAATAGGGTAGCTTCGTAAATTCAAAGGAGATGCCTGCTTGAGGAAACAGATAAAAATAACAAATTAAATGGTTCAGTGAATGCCTAGTTCTGGAACTATTTATAATTGTATAGCACTTGAAAACTGAGATAGCTATTTAATTTACGGGACACTGTGAACAGAGATTTCTATCTAACCATGAAGTATCATGAACATTAATGCTCATGTTAAATTTCTCAGATTTCAATTAATCATGAACTTAAAAATCAGAGAAAAGGAAGGGAAATACATGTATTTAACTGAGTAATTTAGATGTATTAAAAACTTTAAAGACTTTAATTTTTCCAATAAATTTAATATATCAAGCTGTATTGGTCAAGCTTTTAAAATATTTTTGGATACTGGAACATTTTCTGAATGCAAAATAATTTATTTACAAAGTTATGTATTTAACTAATTTATTTCAAAAATTGTTTCCCTCTCACAGTATTTTATGCTGCTTTATTATTTTTGTTCTTTTTTTGGTTCAAATTATCAGTTTTTGTTCATTACATTCTATGTAATAGAAGACAAAAATGTGACTAGCTGTACTGGCTACAGAATTCTGGGAATTGAAGTCAGGTCATCTTGAAATTGCTAAGGTTGAGAAACACTAGTCACTTAGTCTATTAACCCTTACGGCCACTTTGATGGTTGGTTGGTTAAACCAATTATTAAACTCTGTGTTTTATTACACAATACACTTTATCCTTTCATTCCCATTATGAACATACAATATGACATACAGATTGAATCATATGGTTGAGATGGATTCAGTACTTGTCCATTGTTTTACTTCCCTTATGGGTTATTTTTTCATATTTTACTGTAGAGGTTGATAGTCTTAAACTGAAAATCAAGTAACTCAAAGTCCGAAGACCCACCATCTTATGTGATGAGGATGGTGAGTGGGACTTCCCGAAACGTCACCAAGATAGTCTTAATCTTACACAGGAAAAGACCTGAGCACACCTAGACCTACATACCTGTACCCATGAAAATCTACGAAAACACACACACACATACATATATATATATATATATATACACACACACACACATACATACATACATATATACATATACAGATACACACACACACACACACACACACACACACATATATATATGATAGCTAAGCTGAGTTTCTTTCGGAGCTAGAGGACTTAAATATTTTTAGTTATTCATACAGATATCTGTATAGTGGTTAAAATAGTAAAGATCTGCTTGTGAATCTATAAAAAGGAAGGGAACATAGTTCAGGACAGGGGTTTCAAACTGGATTTCTTCGAGGGCAGGATCAGCATTGTAGTTCTCCTCCACAGGCCAGCTGAGAGGAGGAGAGACAGGGTAGATGCCTGTTGTAGCACCGTGCTGGACAAAATGGGGCTCAGGGGCACGCACAGCCAAATTTTGGGCTGGACAGCCTCCTGCAACACCCCGTTTTGGCTTCCAGAGGCACTGTGGGTGGTCATTTGCTATTTCCAGGCCGGTCCTGAGGGCCTTGAGTTTGACAGCCCTGGTTTGGGACATCTCACATTATCTTCTTCCATCACAGATAATTACAATCAATATGATGGCAGTCATTGTACAATGATGTCTGAAGGTTTGTCTGACTCTTTTCTAAGGGCTGACTGAAATTGTCAATAGATTGTCAACTGAACAAGCATCACACGGATAAACAAGATCATCAATGCATGAAATAAAAATTCTGAAGTATTTTCAATTAACTGCCAAGAGGTCAAGAATACTGATACTAATCATACTTTCTTCTTTCCACAGTGTAGCTCAACTGATTGCAACAACTAATGCTTCTGTTGGTCATTATTGCCCATCTCTGTTGTGAAACTGAAATCATAGATTTACCTCTGTAGTAGGTTTACAAACTGAAGTGGGCCTCTCTTGAGGGAACAGGGAAATATAAAGCACCATTTAGGTATATATTATTGCAATAATTTTTTTGTAGACTCTGTAGGATATTTTTATTCCAATGCAATTCCATTTCCTGCATTTTGTTAGGAACAGGATTTCAAACAGATATCCAATCACATCAACCCAGTGATATTAATGTATCTTGCATATTTAAAGTAGATTGCACTGAAGAGAATAGCTTAATCACTTGAGCTGACATCTATATGAGAAATTATTGTTAAGTGGCACTGATGTTTCTGCTGTTAAACTCTTTAATATGAAAAGATTTCAGTGAAAAAAGATGTCAAGAGCTTTTCACACCACATGTTCTATTCAGCTGTTAGAAAAGTGAATAAACGAGATCAGTCATAGGATTGGCATTGCTATGCAGAAGAAATAGTTGTATATTGTAAGATTTTACACTCAACTCCAGCAACTGCTACTTTTAGCACAACAAATTCAGTAGAACAGGCTGGTGCTGTTTCGCCTTGTTGCTAATTGCATGATAATCTTGTCAGTGCATTGTCAAATTAGTGCAGTTTCATTCTTGTCATGTCTTCATTTCAGAGCTCCACAGATAACTTCACTTCTGTTGGCCTTGTCAGATTACCAAGACATTTTTAGGTGGAGAGGATCATCATACAATCATAATGGCACTGTATAGCTAATGTGTTGGATTCAGTGTGAACCATCATACAAGAAAAAGCCTGATCAAGATTTTAAGGGAAAATAATAGTGCAAATATGGTTCAACATCAGAGAATGTTCTTCAGGATTCATTTATAGAGATAAAATAAAATTGAACTGCTGGCTACTGCAAGCAAGGAAAATGATTCAAGAGCCTCAACATAAATTATTTCTAAGGAATTTCCCAAAATCTTGCCTCTTTCCCTTCCTTACAATCCTGGTCTGCAAAAACTACAATTTACTCAACAAAAAGGATGTGTTACTCTGTTTAGTTCATGGACTTTTGCAGTCTTTTCTTATGCTTACTTCCTTACTGCAAGAGTAATAAATTACCCAGCACAAACAGTTTCGTGGATAAGATGCCATCAATGAAAACAGTAAAATAATAACATACAGTACGAACATCCTATGGACAAAAAATGATCAACTGCTGTTGCTGAGACCCAAAAATTTGCATAAGAAGGGAGGTCTTTGCCTGAGGCAATTATGAAAGCAATATGGATTTGCCACCAGCTTCGATTGTAGGGAAAGGATCTTCCATATTCATCATACTTAAAAAAAGATTAGTTTGTTTCTTATCCACATGTAAGTGTCGCTTGCAATAGTGAGACTCACAGAGAAAAGGCCTTTGCAGAACTTAAGAAGCAAATTTATAGAGGGACAGATGTTCCATCAATGCTCTGAATGATATTGCCCATATCTAAATCTCAGACTGGCAGTCAATAAAACACTTTTACCTGTGATGAGGTGTGGAGTCCTGCATAGCATTCTTGACAACCATCTACTGCAGGGGCGTCAAATTCCCAGATGGTTCATATACTAGTCCTGCCCCTGCCCAGTTTAGCAAAGAAGAAAAACGTCCCGATACATCATATGATGATGACATGATGATGCAAGTTTGACACCCCTGATCTATCTGATGTACTCTATTGTAGCAGCAGCTTTGTGTTGTCTTCCAAGGCAATTCCATGTAGATCATAATCAATAATCAATAATCTGAAAGTGAAATAGCCAAGCAATAAATTGTTATGGCACATTTTCTGTTTCCAGAAATGATCACAGCTGACAGACTACCTACATTAACTCACAGCCTCCTGGGCCACTGAGAACATATGACACTTCAATAATGAAAACATGTTTCAGAATATTCCCACTGTGTATTTCTATTCCTTAGAGAACTAAACCTCCATCCACACCCTGTGCTATTTTCTGCAACTTAGATTGTCTTTCAGGCTGCAAGTTAACATTAGGGTTAGCCTATCAGACCAATACAGACAAGAACAGATATAGATAAGTAGTCTCACATTTGTTTTCAGTGTTTTCTACAGAAATGCAATCTATCTCACTATCTCAATTTGTGTACATTCATTCAGACTGAAATATAAAAGAGTAGCATGATCCCCATTTCCATGCACAATTATAAAGAAGTATCTCCCATCAAATTTAGAAAACTGAAGCATACTGAAACTGACCTCATTTTTCCAAGAAGTGGGTTGCATTTGCAGGAAAAGTAACCTTAGATTGTTCAAGGCAATTTATATTACCGTTCTGATTTTTAGGTTAAACACTTTCATTCTAAGCTTCTCACTGACTATCAATTTTCAAGGCTTCTTAAAAATATGATAAATATATACAGTAATCCCAAGGGTTTTTAACAGAGTGGGAAATCTAATGGAGTGCAGTCTGAAGGCAAAAGTACCATAGATATTTCTCCCTTTCTCCTTCCCTCCAGCAAAAATCTGCACTATGCAGCAATCTTCCATATCTCTGGAAAGGCTTTTTCTGAACATAGTCTGGACTACAGCAGGAGGAAGAAGAGAAAAAGATTTGCTCTCACAATATTGCATGCCACTTAGATCTTTGACCATTTGTAAATCAGTGTACATCACCTATTATGTCATTTCAAGAAAGAGAAATAACTGCCATTCTATGAATCTTGTACTTGGGGAAAAAATAAAGCCATATTTAATTCTTCAGGCTTCATTTTGAAGTATGTATGAACAATCCTGAGCTAAAATATATAATGAGGACCACTCCTTACATACTTTTAACATGTCCCAAGGACAAGATGAAGAAACATTTTCTTTAAGAAATAAAGTAGAACAATGAGGTGAATTTTATACTGCATGAATACGATTTTCATGGAATCTTTGTAAGACTTACAAACTGACGAATTTTCCTGCTTAACAGTTTCAGTTAATTTGTATTCATAGAGATATGTTTGAACTAATAGCACTATGCAAATATTCAGAGTGGAGATTTGTTTCAGAAGCAGTTCAATCAAATCTTCAGATCAAATTGGATTGAAACATTGAGTCATTCTGGTTGGGCTGTCAAATTGATCTGAATTGATTTAATTATTTGAAGCTTTTTTGAATGGATACAGACAGACTTTTTCTAAACCAAACTGACAGTTTAAATTAAATTAATGAGATTATTCAATTTGACAATCCAAAATTAATTGGTTCAACAATCTGAACTTAACTGATTATTCAAACTGAATCACAACTAATTCACATAGCCCTACTGACTAATTAGGTCTACTGACACCCCAGAGATCCAAACCTGTGACAGACTCTGCTCTTGTCAAGCTAAATTTACATTTCTACAGTCCTGATGAATTGCTGGATGCACAGAGCTGATTCAAAAGAGAATTTCAGGAACAGCACATACAGGCAACCTGCAGGCCTTGAATCAATATGGCATTCAATGCAGTTACTACTATAGCAGCTCTTGTCTCTTTACGATTTTGCAAGGGCAGAATTTAAATGAGAATGACTTCCTTTCCCAGTGCGCTAGCAATGCCATCACTTTGACAAATGGTTGTTTGGCTGGCTCTGGGTAGCATATCTGTACTGAGCAGAGGTCATGTGTGCAATGGAATGTGTGGATAACCTTGGGAAACAAGGAAAAGAGATACTACCTGCAGAATAATCAGACAAGAGAGACAGGAAGCCTACAGTGGCTTAACAGTTAGAAAAAGAAACTTAGGAAGGACTTGGCCTAATGCATCAAGTAGTTTAAAATGGTGGTGGGAACTTTTACACTTAACAGAATTACAGAATTGGAAGGGACCTGGGAGGTCTTCTATTCCAACCCTCTGCTCAGGCAGGAAACCCTATAGCATTTCAGACAAATGGTTGCCCAATCTCTTCTTAAAAATTTCCAATGTTGGAGCATTCACAACTTCTGAGGGCAAGTTGTTCCACAGATTAATTGTCCTAACTGTCAGAAAATTTCTCCTTAATTCTAGGTTGGTTCTCTCCTTGATTAGTTTCCATCCATTGCTTCTTGTCCTGCCTTCAGATGCTTTGGAGAATAGCTCGACTCCCTCTTCTTTGTGGCAACCCCTGAGCTATCGGAACACTGCTATCATGTCACATGCACCCACAGTCCCTCTTTTCATTAAACTAGACATACCCAATTCCAGCAACCGTTCTTTATATGTTTAGCCTCCAGTTCCCTAACTATCTTTATTGCTCTTCTCTGTACTCTTTCTAGAGTCTCAACACTTGCAACACTCTTAATGTATCCTCACATTAAGTAGAATTAGTTCATCTAGTGTGTTTCCTGTCTAGTTTACCTGGAAGGGCTGATCTCAACTTTACAAGTCTGAAAGTACAACCTTCCTGCTGCCACTTTTAACCACTTGGTCTTTCCTAAGTTTCTTTCTCTGACCAGTAAGCCACTGGGAGCTCCTTCCTTTCTTGTCTGATTGTTCCTAAACAATAGCTCTTTCCATCGTTCCCCAAGATCATCCACACATTCCATTACATGGGAGAGTACCCAAGAAACACTCACGTTTGAAATCTGTAGTCGGTGAGAACACACATACCAAGCAAACAGGACCCATGCAGATTTCAAATAATTAAAGATCCAAAACAGGCTTTGGTCCAGTTGAAATTGTTGGTCTTATAATGGAGGCCAGGAAGAAGCCAGTTTCAGGATAGCTTGCCATTGGAAAAGTAAATTCTGTCTTTTTTATTCATTTTGTCATGAAAGTGTTTTCTTCAATGCAATTTATTCCAGATGTATTAATAGTCATCATCCCAAATACAGATAATCTATTTAAATTTTCATTGGATAGCTATAAAATATTAACATACTGTAAACAATATTCTCATGAAAAAGGCCATAAATAAACATTGGATCTACTTTTAAGGATTGGGGAATTATTTTACTGAGCTGGAAAATAAAATGAGATCTTCTGGATTTGGCAGTTTTTCCATGGAAGTACGAAAGCAGGTGTGAATCTGACCAACTGGAATTTTCCCCAGAATTTTCCCCAGCTGGTAATTGCCTAATTAAAAAAAGCTGGAAATATATTTTAAAAGAATGGACTCCAGAAAGTAAAAAAAATAAATATTTGCTGACTTTATTTAAAAAACGAATCTATAAGCACAGCTGGTATCTCACATTCAAATTTATCGTAAGTCTTTATTCATTCCTTACAGCAGGCAGTCAAGTGAAACCTTTTGATTTCTTTCCCCAGCTTTGCACTAGTTCAGGGAAAGGAGAGGCTATTGCAATGTGTAGCATAACAGAAAATGACCCCACTGCACTATTCTGATGATTCAAAGCATAACTGATTTTATCTGTTAAACATCAATAAGGCTTGAGATACCTTACAATAACCTGTCCATTTTATACCTTTGATGCAAATGGTTTACTTCAAAATGTATATATTAGAGTACCCCACAGTACAGTTTTATGTCAGTTTGCTTCAATATGACACATTATGTAAAAGAAATCTTACACTGTTTTAAAAACCTATATTTTCCTTCCTTGTTCTGCATATATTCATATACAATGCATTAGTAAAAGGTACCTCCTATACACGTGAGCTGCATTCATTACCAAACCTATAGGTTGCCCCATTCCATGTCCTGGTTCCATCATGTGAAGTGCTTAAAGAACCTCCATAAAAAAACATTTACAGCAAGCCAAATTGACCCTGAACAGTGACAGGGAGAAGAATCAGTCAGGAATCAGTGACCCAGTAAATCAAATTGTTTTTATTCACTGTGAAACCACATCTCAAAGATAGCAGAGCTAGCATTCTGACCTCGTGGGGAGGGATAAGTAATAAGGAGGTCCAGATGCCACAGTAAATGGGCATGTAAATAGCCAGCATACTAATCTATGATACAGAATGTAAGGGATTTGTCCATTTATCCCATTCTACTGTTCTTTCTCTGGTAATGAGATTTAAAGATCTTAAGAAAACACAAAACAGAGTAACCCCAGAGAGAGAAACCAGAGATCCATGAATCATATTGATACTAGATTTGAAAGCTTCCCTGTATAACAGGAGGATTTTGTTTTACAAATCTTTAAAAGGCTATCAGGGATTCAGATTCTGTGTGTATTCCAAATGGAGAGGTTGTGATGACCCAGGGTGTGGCACAAAGGTATGAGGTAATTAGTCCAGCAGGGCAAGAGAAGGAATTTCAGACTTGAAGTAATTCAACACGGTTGGGAGGATGCCAGGAACGCAGATAACCAAAGTCAACACAAGATAAACTCACATTTGTTCCCAGCAGACACCACACTCAGCATGCATCTCTTTTAAACTCCCTTCCGAGGTGTGGCTAATAAAGGAATCAGGGCCCTTCCCCCCTCCCCCCCATAAAGCCACACAACCCACATGGCTCTCTTCTCTGTTCCTCCCTGCGTGCCCTAGGATGAAGAAGGGGTGGGTCTGGGTCTCCCTCTGAATTCCCTCTCCCTTGTTCTACCTCTTCCCTGCTCTGCCCAGCTGGACTTTGTCCTTCCACTCCCTGTCAGGTGTTTGTCTTCCTCCTGGGATTCAGACTCTGACACAGGCATGACAGAGGCCCCCATCTCATTCTCCATTAGTGTGTGTTTACTCTTAGTTCCTCCTTCCCACCATCCCACCAAAAAATTGAAAGAAAAGCTCGAAGCCAGAGATTTTGGGACATAAATGTCGCTTATATCAACAACCAAAAATTGCTTAGCTTCAAGGCCATGAAGCACCGAGCACTTTTTTTTTCAAATGTGAAAAAGGTAGAAAGAGCAAGAAGCAACAAGTTGAAATTGCTGGGGGTGTAAGAGGGAATTCCATCCTCACATTGACTGAGGGCAATCAATTGTTTAATATGACTTCTTTCTAACTGCCGTAAAGATTTTTATCTTGCTTTACCAAGTCATGCATCTGGGAGACTTCAGCCAAGTTGGAAGCTTGAGGGTTAGTTTAACAGTATAAAGCCATCAGGATGAGATTTATTGCCAGGTCCAGATCTGGGGAGCTGATGAAATACCTTGTGAATCAAAGCCTGGAAAAAGATTGAACAGTCCAGGTAAAGAAATGTGTTAAAATTATTCTGTCATTCAAGTCCAATCTTTCCCATTGCAACTTTGGTTATATGCATCATCCTCCAGTGAGGTGGTAAAATGGAACTATCAATGCTTCACATAATGAATCAACTTATTAGCTTGAAAAAGATGGTCATTAAAGAGAAACCACATGTTGTAGACTAGGTAGGGTAGAGGGTCAATAATTACAGTAAATTAATTATGAGGAATCTAATAAGATCAACAATAAGATGTAATAAATTTATTGAAGCAATGCAACTTAATTATCTCCCACACTCTGTGCTAAAAGGTACAATGTGCATATTTTACATAGACTGAAGGACAATATAAAAATAACTCTCAAGATATGATATGTGAAAAGATATAAACAGCCCTAATTGTGTTGAACAGAACATTTGTTAGCTATCTAATATGGTCACAGATTCTGCACTTTACCTTTAAATATACTTTTTTTGTTTTAATTCACCCAGAATTTTACATAAAGCAACATTATCTAGGGTGTTTTGGAATGACAAATCATGATTGAATACATCAGTTACATTATGAAAAGAAGCACAAAGTATATCAGGATACATATCAGGGTTTATATATTATTGCTAAATGGCAACTGATTTTTATAAAAATACTGCCGATTGTATATGATCTGTTTTTAGTGATTGAAATAAATAATGTCTTCTTAATCAATGTGCATAGAACAAAATTTGACTTTTGCTACTAATATAGTAAAATGTTCCTTTTGTTGTTTAACACTATCAAACAGCATCAAAATAAGGACCTGTACATTTTGCTACCAAAATGATATGTGATATGTGTTTGAACTCTCCACCTACTTGTGAGATTTCTTTCACCTCCTTCAAAAATTAATTTTGGGAAAAGTCAGTGGGCAGCAGATAGAAGTTCACTTCAGCTTCTCAATAGCTGGAAATGACAGTTTATATATCATTTCTCACAGACAACATGTAGTTTATATGTTTCAGTTTCATCATCTCCTATGTAGGAAAATTATTTTCTACGAGTCAAAAGGCCTAGTATCCTAGTCTGTTTGCCATGTAATTTCTTTTCTTCTACAAAGATACCGGGGAGTTTAAAAAAAAAACAGGACTGAATAGACAAAATAATGGGTCTGCTAGCAGTAAGCTGTCTACCCCAATTCTCCTTGCAAAAATTCAAGCATATCTTTTACCACATGATGATAGTACCTCAAATGGTGAAGAATGAGAGAAGCAATGGATTGAAGCCAATTTACCATTACTCCAAATTTGCAATTGGTGCCATATTTAATTTTTTCTTTCTCTAATGTATCTCAGAACTTACTTTGTATTCTTGAACTGTGTTATTTTGTACTTGCTTCTCCCTGTTCTATATCACTGACTGCCACAGCCAGAGTGATGGGGAGGATAAATATAAAAACATAAAATAATGTTAAGTTACTCTGGTTGTTGCAGAGAAGAATTATGAAACTATATGTATAGTTTTGTTCTTGGAGAACATTCATGCATTGGAGTCTGGCTTTATCCTTAGGTTAAGTGAAGCACAGTGAAAAAAGATCCCCCTGACTGAGCTTTGGATGGAATGATTTTATCAAAAATGAAACAGAAAAAGCATAAGCCTCAATAAGAGCAATCACAAATTATTTGAGTTTACAAGAATAAAACATAGAACATGATAAAAAGTCCAGTAAGAACAAGTTGTGCAGGCAGACAGATTGTACTTCAGAAAATGAGTAACCAACACAATAAAAATATGTTAAAAAATTTGGAAGATAAAGAGAACAAAACATAACATTTAGTAATAGTCCCAAGGATATTTGGCATAATGTACTGTAACTAGGTTGGGCTTGATCAGCGGGTCACAGTTTGTTCAGATCTCATGTAATCTAATTCATTTGGAGCCATAACAGGAATTGTGGATTATACCAGGATAGAATGATAAAAATTATGAAGTTGGAAAGGATTACAAAAATAATCTAGTCCAATGCTTTGCAATTATCAGGGGAAAAAACTACTTTAGCCATCCTCAACAGTTATAAGTCACTTTCTCCTCTAATTTTTGGCTCACAAAAATTATGTGATGTGGTTTGGACTAAGAGCAAATGGCTTGATAGTCTCCACTCTCTTAGTTCAGCACTTTAATTGCAACACTAAACTGTTTTAATGGTTTTTTTTTGGGGGGGGGGGGTTTCACCTGTGTTTTTAGTAAAGAAAACGACATTTGTATCTCAGATAATGATTTAAAAATGAAATATCATGAATCTTAACTCTCAAAAGACAAGAATGTCAAAGAAATTAAATAGGATATTTCCCTAATATCTAAGAATATTTGATAAATAGTAGCTATTGCATTATCTATAGCAGTTTTTTTTTACCTAGGCTGTCTAATGCCCATTCCTTTTCATGCCACACAATGTAGAACATGACTTTTCCCTCAATATTTTCCCCCTTCCTCTTCTACATCATTGAAATATCTGGGCACTTGGAAGTATATTTTTCTTTATCGGCATTCATGCTGTTGGAAGTTGTGATTCCCCTGTCTTCCAGGAAAACATTAGAAGGAAGGAAGAGGTGAAAACACAAGCAGGGTCAGCTCCATCAGCCCCCACCCTTTGTCAAGTAGGGCTATTAAAATAGCTGGAGCCAGCTTACTTTTCATAACAAAGGAAGGAGAAAATTACAGGAATGAAATACAGAGAAAAAACCCTACAAACTAGCTACGAACCTTTCCAATAGAAATCAAATAGATGGCAAGATATGAAAACTTGTGAAAAGCAAACCAAAAGGGATAACAGGAAACTCAGAGTATTGCAACCTAATGCAACAAGCAGCTACAAAGTGAACAAACAGCTACTATAAAACAATTACTCCTACCAAGATCCCAGGAAGAGATCCCAATATCAAGAGACAGGAACTCATCACACACACACAAATCAAAGACTTCAAGGGTTTACACTTACAAAATCAAAGGATCTGAAGGGTATAAAAACATTTTTCTCTATTCACAAGATTAGATTAATCCTGACTTCCGGTTTGCAAGGCTTCAGCAGCGGCAGGAATCCGCGATCGTGAGCAGTTTCTGCTGCGCTCGCCGCTAGAGTGCCCCGATCCAGCCGGATTTGGGGGCTAATAGTTACCCCATAGAGGTAACTGAAGACAGGGGAGATCCGGCAGGGGTCCAGGGGAATAACAACCCCCCTCCTCAGCTGGCTTAACTCCCTTTTCTGAAAGCGGTGGAGCGGCGGTCAGCAATGGTCGCCACAAAGAAGCTTTCATCCGGATAAGAATGTGCAGGAGAAAGCTGAGAAGTGAAAGTTTTTGGTTGACCGGGATAATAAGTAACATTTAAATACCCTGGAATTTTAATTTCATTAAAGATACATCATTCCCAAAGAAGATCAGAAAAAGCGGCGAATGAAAGTAAAAAAGGGAAAGTTTGTTTTTTCTCATTCTCCTTCCTTACAGTGATAGCAGATGGAAATCGGAAAAACCCGTTTTGGCATCAGCAGGTAATTAAATTTGAAAGTTAAAGCCAAGGGGACATTAAAGATTTCTGAACATTGGGAAAAAAAATTTTTGCTATAAGTGGGAAGGGAGAGGAAAAGAATTAATATTAAGATTTTGCTGGAGGAGGCTGCTTGGAACTTATAAGATTAGAGTTAAATTGTAACAAGACTTCTAAAAGATATATTTTGGAACTTTGCAACTGAACTGTACCCCAGGAAGAGAAAGTATAAAAAGAAGAAAGTGCTAAATGAAACAGTTTGTGTGTATTTGGATTGCTTGGTGACTTTGGGACCTTTGGAAATTATTATTTGAAAGACTAAAAACATTTGGGTTGTTTAAAAATTTTTTCACAATGGCATTACTTGTTGATGAAAATGGAATTTATTTATTTATTTATTTATTTTATTTGTCAATTGTTTACAAGATAATAAGTATAAGTGTATACATAGTTATGAATACATGAAATGGGTACATATAAGAAAAATAAAAGAAAAATAAAAGAAACAATAGGACAGGGATGGTAGGCACGTTGGTGCGCTTATGCACGCCCCCTACAGACCTCTTAGGAAAGGGGTGAGGTCAATAGTAGACAGTCTAAGGTTAAAGTTTTTGGGGTTTGGCGAAGAAACTATAGAGTCGGGTAGAGTATTCCAGACATTGACCACTCTGTTGCTGAAGTCGTATTTCCTGCAATCAAGCTTGGTGCGGTTAACCTTGAGTTTGTATCTGTTGTGTGCTCTTGTGTTGTTATGGTTGAAGCTGAAGTATTCATTTACAGGTAGGACATTGCAATGTATGATTTTATATACCATGCTTAAATCAGACCGAAGACGGCATAATTCAAGGTTTTCTAGTTCTAGAATTTCAAGTCCGGTGGCATAAGGTATTCTACAATGAGTAGAGGAGTGGAGAACTCTTCTTGTGAAATATTTCTGGACTTTCTCAATTGTGCTAATATCAGATACGTAATGTGGGTTCCAGACTGATGAGCTGTATTCGAGTATTGGTCTAGCAAATGTTTTGTATGCTCTAGTTAGTAGTGTGATATTACCAGAGAAAAAGCTACGTAAGATTAGGTTAACAACTCTTAATGCCTTTTTGGCTATGTAGTTGCAGTGGGCTCTAGCACTTAGATCATTAGAGGTGAGTATTCCAAGGTCCTTTACAGAGCTTGGATCATCAACAAGATCTTGACTATTCAGCTTGTATTTTATTTTCGGATTTTTTTTGCCAATATGTAAGATAGAGCATTTATTTGTTGAGATTTGAAGTTGCCATTTGTTTGACCATTCTGATACACAGTCAAGATCTTTTTGAAGGGTAGCAGTATTGTCTGTGGTATTGAACAGCTTTACATCATCAGCGAAAAGAACGCAGTTGCTCTTAATATGATCACAGAGGTCATTTATGTAGAGTATGAAGAGAGTTGGTCCTAGAACACTGCCTTGGGGGACACCACTATTGACAGGTACAGAATTTGATAGGACGCTCCCAATTTTGACCATTTGTTGTCTGTTTGACAGGAATGCTTCTATCCAGTTATGCAGTTGTCCAATTTAAAAAGCTAAAAAAAGAGGAACAAGAAGGGAAGGGCTCTTCTCGATCTGTTTTTCATTTCTTAGAAATGGCGATTTCTACCTATCAGAAACTACAAGAACAAGAAGATTGGGATGAAGAAGAAGCCATCTTTAATGAACAAACAAATCTAGCTGGGGAAGAAAAGGGAAAGAGGGGAAAGAGAATGAAGAATTTAAGACTTAAAAAAATGACCAAAAAAGGGAAAAATAAGGTGAAAAATTGATACAATGTCAGAAAGCAACAGAAAAGAGGAATACAGAAGAGGGTGGAGATTAAGAGGGTGGAGATCAAGAGACAGGGGGGCGGGGTAAAAAGGCTAGATTGGAGAAGAAAGGAAGGGAAAAGGGAAGAGAAGTTACAAAGGTTTGAAACAAGATGTAAAGAAACAGGATTTATTCAGAGATAATGGGTAAAAATATAATTAAAAAAGAGATTCTGCAAAAGTACATAAGGCTGCATTGTTGTATTTGTATTTGAAATAATGTTAGAAAACTGGAACATTATATGATTATAAAATGGGATAAAATATTAAAAGGAATGTGTAAAATGTTTAAGATTTAATGATAGTTTAATTTGTTATGGATTATTGTTTTAATTATATTATAAACTTATTATTTTCCTATTTTAAAATATAGTATGGAGCTTTAGAATGTACTAAGCAGAATCAGAAGAAAATTATATATTATTTTAAGTGTTAAATTTAGGGGAAAGATATAAAGGCGTCATACTTCAATCAGTGATTACAGGAGAAATTTTGTGTTAACGAGAAAAGATAATAGATAATTGAAATAGAACAGACAAAAGATACAAGCATAATGATTTAAATTGAGATGAAATAAATAAAATAGAATTAAGAGAGTGAAAAGAGGGGAGAAGCTATATAGAAAATGTAGAATGGTAAATAAGATATGAAATGGTATATAAAGTGAGCATGAATTTATGTCTGTACAAAAAGATGTAACCTGGGACTAAGCCGCTTTCCAAAAAGAAGTTTTATGTTTTCATGTTTTGTGTTTCATTTGTGTATGTTTGTTTATTGAAAATTAATAAAATAAATATTTTTTTTAAAAGGATTAGATTAATCCTAAGAACGCTGTGAGATTTCTTACCTGCCTTCCTATTAATAAACTGATTCTGACTTCCAAGCAGCTGACCAAATCATTTTGCATTTCTCCCAGCCTGGAAATTTGAATCCACAAAAAGAAAGAACTTTGCCAATTCCTTAAAGGGCAAGGTTTCTTTTTTCCTTTCCTCAATGCTTTTTAATTTTCTTTGTCTCTGAAGACATAATCTCCCTCAATCCTCCAACATTCTCTGAAATCCTTACCCATTTATTCACTCGCTCCATGGAGTTTATCTATTCAAATCCTCCATCTAGCTCCATATTTCTCCAGTGCTCCATTGACCGGTAGTCAATGATGCCAGATGCCAAATGATCATTATTTATCCATTCAATTTCTTCAGCCTTTTCTTATAGGATTTGGTTTCCAGATCCATCCAGTTTTATCTGGACGTATTCCAGTTTATTGATAATCTCTCTAAATTACATTGGAATTGGACAGAGAATTTCAGTTAAGATCTGATCATGCCAGAATAAAATGAAACTTTATTTTTCACAATCATTATGTTGTACTTTAGTTGATCCACTCTGCACTACTAACTCATGTTAACTTGCAGTCTTCTTAAAGACTCTTAGATCCTTCTAAGATTTATGCCTGACAAGCTAAGCCATATATAAGATGGTTTTTCTTTTCTCTACACTAATTAATTAATGGAAATGTGTTGGATGAGTTAAGTACATTTTCATTGTAGAGGTTGAACTAGGTTGTATTCTATGTTTCTTGACAATCTGCAGATAGATAAATATGTTAACATGCTTTGGTACATAAGCAGGGTTAATAGTAGATATTTTCTCAGCTTAGCAGCTTTGTGATAAATATATGCCTTTACCAAACTAAATTTCCCTTTAAAAATTGTGAAATCTCACCCTCAGCAGACTTCAATCCATTACTAGCACTGCCCTTTCTTTCTTTAGAGTATCACATTTCAGTTCTCTCCTTCCATAGCTCCACCTGTTCTCTTTTAAGAAGAGTTAAACTGCACAGCTTAATAGATCTAACAGAGTGCAGATCTTGACAGTATTTACTTGTTGCTTATTTATTTATTTTGTTGAAAAATAATCAAAATCACACAAAAAAGTTCTACGGTTGGGAACCTTCTGTTCCAAAACAATCCTGTTTTAGAAATGGAAGGGACTAGTGAAACCAAAAATTACCCTGTATTTTGGGTTGAAGATACTCAAAGGAGTGCAGACTCAGTATGCCCATAATGGATTTTAGCATATGGTGAACAGAGTCCATTTAGGCATCAAGAGTAGATTTTTGCTGAGAGCAGAAAATGAGAGTTTGCATAGCATTTCATTAGAATGCAAAACAATTTCACAACTTTCTAAATCCATAGATAACCTATTTCTCCAGGTTCTATTGGATTTATCAGTAGCTCATGATTTTATTTTATTTGATAAGGCCTGGTGGATAAAAAATAGGCAAATCACAATATGGATCAAGCAAACAGATCCAAAAATAACTCAGGTTGGATAAAGCTGGCTTACTAATGGCATTTGGGTAAGGGAATTGACTTTTCCTTTTAACTATTTCACAACATTCAACTCAAATTTGTTTCTCCAAATCATTAAGAAAATGCTAAATGTAACCAACTTCCCAAATTCAATTGTGTTATCATTAGTGAAATTGAAAAGGGAGTGGCAGGGGCATGGGTAGATCTTATCTACTTTATTTTATCTACAACATGCACTATCTAAGATAAAGAAACAGTGCATTCACATCAAAAAGCCATATTTCTAGCACTATTTCTTCACTATTCTTTACTATTTATACCCAAGTAATAGATAGGATGCAAATTTGTTTGCTGTATCAGTCTTCAGGTATTGTAGGGGCAATGGCTATGGTTGCTTGTGGGGCACAATTGCTTAATGAGGGGGTTTGTTTTGTTGTTGCTTTCCTTTTAGGGGAATTGTTATCACTGAACATCTAATGCTAAAAGATAGTTCCTCCTTTTATGATATTCATAATGTGTATATCATTATAATATAATATGACAATGTGCCTAGTATGTACCTGATTGAACCAACCAAGGATTGTGTAAGTAATGCTGCTCCATCTTTAGCTATAGTTCCTGTTGAGGTGTACATACATACATGCATGCATGCATGCATGCATATGTGGACAGATGGACAGACAGACAGACAGACAGACAGACAGACACACACACACATATCCCAATTTTGCACATTCTGAAAACAAGGCTACAGCAGAGATAGAGATGGCACGTATGGCTATTCCATCAATAATCCTGAGAGACCAGCTCCATCAAACTCATCTTCTATCTTATAAGACTGAGGGCTTACCCCAAAAGAACTTGTCAGATCTTGGTAATGTCAAGTAGAACTGAAAATAAACAACTGAGGAAGCAAGTCATTCTATGGCCTGAGATTCATTAAGACTTGAGATGACAACACAACAATTTCAATTACTGCCTTTGTTTCCAGTTATTACATTATTTTATAATAGTCTCTGCTATATATTATGCAAGCTGTGCCAATAATATATTAACATTTGCAGTTCACCCATAAAAACCAAGGAACCAATATGATCTACATCAATACAACCAGCATCCAAACCAATGCAGATGGAACCTCTCAATTTCTTAAATTTATCCCCTGAGCTTAACATCAACAAGGCACAAGTGCAGCTATAGATTGCCTGTATACTAAAACATCCATACATGAATCAAACCAGCACAGAGACTTGTTTGTAAGCAACCAAATATAATGTGTATCCACCAGCTCTATCAATAATAGCAAAAGCAATCCAATCATAGGGCCCTCACTGCAGACTCCTCTCTCTTTTGGGATTAGATCCAGAATGAATTAACTCCTTTTATTCTCCAGCTTTCCATCCCCCAATAACTGTAAATCCACTCATCCACTTCCAATAGGAACTGCTGCATTGGTCAAGAAAGGAAACAAGTAAACCAATAATAAATGTAAGGCATGACTCCAGCTAGAACTTCCACAGCAGGGAGCAGCACAGAGCAAATAGTACTACTTAATATGGCCATATTTTATTTTACACATGAAACCAAGTAGTGTGCTTCGTTTTACTTACATACTGATTGACTTACTTAAAATATTTATGTGGCTATCCATATTACACAGTGTAATCCTGTGGGGCTCAAAAGAACATGCAAAAATAGCAAGATTCATCAAAATTAAAATTATTGCACATGATCAAATCATCATGGGTTTTTGTTCTGACTTGTGTCTCTTGTACTGAGAATGGAATGGTAGAAACAGTATGTCCCTGTTTTTCCCACTCCATTGGCCTTTGTTGGAGATTATAATTTCTTTTTAGAATTTACCCCTAATTTCTACTTTCCCAGAAAATAAAGTTATATTTCTCTGCAAACTATTCAGTGGCTTTCTGTAATTTGTAATCTTTAGTACGTGTTATTCAGGACATGATGACTTGTAAGCAATTAACAGCAATAGCTTTTACAATGTTGTCCTTGCTTGCAATCTTAAAATACTTCAAAACTTGTGTTTAACAATTAAGTGTTTATGTTCTCCAGGTTGACAAATACGTATTCCAATTCTCTTTCAAGATATTGTATGTAACCATTAATAGTTGTTTCTATTTAGAAATTCTAATCTTCTGGTGAAGTTTATAGCTGCAATCAATGTTTTGAAATTAAGCTCACTCTTGGCTTATCCAGAGTTTTCAAACAGATTTTCCCTATTTGTGAATTTAGTGATGTTTAAGTGTTGTTCTACTTTTTCTTACTGTGTTGTTATTTTATTCCATCTCGAATAACAATTCTGTCATTGTAAAGATTATTTTATGTGATATGGTAAGGCAAAAAATGTATGCAAAAAATGGGTTTAATGCAGTCAACAACTTTTATGCATATGACAGGCAAGCATTTTCTATAAAGTTCATTATTCCCTATAGCTTTTGGTCAGAAGCAGTAATGCAGCATATAATATGACAGGGAAACCAATCAGAAATAAGACTTCGAGGTTTACAGTGTAATTGAATAAGTTTCCAACTCTCAAAAAGCTGAACTGAGTCTGAATCAGACAATTTTAGTGATTGCCAGGTTAACTATAAGCTACATATGTTTTTTTTTTACTCATCTACATATAATTGGGAGAAAAATCTCTGTCCAATCTAAATTTTTGAAATTTTTCACAATTTGTAAAATCTGAGAGATTCCAGTCTACACAGATTCTTTGCAAATCAGTTGCATAACCCAACTACTGCAGCAAATTGTTTCTCAATTTGGACTACATTTCTGGATCTGTCAGAGTTTGGAACAATATTGACTTGAAGAGATAGACTACAGTTACAAAATCATAAAGGACAATACTTTGTCTATTCCATAGCTGCTAGTATTGGCATCCAAACAATATTCTGGTTGACATCATAGAATTCCAACATTGGGGCCTTAGTTTTTAATATTCCTGAGACCTTTATCTTGTTATGCTTCTATTGGAAACAGGTTTCAAAGAGCTGCTTTGAAGGGTTCAGGATTTTTATGAATTGATATTGGGGAAAATAAAAAGCGTTGTACCATATTCCCCAAATCAACTAAAAATGGAGGAGGGGATTTTTGGACCCAAGTTAGCTTCCCTGTTCATTAATGCCATGTCCAAGGTCTGTGTACTCCTTAAGGTGTAATAGGCATTTGGTTTCAGTTCTTCTTAGATCTGTCATCTTGATGGTTGCTATTACTCCGACAAACTATGATCATGTTAATCCTTTGTAAAACTATAAATGCTCCCTTGTGCACCAAAATGTCTTCCAGGTTTTGAAAAAGTGCAAACATTTCTTTAGGAACAGCAAGGAAGCTATAGAAAGGCAGAAAATTAATCATTTAAAGAAACAAATATCTAAAGATCCTATAAATGTAGATGATTGGGTGCTATCTAAATATTAAAAAGTCCTGCCAGATCAGGCCAAAATCCATCCTAGTCTAACTTCACATAGTGGCCACTAAGATACCCCATAATCATGAAAAGAAGGTCAATCCCTCTTCCACTAGCACTTACTTCCAACTGGTATTTGAAAGCTTAAATGTTCAGTCTAGTAGCCTTGATAAACATCATCTCCATAAATGTATCCAATCCATTTTATTAGTCACATAATTGCCTTTAACTCTTCTTCAGATGCTAAGTGAAGAAGTACTTTGCCTATCTTTGTTTCCCTGGTAAAAGAGAGGCGGGTGAGGAAGAAGGTGGAGAATAAGTGCAGTCCAGATAGGCCACCACTCTGGTCAAAAGGAAGACTGGAAATCTGAAAGGGGTTGTCTTTAGCCAGCTTCATGTCCAGCCAGTTTACACAAAGAAGCCAAGCAGCTTCAGGATACTATACAGAAAAGATCTGTGTATCAAATATGCATTAAGATCGTATTCTCTGTCAATTCTTACTTCCAGAACTACAAGAAATGTGATAGTCTTATGGAGATGAAGCAGGCTCTGGAAATCTTTATCAATAGACTCTGATGTCACAGTTATCAATGTAGCTCCTATAGCAATTGAAAGCAAATGCCATGGCTGTTTACTTTCAGTCACTTCTCCCATGAACTCCCCCAAATTATCAGGCCATGTACCTGGCCACCTGAAAAAGTTTCATTGGCATCACCATATTTTGTAACTTCTCTCATATCACAAGTTTGACAGGCAAATAGACCTTTGTTCTTCCATTTATGGTATTCTGCGGTCCAAGGGCTCTTTAGCACAGAAGGACTAAAAGTAGTAGCTAAGAGACAGTTTAAAGAACTGTCAACAGCACTTCCAACCTTCACTTTGCCTTGGTGACAAAGCAAAATGTAGGATCAAAGGACTAGCACAGAAAAGTTGTTCTTTGTTCTTTCTCTTCACTCCCGCCTCCTGCATGCACATACTTCTTCTGCCACCCATAGCAGGAAAGACAGAACAGAAAAAAGACCCAGTTCTTCCATTCTCTCCCCACTTTTCTTGCCATGGGCTAAGAAGGGAAGGAGCATGTCACTTGCTGTAGGTTCACACTCCTATGTAGTCATCATTACATGGGATCAAACACTGACAGCAAATAACCCTCTTCTGCTTTTCTTCGCCACCCAAGAGGAGAAAGTAAGAAGTAAGATCCTTTGTTGCCTATTAGTTCAGCACCAAATCTCCTTGTTTCTCCTCTATCAAGTTGTGGCTTTCTCCTGTTCTTGTAGCAGAAAGGCAGTAAATAGGATGCCCTTCCCTTAAATCCAATCCTTGGAATGCATCCAAAGAATAGTTTGTTGTTAATTTCACCATACTGTCCTATAATGCTAAATTAACATACGTGTAGATCCTAACCCATTGATTTGTTACAATAACTCAATCCATTATTCTTAATTAGTCACATCTGGGCAACTACTGCAAGAAGTATATGTAAATACAATTTAGTACAGCTTGGTACTCTAAGTTAAAATTATCTGTAGATTTGGAAATTTAAAAAAACTAGTAACTTAAGAACTTCAATGTTTTGAAAAACCAATTAGTTAATTAACTTTAATTAAGTTATTAATGCCTTTTGCCTATTAACTCCAGAAAAATGGCTTGCTAGCTGATCTTAAGGGTTTGATTGTCCTACAATGTCAACATACATACATACATACATACATCTCAGGAGAATTTATATCAAATCTATTTTTCTTTCCCAATATATTCCAAATGTGTCTCACAGCTTTTAATCAATTGCATGTGGGAATGACTGATGGCTATTTTTCTCACCATGATGCTATGGAAGAATGGAATGGAATGGAATGGAATGGAACGGAACGGAACAGAACAGAACAGAACAGAACAGAATAGAATAGAATAGAATAGAATAGAATAGAATAGAATAGAATAG
>NW_020769309.1:3269430-3318221 GCF_900518735.1 Pseudonaja textilis
AGAATAGAATAGAATAGAATAGAATAGAATAGAATAGAATAGAATAGAATTCTTTATTGGGCAAGTGTGTTTGGATACACAAGGAACTTGTCTTCGATGCATATGCTCCCATTGTACATAAAAGCTATAAGTGATAAATCATGATCATAGTCATCATAAAAATACATTCATCATAAATCATAAGATACAACATTTAGCGATAGAATCAACATAAATCATACTAGGAAATTAAATAAAACAATATAAATTGTAAAGATACAAGCAGCAAAGTTATAGTCATAAGTAGAAAAGGACATAGGTACTAGGAAAGATGAAAAGAATATTAATACAGTCTTACTATATAGTTTGACAGTGTTGTGGGAATTAGTTTTTTTATGTTGTGGTTCACTGGCAGTTGGTGCAGACGGCAGCAGAGTCGGACAGTGAGGAAGAAAGGGAACCAGGCAAGGAGTCTGAAGAGGGCTTGGACGAGGGTCCTGCATCCAGTGTAGGGATGGGGCCAGGACTATCTGGGAGTGGGGTGCTGCCTTCGGAGCCTTTGGAGTGACAGCAGTGAAGCAGAGGACCCAGGGGAGCCTGTTCCCAGTGTGCTTGTTCTCAGAGCTGCTAGAAGGCAAGAACAGCTGAAACAGAAGTGGCAACTCAGAAGTAAGGCTGGGAGGTGATTGCATCTCCCATAAGGGATAAAAGTCAGATCTCAGCAATGAACTCTTTGCAGGAAGCAAAGTAGTTCAATAAATTCTGAGCCCTCCTTGAAGCTATGTGTACTCTAGTCAGATTTTTCTGGTACTTCAGTTGGGTTCTGTTATAATTAATTTGAATACTTCTGGTTTTGGCAGCATTCCACAGCACTGTAAGGTGTGGGATTATCTTGGGGAACTGTTTAAGATTAGTTCTGGCTGAGAATGAAAATAATTCCCAGTGTTGCATTAAAATAGCTTTTGCTTTTAAAACAAGTGTTTCATTATGTTTGACGAATCCTGGTTGAGAACAGTTTAGCAGAGTGATAACATGAGGGAAAAACTGTCCTTGTGCCTAGTTGTTCTGGTGTGCAGTGCCCTATAGCATTGTTTTGAGGGTAGAAGTTGAATCAATTTATTTCCAAGATGTGAGGGGTCTGTAGCCCTCTTTTTGACTCATGCAGTATACAGGTCCTCAATGGAAGGCAGGTTGGTAGCAATTGTTTTTTATGCAGTTCTAATTAGCTGTTGAAGTCTCTGTCTGTCTTGATTGGTTACAGAGCCAAAACAGACAGTTATAGAGGTGCAGAACAAACACATTTAAGAGGAAACTAGAAATTACTGCTCTAAACTGACCTGCATTAAAGCTATAAAGGGAGCACCAGTTGCAAGCCCCTTTGCTGAGAGCCGATAGAGGTTGAATACCAGGGCAATGCAAATTATACACTGAAAGGTATGTTTTTGCTGACTTCTGCTGTACAGAGGTATGCACCCTAACACAGCCATGAAGAAGTACAACTTCTCATGTAAGCTTGGAACTTCTAGCTTCTATTCATTGATTAGGTTCACATTTCATGACAAACATCCTGTTTCATCCAAATGGCTTTCTCATTTGCAATACTGAAAGCAAATTCTTTTTAAGCCAAGGAAGGAAGGAGAAATATATATATTTTTCTACCGTAACTAGTTTTACAACCAAGGAAAGACATTGCCTTGCTTTTATTTTGAACACATGCAGTCATTTTCAACTGAAGAGTAGGTAAAAATCTGTAAATCAAATCTTTTAAATAAATAATAATGCTAGTCTCACAACAAGGGAGAAGAGAAGTTTGCAAATGTAACAGGTCTAGAAGAAAAGAATCAATCTGGAATGTGTACTAATTGAGCTGAGTTAAGCTGAACAAATACAGTCTGAAAAAGCAATGACGGGCTTGGAGCAAAAGCAGTTCAGACTTGGGGTTTACAATAGATGGAAGAAGGGAGAAAAGACATGAATAAAAAAAATATAGGGCCAAGCAAACTGGAAAGGGGAACTGGAACTTAAACTTTCTTTTTCCCTGCTCAATTACTGGACTGAACCTTGCAGTTAGAGGTTTAAAATAAGCTGAAAATAAGATTGTTTCTTGGGGTCTGGTGAGTGATAGCTTCTAATGGTTCAGTGCACCAAGAATTTGTCTAATCTTTTGGCCTTGTTCATTTTTCTCCCTTTCATTCTGCAGTTCTCCCCAAGGAGCAGGAGAAATATGTGCATTCTTTCATTTCTGCTGAAACAGTAAATGTGAAAAATGTTCTTATTTTCATTACCTAGCATTGCATTTATTCTCCAGAGACAATTCTCAGAAATATCTTGCATGTTACTTTTCCCCTTATCTTGTTAAACCAAGCTGCCTTCTGTTAAATCTAAGCAGCCCACTGTGATGATAGTGAATAACAGGAAGATTTAAAAGCGATTTGGACACATGTATAGATTGCGTTTGGGAGCTTATCGGTGCTTCTTGGAAGAAAAAAACTTCCCTGGAGAAAGCATGAAAGCAGATTTTTCTGGGTGGGTAGCCTTGATGTCTTTCAGTTGAACTTCAGCTCCCATAATTCACAGCCACCAATGGTCACCATCAGGGGTGGGATTCAATTTTTTTAACAACTAGTTCTGTGGGCGTGGCTTAATTGGTGGGCATGGTTTGGTGGTCATGTGACTGGGTGGACGTGGCTTGGTGGTCATGTTATTGGCTGGGCGTGGCCAACTCAATATCACTCACATAGAGGCATGCATCTCCTTGCCTGCCCTCTCATGACTGTGGGGATGCTGCAACAGTTGTAAGTGTGAAAAATGGTCATAAGTCACTTGTTTCAGTGCCATTGTAACATTGAATGGTCATTCCACACAAGCAAAGTACCAGCAAAGGATGGGGAAAAAAATCCAGAGATGTTCCTGAAACAGGAAGTCTAGTCCTGCCAAGTATGTAATAAGGGTCAACGGAGAGGCAATTTCTGTAAGCAACACCAGAATGTTTCCTTCCTGCCTCCCTTACAGGATTAGGCCAGTAATTTCTTCTAACAACCAGTTCTCCAAACTGCTTAGAATGTTAACAACCAGTTCTAGCGAATAGGCGTGAATTGGTAGAATCCCACCCCTTGTCACCATCCAGTTTTTCTTTGTTCACTGAAATAAGCAAATTCTTTTGTAAAACCATACCCATGCTCATTTTCACATGTTTTGCTTGGGAATGTTTCCATTTCTGCCAAATTGCATAGAATTCTATTTTCCTTCCAGCAAACATTTGTGATGTATATCAATGGGACATCTAAAAGATGAAGAACTTGATAATGAATCAACAAAGTCCAGTAATTTCTTGAGTATCATTTGTGGTACAACAGTACAACAAAGCACAGGCAAGATTGTGAATAGAACTTGGAAACAGGAGCAGAATAATGTGAGAAAAGGGACAAAGGCTACCAAAACATGAAATCAAAAAACTACATGGACGGTGCATGGAATTCTGAGTGGTTGTCACTTAAGGATTTTAACTGAAGCCAGCCTGTCCTTTTATTCATTTGCAGGAAATATCTATTGCGAAATCTAGGGGAAAATTTTAGAAATCATTCTGTTTAGAAAAGTGATGCCAACTTTCAATAATTTGTGGTGAGAAAATGACATTTTAAATGCAATGACCTTGATAGTTAGGCCGTAATTTAGCACAAAAATATTAGCAATAGGATGCAGGCAACTATAAAGCTGAAAGGATGCAAACATTATTTTATTCAATCTTCACTCCAAAGGCAGTCTCCATCACCCAGCTTGGTTTATGCAATCCAAACTGCACTGTGCCACAAAAAGAAAAAAGACATATTGCAAAACTCTCTGCAGACAAAATAGGCACAGATGAATCAAGCAAATAAATTAAGCCTTATATTATAGGGCAACATAACTCTTTTTTTCCATATCCAGCCATTAGCCAAATTAGCCAGGAAAGAAATCTGTTCTTACACACAGATGTGATGGGGGTGGATTATAAGCAAGAACAAATTTAACTATTGCTTTTTGGAAAAGCACATTTGAGAAGAAGGGAAGAGATGTGAAAAATGTTCCTGAAGATCAAATAAAACACTACAATATAAAAAGACTGCACATTTCTATTAGATACTCTTCCTAAGGGTAGTGAACTAGTCATTCCTACATCTTTAGAATTACTACTTCTGTAATTATATTGATTGGGTTCATAAGACATATTGGAATATGGGTTTTAGTTGTTTGCAGTTCTGTATCCTGTGAGAATCCAGCCATTAACTTTCTATATGATTTGAAACAGGCGTTTACATTAAAACATAATATGGTTTAATTCAGGGGTCCACAATCCCCTGGCTACAACCCAGTACCTGGATGTGGTCTGTTCAGAATCAGGATGCGGTCCATTTAGACCTCGGATGCAGCTCCACTTGCATGAGCAGTGAGTGAGCATATGTGCACAAAGTTCCATATGTGCAAGTGGTGTGTGTGCACACCTGCTGCTTTTGAAAATGGAGCTGGACACACATGCACAGAGCAATCCCCTCTCTCCTCCTGCTGCCAGCACCGTTCACAAAGCCAGAAAGGTTGGGGACCACTGGTTTAATTATTTAATGAGTTATCTGAAAACAGCATGGGTATTTTCTTAACTCAGGTATACTGTATTACTGTATGTCAATCCACGCAAAGGGTTGACATGCTGTCTGAGGCTAATGAAGTTTGTAATCTGAAATATCTGGAGGGTATGAAATACCTTTTCCCTATTCTGTTTGTTTCCCCATGACAAGAGTGGTCCATGATTCAAGCCACATGAAATTCAAACTGTTTTTGAAGCTCTCCAGAACCATCACTAAATACAGCGACATATTTAATTCTACTGCCCAATATTTTTACTATGGAATTACATTAGAATTTAGTGGCTAAAATAATAAAATAATCACATCCAAAGAAGATAGGAAAAAGGCAGGGCATGGATAGAAAATAATCATTCCAACACTTGCATACACAGGAGCCATATACTATAGATGGCAAAGGTGGGGGGAACAGAAATTGTTGACAATGCTCTGCCATAAATCCCATTGTAAGTGAGCAACTGTAGCATCCTACATGACACCTTGTGCACTTATGAGCACACTAGCTGAATATACAATTACTAGTGAAAAAAATGGAACCTCTTAATCCACTTCACTCATGTCATTCATATTGTCTCACTTGCAACTATGAACACATTCTATGTTTTTTATTGAGGCAATTCCCCCTTAGGAGAATGAGCACATACAGGGAGACATAGTGAGAGTAATGTTGAATAATACACACACAGCACACAGATACACTGTACAGTAAATGTAAGTTTTTACTTCCAATAAACATTTAAGCACAGTCCAAGATAAGCAGTCCAAGTCATTCACAGGTGAAGGAGTCAGTTTTCAGTTCAGGGATAATCCAAATATCAAAGTCCAGTATCAAAAAACAGTTCAGTAATAGACGTACATCAACGATCAGTAACAGTCATTAGGAGGAACCGCAAAACTCTCCAACAGAATGAAACAGAAACTCACTGAGACTGAGACAACTCAGGTTTCTGGCTCCATCTTATGGCCATTTATGGAACCACACCCAATTACAGTTTTAGCATTCCCTTAAAGAGACAGTATTAAAATGTCTATCCTGGTTTATATATTTTCCAACCCAAATAACTGTTAGGTGACTTACATTCCTAACATTTTTGATGCACCAACAAGAACTATGTTGATTTTTGTACATAAATCTTACTTGGTACAATATTATGATACAGGAATACATAGGAAGATTTACATCAAATATCTTCCTGTCAGACAAATAATAATAAAGCCACTGGATCAGTGAAATCTATTGTGTAAGCCATATGAAGAAGGAAGGAATCTTACAACCAAGAAAGGCTTCCAAGGTCTCTTATCATTTTATCTTATTATGAAGATCAGTTTGAAGATCTATCAGAAGATTAGTAGATAAAGTAATGGCCTAGAAATCAGGAGACTGTGAGTTCTGGATCTACATGAAAGAGGGCTGGGTGACCTTGGGCCAGTCATTCTGTGGAATTTTTTATATGGGGAAAATAGAAGCAAGAGTACCTGATATGTGCATAGATAGATAGACAGACAGACAGATAGAATGTGGGGAGGGAGATATATATAAATAAACATCTGGCTGACTAAACAACCAACCATAATAATAACATTTCAGCACATAATAATACTTCTACCATTGCATTTTTACTCAGAACTGTTGTACTTCTTGAAGCAAATTCTCCATTTTACTCATGTCAATTAGGAATAATATGATTTAAAAACCAACACTAGTGATAAATTGAGAAAAATAGTGTTTTCTAATAACACCCTCATTCTCAAATTCTGAGGAAAAAATGATATCATCCTCATAAAAGAATTCCAAGATGGCAAGATAACTAGTATGACGTCTTCTAATGTCAATTATTGTGTCTGTTCACTAAGATGGGCTACAAACTACTTTATTAAACATTACCCAAGCCTTAGCTCTGCAAGCTTTGAAAGAATATTTCAATTTTAAAAGCCTTGAGCAACAGATTCTGACCAAGCACTAAAGAACAAACTCTTACTTCAAAGCAACCAATTGAACCAAATGTCTTTGTAAATCTTGAAACTTTGAAGAGCTTTTCAGATTTAGTGGTTTTGTTTTTTTTTGTACTTCTGCTTTTATCATACAAAGTTGCAACTTAGCCTTCATAAGTGGAGATTCCTGAGCGAGGCTGTGCAGATGAGCTCTCCAAGTAAGCACACTGCTTTTGAGGTGACAATGTTAACATTATTTTAGATTCAATTCAATTTCTCAGCTCTCAACTTCTTAAATGTGACCAGCCCCAATATTCAACTTGCTCTATGATATTCTACTGGAATATTATTATACTTCTATATTAGACCTGCCATCACTAGGGAGTTTAAATTTAATTCAGTTAGATCTACATGATCTGGCTGCAACAATCTAGCGGTTGGTTTACTAACAGATGTCACAAAGAGTTAAGACTGGACCATTGCTATATAGTTGTCTGGATTGTTACAGTCCAGATTTAGAAGCCCTAAACTCAGCTTTCTCAAAGCTAACCATTCCTGTATAAATTCATGGACAAAATTCTGCACAAGAGAGCCAGTTTTAAGTCTCTCAACAATGAATGAAAGGGCAGTGGTCTAACATAAATGCTGGCTAAAATATTTAATGTCTTTAAGAAAGAGAACAAAGTTACAATGCCAATACTCAGTGATCTACTATTCAATGACTTGTCCCTCTCACATATCTTAATCTGCAATCAGCTGCAACCAGGTTCCTCTGTTATATATCGGAGGCATTTTTTTTCAACAAGTCATAACACTGACTCTACCAAGCTTGGTCCTGAAGAAGCTGTTGGTGGCATATAAATATGATAAATAAAAAAGTAGACAAACAAACAAATAAATGCTGGATTTTGCTATTATACTTTACTCAAACTGGAACTCTATTGAAACCCAAGATGAAGGAATTCTTCCCAGAAAGGAACCATCTTGCTAACCAGCTATGCCAATTTGCTTGACGTCCCATAAACTCAGTGTTTATAAATAGGAAAGTTACATTTCTATGTAAGTGCAAGTAAAGTAGGAATGTATCATGACAATTAATGCTTCGGAAATAAAAAGTGGAAATGGGTATTTCTGGTGGTTTTTGGAAAAAAATACAATAAAGTACAATATGTGTCTACTGAACCCCTAATATTTTTTTCTGGACAGTTTAGAGACTTTCATATTGTCTTTTCCACACCTCTAATCTCTCTCTCTTGAAAAAAAACTTATGTGGGAATTTTTCAAACATTTTATTGTGCTGGAGCTATTCAGCAAAAAATTGGCAACATTAATGACCGCTATAAGGTCAATTATCTCTTCTCTTTATTAAATGACTGAATAAATAAAACAATGTTTTTACCCTCTTATGGAAAATAATGCCAGGGCTTCCCTATTACATTAGATTACTTTTTTCAAAAAAATCTTTAATTCATCTGCTCTTTAGTTTCTAAGTACAACTCTAAAGTCAGCATAACTTACCATAAAATAGGTCAACAAATATTTACTTTGGATTTTTTTTTTTTAAAGAAAAGATCTCTAACATGAGAAAATCATTTATTTGATTCTTTTCATTGGAATGTCATAAATATATTGGTTGTCAAGGGAATAATATCTTTTCTTGCTAGTAACATTACATGGTAATGTTGAAACCAATGTTGAAAATAAAAAACCATGGTGTGGCCATTATTAGGATAAATGGCAAAGTGGGGATGTGGGAAGCAGGTAGACTGGTAACAGAAGGACTTAGAGTGATGTGATGCAGTTCTCCCATTTTTCCTCAGATTTATCAGATCCTCCAAACTGGAGTACACATCTTCATTTGAGGGTGGTTTTAGTAATCTAAGAAGGTGCAATGGCCTAGTGGTTAAAAGAAAGGGCTTGTCAACCAGAAGGCTGGCATTTTGAGACCCAAGCACTGCATGCTGGGGTGAATTCTAGTTCTTGCCCCAGCTCTTGCCAACCTAGCAGTTCAAAAACATTCAAATGCAAGTCGATAAATAAGTACCACTCTGGTGGAAAGGTAACAGCATTCTGTGTGCTTCTGCATATAGTCATGCTATCAACATGACCACAGAAGTGTCTTTGAATAATATTGGCTCCCTCAGCTATGAAAAGGAGCACACCCCATAGAGTCAGACATGACTGGTAGATAAATAGCAATAGCACTTAGACTTATATACCACTTTACAGTGCTTTACAGCCCTCTTTAAGAAGTTTACAGAGTCAGCATATTGCTCCCAACAATTTGGGTCCTCATTTTACCCACCTTGAAGGGATGGAAGGCTGAGTCAGCCTTGTTTCTGGTATTTGAACTGCCAAATTGAAAGCAGCCGGCAGTCAGCAGAAGTAGCCTGCAGTACTGCACTCTAACCAGTGCACCACTGTGGAAACTATTTTTGGAGTAATATGCAGATGATATGTAGTTCTATTCCCCTTTTAGTTTAGTACTAAAATCAGGTTGAAGGTGGTAATAGTTGGATGATCCCAATACATTCAGACTTAATCCATACAAGACAGAGATAGTCAGAAACAAGTTGGTTTTGGAAAGAGATCTTCAACCTGCTGTTATTAGCTAAGAGCTCTCTTTTAAGAATCAAAACTGTAGTTTCTACTTCTCATCATTTCTGTTGTCAAAATTTCATTGGCCAAGGAGTTTTAAAAATAATTATTTCTAAGTATTTTTAAATAATGCAATACAATACAATATAAATATATCACATTTGGAAAAAATAATTGTGTGTCTGTATGTGTATGTGTGAATAAGAGAGATAAACTCTGAAAACAATACAATAGGATCTCTCCGCTTTTCTACAATGAAAGCTATCAATGTCCTAGTTATATGAATAGCTATAGTCATCTAAGATCTGCAGAGCCTTTATCAAAATTGCCTATACATGACTGTTTTTATTTTCATTATTAATTTCAGTTAGTTTTGAAGCAGGGTTTTTATTGTGAATGTCCAATGCATTGTGATTGTCACAGAAAGGCCACTCCTTGAAATAGGTTTCATCAGAACAATGGGAACAGAGATTGCATTCCTGCAGCAATCACATTTCCTTCTGCAGACTTGCAGTTTACTTAGGATTTTCTGCTCTGTAGCTGTACAAGTAGCACTTTCTACAGATAGACAGATGGAAGTCAAGGCATCTTTATTAAGAAGTTGTGGGGTGAAAGATAAGAGCTTCAACAAGGCTTGTGGGGAGCAGGGACCAAGTACAACAATGGCCTGTAGCAAACATCTCTCTTTACTTCATCTCTCTTTACTTTGAATTGCTCTTCAGAGATAAAGCTGACAGAAGTTTCAAGATGTGCTCTAACTGTAGACTAATATAGAATAGTGAAGGGGAAGCTGTACTCAACACATCAGAAGCTGTTTAGTAATCATGATGGGTCTTATTTAAAAAAAACATTGCGAAAAACAAACAGTTTTAACAGTCTTCAGCTAAAGATAATAGATAACAACAGGAACAAGCAGAAAAGTTTGAGATGGCTTAATTGAGCAAATGTCATCAGATTTCATGGGAGCAAAACTACAAGGTTCCCTGCTATCTCCTTGTGCTGGGCAGAACTATTCCCTCAGAACTATTCATTCAATGGATGCATTGAATGATGTTTTGTCCAACTTAATTAGAACTGATCCAGGCAACAGAGATTCCCTTAGAAATCTGTTTGCTGACTAATATATCTGACTATATACAATGGATGGGAGCCATTGCTGCTATCAGAACAGCATTCTTGGTTTCACAATTATACCACATATTTGCTAGACTAATTCACCAGAAACCATTAATCATCTGGATCTGGTAATCAGAAACAAATATTACACTTTTACAGGTCTTTTCATTTTTTTAATTTTTACATATTGGGGTATCTCCTTTCCATCCTCTTTTTTTCCTCTTTTCTTCTGTTCTTCATTTTCTTCATCTGCATAGTTATCTTTTAGGTTATGCTCTTCTCCAGTTTTCTCAGGACAATTCTAGGTTCAGAAACCATACATTAAAAAGCCTACCTTAGGGTAAATGGCAGTCAAACAGTTTAAGGAAAACTGTATGCAACAATATGCATGTTAGGGAGAAAAGGCATATCGTTGTCATGGAATGTTGTATATGGAAATAAATGAAGCATTTCTTGCCCATTTACAGAATGAAAATGCCCATTTACAGAATGAACTTTAATCAAGCTAACATATGACTGACACACAAAGGATGAAGTGGACAAGATGTGGGCTTTCACACCCCACCCATCTAAACTCTGATCTACTTTCACTGAGAGGATTTAACCATTTCCCTGCAAAGACTGAATTTTGGTCTCTGATAGGTATGATAGGTAAAAACCATGAACAACAAAAGTAACAAATCAAAACTGACCCTGGAGTCACTTTTGCAGAGCTATGATAGGAGGCAAATAAGCCTGTAATCTTAGTCCCCTTTCAAGCATGAACAAGGTTTATGTTAGAAAGTGTTCTGGAAGAGATCAATCGTGTATCATACAAGCAAATTGGAAACAGTGACAGCGGTGGAACAGAATAGTGGGTTTCGAAACAACAATTAATGCATCCATGAATATGGTAACACAAGCAGAGGGAAATGGTATTTTTTTAAAAAAAAGGTAATCCAAACCTCCTTGATACAGATTACATGGTATCCTTACTTCTGTTTGGACTTGAAAAAAAAACCACCTATTGGTCCAGATTAGGTTCAAGTTTCAAGGCATTGGCATTATTTCCATGTGTTTGCTGCCTTGAATTAGCAATATCCTTTAGACTTATTTTCCACTTCGCAGTGTTTTACAGCTGTCCCTAAGTGGTTTACAGAGTCAGGATATTGCCCCCCTGAGTCCTCATTTTAGCAACCTTGGAAGGATGGAAGGCTGAGTCAACCTTGAGCCAGTGAGACTCAAACTGCTGAACTGCTGGCAGTTGGCAGTCAGCAGAATTGGCCTGCAGTATTGCATCCTACAGTACTACACCACCATGGCTCTCATATTAATTATATATTAAAAAGGTAGAATAAAAATATAACATAACATAACATAAATAATTATGAACAGTTCAGTGTAGTAGTTAGGACATCAGGCTAGAAACCAGATGACAGTAAGTTCTATTCCCATTTTAAGCACAAAACCAAGTGCAAGTTTTTGTGGGCAAGTGACTGTCTCTCAGCTTCGGAAAGGAGGCAATGGCAAAACACAGAAAAACCTTGCCAATGAAACTGCAGGGATTCATCTAGGAATTTTATTTGGACATATTGAATTTATTGGAACCAAACAAATTAATTTTTTTAATGCTTCCTGTGTGGAACTGCTTATATTCTTAGATGCTACCTTAATCACTCTTAGGTTATTGGTTAGGATTTGAATTATTAATTTTCAAGCAGTTTTAGACTGTGAATCTAATTATAGATTACCCATATATAATATTAACGTAACCCATTGGATTATTGTTTCAGAGATATTTCTTTTACCTAAACAGAAAAACAGAATTACCATGGACAGGTGAAAAAATCAGTGGAAGTAGAAATGATTCCAATTTCCTATCAGATTAGTCCCTCTCTCCCTCTCTCCCTCCCTTTCTTTTTTCCTTCCTTCCTCCCTCCCTCCTCTGCTGTTTCTTCTACACAAACATGTTGTCAAAATCTTGCAACTGACCTTTTTCAGCTTTGATTACACAATTACAGAAATACTCTGTTAAGAATTTACCACCTGCTCATCCCTGCCCAACTCACACCCCTTTGAACCCCCCCCTTTTTTTTTGACTTAGATGTTGGGATAATCAAGGTTCCCTGGGAGGAAGACCGGAATCCTAGTCAACACAAAACTTTCTTCTCCATTCTATAGAGTTTCAGAAAACCTTACAAAAAGCTCTGCTTTAAAAGAAAAAAAATGCTTAAAAGGAATTATCGACTAAATTTATATAGGCCACCAGAGCAAATGACCAGACAGCCTTTTAACAGATTATAGCTCAAAGACAGATATTTAAGGTTAATCTTTTATATTGCCGCAGTGAAGTGGGAGCTGTATTTGCAAATCCTTTTTGCTTAAGAGGCAGATATAAATTCTGGCTTATCTTATGACACTGCATGCCCAGTCTCTCAATCTGGTCTCCAGTCACAATTGCAGGAGTTTAAAAATTAGTGGCATAGGTTAACAGAAGCAAAGCAGCGGGTTGAGATTATATTCCCATTAACCTTTCAAAACAAATTTTGATTAGTAGGCAACAATTTTAATAGCCATTTCCCACCTTTGATTCTTCTCTGGTAATCCCCTATGATTGTGCTTTGCCATTATTATTCCCATTTACTAAAAAAGGCTTCTGCAAAGACACATTGTAGGGATAGTTGTCATCCACTTTGTCTGCTATGTAAAAACTTGGATACATCTTTTTTTAAAAAAAAAAAAAAACCTTTGCAATAGGCCTGGAGTCAAAACAAATCCTTGCAGATGAATGGGCAGTTTCAGAATTGGCAGGTCCATACTTGACTACTACCTGGTACTTGAACATCTGGAGAAAAAATACAGCAACAAGACTCATAAATCCACTCTTGATCCTTATCCTGTCCTTTGTGACAGGAAAAAGCTGGTGGCCTTGACAATAAATTGAAGCCTTTTTTTATATAGGGGAAACTCAACCAATTAGAATATCGTGCAAAAGTTCATTTATTTCAGTAATGCAACTTAAAAGGCGAAACTAATAGATGAGATAGACTCATTACATGCAAAGCAAGATAGTTCAAGCTTTGATTTGTCATAATTGTGATGATTATGGCTTACAGCTCATGAAAACCCCAAGTACCTGGTGTGGGCCCCTTTTGCAGCAATTACTGCCTCAATGCGGCGTGGCATTGAAGCTATCAGCCTGTGGCACTGCTGAGGTGTTATGGAAGACCAGGATGCTACAATAGTGGCCTTCAGCTCTTCTGCTTTGTTCAGTCTCATTTCTCTCATCTTTCTCTTGGCAATGCCCCATAGATTCTCTATGGGGTTCAGGTCAGGCGAGTTTGCTTCCCAGTCAAGCACAGTAATCCCACGGTCACTGAATCAGGTTTTGGTGCTTTTGGCAGTGTGGGCAGGTGCCAAGTCCTGCTGGGTAATGAAGTCAGTATTCCCATAAAGTTTGTCTGCAGAAGGAAGCAAGAAGTGCTCCAAAATCTCCTGGTAGACGGCTGCATTGACCCTGGATTTAATGAAGCACAGTGGACCAATACCAGCAGATGAAATGGCTCCCCAAATCAACACAGACTGTGGAAACTTCACACTGGACTTCAAGCATCTTGCAGTGTGTGCCTCTCCATTCTTCCTGCAGACTCTGGGTCCTTGGTTTCCAAATGAGATGGAAAAGTTGCTCTCATCAGAAAAGAGGACTTTGGACCACTGAGCAACAGACCAGTTCTGTTTGTCTTTAGCCCAGGTAAGACGCTTCTGATGTTGTTTGTTGTTCAGGAGCGGCTTGACAAGAGGAATATGACATTTGAAGCCCATGTCCAGGATCCATCTGTGTGTGGTGGCTCTTGATGCACTGACCCCAGCCTCAGTCTACTCCTTATGAAAGTCCCCAAGACTTTTGAATGGCCTTTTCCTGACAATCCTCTCCAAGCTGCGGTCATCCCTGTTGCTTGTGCACCTTTTTCTTCTACACTTTTCCCTTCTACATAACTTCCTATTAATGTGCTTTGATACAGCACTTTGGGAACATCCAACTTCTTTTGCAATTACCTCTTGAGGCTTTGCCTCCTTATGGAGGGTGTCAAGGATGGTTTTCTGCACAACTGTATTTGCCATGATTGTGATTTCTACTGAACCAGACTGTGAGACTATTTAAAGGCTCAGGAACCCTTTGTAGGTGTTATGGATTAATTAGCTGATTAGAGTGTGACACTTGGAGCCTAGAATATTGAACCTTTTCACAATATTCTAATTTTCTGAGATTGTGGATTTGGGTTTTCATGAGCTGTAAGCCATAATCATCTCAATTATGACAAATCACAGCTTGAACTATCTTGCTTTGCAGGTAATGAGTCTATTTCATATCACCTTTTAAGTTGCATTAATGAAATAAATGAACTTTTGCATGATATTCTAATTTTTCGAGTTTCACATGTATATACAAAAGCTGTCTCAGAATTATTTTTATGATCTTTTGTAATGGCCAAGGATACTTGATGAAAAACACCTCTCAAAATTAGGGGGTGAAATGGGGCTGTCTTTTGGTTCCTTTCCTGTTCGGTATGTCAGATGCTTAGAAATCAAAAATCTTTCCCCACTTTGGGCCATTAGAAAAATCCCCACTTTATTTTATACTGATAATATCATTTTCTTCTTTGTAGTGGGATTAAGAAGAGCATTATAAGTATAAATATAAATATAATAAGTGCACCAATGTGCCTACCGTCCCTGACCTATTGTTTCTTTTTATTTTTCTTATATGTATCCATTTCATGTATTCATAACTATGCTTATACTTATACCTGTTATCTTATAATCGCTTGACAAATAAATAAATAAATAAATAAATAAAAGAATATTATAATTCTTTATAAAATATTTTCAAGAAAAATGACTTATTACTTACTCTAAAACCAAAATTATAATCTTTTCCCAAAACACCATGGTGGACTAGAGGCTATATTAGCAAACAAATGAGAAAATACACATATCTGTAATTCAGGTACATGGAATGCTCAAGCCTTTCAGGCCACGAAAATGTCCAGAAATCAGTTTTTGCTGTGTTAAAATTTTATTTATGAAACAGGCAGCCAATTTAAACCCTCAACCACTTAGATTTTTGAGGGGAAAATAATTCTTCAATTTATTTATTTTTTTTGCAATATATTGCTTTGTACTTTCCAGAAAGAAAAAATATTTTAAAAATGCAATATAAATATCTAAATATCCAAGGATAATTTTTGATATTTCTCATTATATTCCAAATGGTGTGCTGCAACTTGAGGCTGGAGTTTCCCTCCAGAAGTTTGGATTGGCAAAGTCGACTCATATATTGGCTTCAGCTAATACTGTATATTGTCCAGAAGGCCTAGCATCCATAATCTGGTGACGGAATGGGACAACTCGCCATGGCCAACTCGTCACAGCTAACTCATCACCAGACAACTCACCATGGCCAACCCAATGTAGGACAACTCGCTGCAGGACAATTTAACCATTCAGTTTAATTATTTAAAATAAATACAAAAATATTTTAATTTTTGTCATTCATATTTCATTTTGTCTCTCCTTTTGCATCCTTTCTTTAATGATTCTATTCCACCATTTCTTTGATATTAGTCTAATTCTTGCCCCACAGTGAGTTGTCCCATGGCAAGTTGGTCATGGCAAGTTGACTCTGGTGAGTTGGCTTTGTATAGTGGACTGTGGCAAGTTAGCCACAGTCCTCTATGAATTGTCATAGATCCACCTGGTATGATCAATGCTGCACCAGGTGGATAATTCCACTGGAATCCAAAAGAAGGGACTGCAGCCTTTTTTTTATAGGCTGTTTATTGTAGATGCAATAGCCAAAGGAATATGCCTATGGAATATCAGTAAACATAACAACCTTAATACAACCATCCACTGCTGTTTAGTCAGAAATCCAACTAATTTTTTTGCTCCATCTTCTGTGTGAATTTTTTCTTTGGCCTGGTTAAAAGTCTTGCCCTCTGGTATTACTTATGATAAATTTGCTGGTATCCCATGTGACAAACACCCACATCCATCCTTTTTAGATCTGCTGAGTCAGCGGCAGATATGTTATTTATTGCATTGTTCTTTTTACAGGGTCCTCCAATATTTACTCATCCCAATCATAACACAAAAAAATTGTTTCTAGAGCTATCAGTATTAAGAAATAAATTGTATCTCCAGTGCTATCAAGGTGGACCTTATTCTAAGATTTAATTTTGCCATGGTTATATATATTACAACCTTGGTTTTTCTTTTCATTCTTATTTGTGCTTGCTATTAATTCTTTTTCTTTCCCCATCTTGGATGTTTGAATTAAATAAAATGAATCTGCTACAGTTTAATGCTAGTAATGTAAATCCATTTATTTAGTAAATTTATAAAGCAGGCCATCTCACATGCATGATTCTTACTGCATTATGCCTATAGTTAGTTCTGTTGATTACATGGAGGTTTCCTAGCTTTGGTTTGTTCTTTTGTGCTCTTCTTATTAGCAGTTAATAGGATAGCCATGTCATACCCTTTTTATTAATAATTTTAGAAACAAATACAATTCTTAATGGGAAGCCCCTACAATACTGATATTATTCTATTTTTTTAATACCTTAAATTCTAATTGTAATTTGATGTAACCCACTTATGGTACCAGTGTGTAAATAATGGGCATCAATGAGTATTATTCAGATTAACTGCTCAACATAATCCTGTTATTTTCCATTATAATGCTGATAACAACACATATAGCATATTTAACACAATTATGAACAGTTGGTTACTGTTTGGCCTTAAATGGAGCACAATTCCAAGAAAATAATTCTCTGTTTTGGACAGATTTAAATCAAATCTGACTATAGGGCATTTATTATATTTATGGGAATGGATAACTAGTTGTTTACCCTCCAACCCACATCCACGTGTAATTTATTTTTAAACTTGGAGTGTTGTCTCAGGTTGATTGATAATATGATAATGAAAGAAAGCAGATTTTCCTCATGTGTAAACTTACTTTTGTCAGATCATTTCAAATTCAGAATTGTATTTCTTTTGCATAAAAACCATACCATAAAAACATGTGCTCCAAATACTTGGAGGAGTCTTGATCGTCTTAAAATATCATATTCTGCTGATTTTGAAAAAATAAAGGAAAGTGAGTCTGTCCCTTAAAATGACAGTAAAGCTTGTATCATTGTCCACATTGCTGCAGCTTGTTGTAGTTTAGGAAATGCGAGTCTTTTCAGGTAGTCCTTACAATCACAATGAAGTTTGGTCATTAATGCAATCATTAATTGAGATAGCCAAATGACCACCTCACTCAATGACCACAATCTGGGGTTTCCTCACTAAGTCATTAAGTGTCCAGGTGGGTTGTTAAGTGCCCACACAGAAGTGACTCAGGGAGTGGGGAGGCCCTGGGAAACCTGGATCCATCAGGACACAGAAACCTGCCATGGGCTAGGAGGTACCTGCTGATTAGGCCCACTGGCATATGGATTTTCTCCCCACCCCACAATGCTGGGGTCCACTTACCTTTCCTTTGCCTCACTCCATCCTGCCTGAAGGCCATATTCTCATGATGGTTCAGAAAATTTGGGAAAGGGGCTTTCTAAACTATCATAAGAATGATGACGTTTGCTAGTATGTTCTCCTCTAGAATGGAAAACCCTAGAGTGGCCAGCATTTTGAAAGGCTCTGAACCTCAGGACTTCAGAATCTTCAGACTCTAAGCCTTTAGCATTTTCTCCTCCAGAATCCAATGCTTTTGCTAGCATCCTTCTCCTCTCCAGAGGAAGAAATGCTAAAGGGTCTGAGTCTCAGCATTCTGAAATTCTGAGGTTCTGCATTTGCTCTCCCCTGAGAGAAGGAGCAAAAAGGGTGGGAATTCTGGAGGAGAAAATGCTAAAGGCTCTGAGCCAATCTTTTAAAAGATTTTACTAAGAGAAGGCTATTCTCTTCCTGAACTATTCCATTGGTTGTATTGTTTTGCCCCCCTGCCCCCAAATTAAAAAGGGGGGGCTGGCCAAGGTAACCAAGTTGGTTTCATGTCTCAGATGGGATTACAACTCATGGTCTCATATTTCCTTTACATAAGAATGGACTGTTGGGAGTCAGTGTAGCTGATGCAGTGGTTTAATGTGGGCATACCCAGGTGTACCCAAAAGTTCTAGCGTCACCTCATACTGGACCAGCTGCAATTTTTGAATAATCTTTAAGGGCAGATTAATATAGAGCTGATCACAATAATCCATTTGGGAGTAAACAGCATGAATGACTGTGATCAATGCCTGGTTCAGGAAAGAGTACAATTAGCATACAAGATGAATCTTACTTGAAAGTGAAGCATAGTACATAACTAGAACATAAAATGAAGCAGTTTGGTCTACTGATTGAGATACCAGGTCAGAAACCAGGAAACTGTACATTTAAGTCCTACCCAGAGGTGATATTCAGCAGGTTCTGACCAATTCTGGAGAACTGGTAGCAGACATTTTGAGTAGGTCGGAGAACCAGCAAATACTACCTCTGACTGGAGATTTTACAATATCCTTTCCCTGCCACACCCACCAAGCCATGCGCACAGAACCAGTAGTAAAAAAAATTGAATCCCACCACTGGTCCTACCTTAAGTATGAAAACTGGCTGAACCGTCTTGCTTGGAACTGCCTATAATTTTAGATGCTACAGTAATAATTCTTAGGTCCTTGATTAGGACATGAATTATTAAGTTTTCATCAAACTTCCAGACTATGATGCCACTTGTTCCTTGAACAAGAACTGCAAATCCAGGAGGGTCCACCAAATTGTTTATTAATTTTATCTTTATGTTCCTTGGCCCAGTCTAATCTTCATTTAGAAAACATCTGTATAGAAGTAATATTTACTTATGTTAGGGATGTAAGTCACCTAATAGTTGGGTTGGAAAATATATAAACCAGGATAGACATTTTAATACTGTCTCTTTAAGGGAATGCTAACATTATAATTGGGTGTGGTTCCTCAAACGGCCATAAGATGGAGCCAGAAATCTGGGTTGTTTAGTTCCTGTTCTGGTGTTTTCTGGAGAGTGCTGCCCTTCCTGTATTGACTGTTATTCTTGGATTTGATATAAGTCTGTTACTGAACTATTTTTGATATTGGACTTTGTTATTTGGATTATCCCTGGACTGAAAACTGACTGCTTTAACCGTGAATGACTTGGACTGTGTTGAACTTTGCTTAACCGTTTTACTGGAAGTAAAAACCTACATTTTACTATACAGTGTGGCTGTGTGCTATGTGTTATTCTTCACTACTCTCACTACGTCTCCCTGTATGCGCTCATTCTCCTAATGGGGAATTACCTCAAAAACTTATATTGAATATATATACTCAAGTTAATACTCTAATAAATCATTGGTCTCATATTAGTAACAAATATGTTAGAAATATAAATCATATAAATTATATACAATTATTTATATTTTATATCCTGGGTTATCAAACTTTCCCCCAATACTTTTAGAATTGCTAGCTAGAAAAGAATGCCACATGTACTGAATTAAACGAGTTTTACACATATTATAAACAGGATTTATATATATAATTACTTTTCTTTGTCAAATGGATTTGGGAAATAGTAAAGATAAGTTACATATTTTGGAATGTTTATCAATATTTAGTCACATTTTGAGAATCTATTTTTCAAATTGTCCAATTTCCTGTCCAATGAAAACTTGAGAAAAAGAAAAGTTCCATAATACAGTGCTTCTCCAAAAAGAAGGTCACGTCTTATTTTCTTTTGACTCCCGAAAAAACAGCTGGCCTTCTTTTTGGAAGGTTCTAATTATTGACTCACCTCACGGCGGTGGCACCAACCCCTGTCCAGCAAGACCCTGCTGCTGGCCCACTTCTTCTGCGGCCGCTTTCCACCACTTGCACGCATCACCCTGGCCTCCGTTTCACCTTCATATGCCTGCCCGAAGGCATTTTCAGCTGATAACAGAGCTCCACCTGCAAATGCCTTCTAGCAGGCATCTAAAGGCAAAACAGAGGCCGAGGTGATGAGTGCGAGTGGTGGAAAGTGGCCGCAGAAGAAGTGGACCAGCAGTGGGGTCCTGCTGGGTAGGGCTGTTGGTGCCATTGCTGCAAGGTGAATCAATAATCTGAAGGCAAAATGGAAGCCAGGGCAATGTGTGCGAGTGGTGGCAAGTGGTTGCACAAGAAGATGAGGCAGGTGTCAGGGTGTGTGAGGCCTGGTAAGCAGGGCAGCTCCACCACCCATCCCCACCCTAGCTTATTTTTTATCTGTGTGCCTCACCTCGCCCCATGCACCCTGAGGTTGGCTAGGTCTTAATTAGGTCTAATTTTGTGGGTGGGGCTTAATTTGATCACATGTGCTCAAAAATGTGATAGGACTTCTTTTCAAGGTGGGTTGTCTTTTTAGAAAAACACAGTAGCTATAGCATTTAGACTTATATACTGCTTCACAGTCCTTTACAGCCCACTCTAAAAAGTTTACAGAGTCAGCATATTGTCCCCAAAAATCTGGGTCCTCATTTTACCGGCCTTGGAAGTATGGAAGGCCGAGTCAACCTTGAGCTGGTGAGATGCAATCTGCCAAATTGCAGGTAGCTGGCAATCAGCAGAAGTAGCCTGCACATTCTAACCACCAAACCAGCACAGCTCATGATAACAAGCAAGAATATTTTTGACTATTTTTGGTGGGGTAGAAGTGTGGCTTATAAATGAATTAATTTAAAAAATTTACAGATATGGCAATTATTTAAGATGTAGTCCACTCAATGCACACAAAATGCAAGGAGAATTTTGAATTTCTTTTTAAAAGTTTTTAAAAATTCAAAAGAAAAAAGCAATATTTTTTAATCTTTTCGTTTTTTTGGCCTTGTTTTGGTTTACACATTTTCTTTAAAATGTTCAATAAACAATAATAATTAGACTGAAAAAGTAATAGCTAATGTCTAATGTGGTTGGCTTTTCCTTTATTCCAGAATCCAATAGCAACTTTTTACCCTGCATGGTATCAGTCAAATCTCTTTACAGCAACCACAAGCCAACAAATTTTAAATAGACAAGTCAGCTAACAGGAGCTTTACTTTCTCCTAGACAGACCTGCTAAGATGATTGGTTAGCAAATGTGTTCTTAGATCAAAGCATCAGACTTGACAACAATAAAATTGGGAAAGCAGATGAAATCCTTCTTCATTGGAAAAGGCCAAAAATGGCTTTTTAAAGGAATTCACTGCATGAGGATCCTGAAAACGTGGAGAGCAGCATATGTTTAATATGAATAAATCTTTACTTATTTATTGAAATATGTATATTTATTTATTTAAATATTTCTTTACTATTTTGGAGAGCATATGAGATTTGTACAGGTAATATTCAATTTAGGACCAATTAGTTAATTAACAGTTTAAAATTACAATAGACTTTTAAAATGCTACTTATACCCACATTTGAAGTTATAACTGCCCCACTCCCACTTCCCCTGTGGTCACGTGACTGCATTTTTAACATTGGGCAACTGGCTCATATTTATAACTGGTTACAGTATTCTGCAATCACATAATCATGATTTGCAATTTTTTTGCAATTTCCAATGGAAAATGAAAAAAGACACCTATGAGATATGCTGGACTTGTTTAACATGGACATTTCACTTTACAATTGTGGTGACTTGTAAAAGTGGTCATACTCATGAAGTTAAAATTTCCTTTTTTTTTTCTGTCTCAAGCACAAAGTCTAGAAGCAGTTTTCAAATAGAAAGAAAACTAGATATATGTCTATGGAGATATATGTCTATGAAGACAACCAGGTCATGGTTGTCCTAAAGTGTGTTTTCAAGAGGCAACTGGACTTTCTGGTTTTTCTTTGAAGACATTTCACTTCTCATCCAAAAAGAATTCTTCAGATGAAAAGATATATTCTTTTCTCCAGAAATATATCTTCTGGGGATCAAAAACCAATGTAGCTGGTATAAAATTGCTAAAATATAATGCAATTCCGTAACAGAGGTAATATTCAGCAGGTTCCGACCAGTTCTGGAGAACTGGTAGTGGAAATTTTGAGTAGTTCGGAGAACCAGCAAATACCACCTCTGACTGGAGATTTTACAGTATCCTTCCCCTGTCATGCCCACCAAGCCACACCCACAGAACCGGTAGTAAAAAAAATTGAATCCGACCACTGGGCCATAAATATTTATATTATATTCTAAACAAAGTCCTATACACTACAGTAGCTTAATTTGGATATCGTTCACACAAACTAAGAGTAATTTTGTTTCATCTAGATAATGCTAATGTATTGACTGAGGTTGGTAAATATTTATCCTGGCTGCTGTTATCATCTGTCACTCCAAAGGCAGAACTTTTATTCAGAATCATGTTCATTTACTCTCCAGTGTCATGTAGAGTGGAACTGCAGCCAACATTAGTTAAATCAAGAGAGTTCTACCATCCAGTGTTTTGCCTCTAATAAGATTCAGCTTGTTTGTCTTCATCCATTCCAAAGCCACCCTCTAGTCTAGGACCAAAACAGGAGTGCCATAGCCTTCCAAGGATTAATTAAAAAAATTCAGGGATTAAGTACACAGGAAACAAAATGGAAAAGTTGTTTAATCTCATAAACCAATGATTATGTACTATAATGGATGTCTCTCACGCCATTTCTGTCTGAAAATTTATCTACAAATCAAAGTCAAAGCCCCCATACCATTATGTTCCAAAACAAACCAACCAGGATGTATTACAGTCAGTGGGGAAAAAAACCTTAAGTTTGCTCACTTTATTAACCAAATACACAGTGATCAAACATGAAGTCTAAGAAATATGTAAATCAAAATATAATTATTGTCTAAGGAACTGAAAAAGAAAATCTATACAGAGGAAAGTGAGAAAGCAGTAAAAATAAGTAACCTGAATCTGCAAGCATAATTAAGGACTACTACAAGAGCAGGCATGGGTTCAATAATGTGTGATACAACTGTCACCAGCAGCTTGGAAAGATCTAAAATGAGTGCTATTAAAACACAGAAATACATGTTTGTTTCATAGCAATGATGTTTATTGCACACATCATTTCCTAAAGGAAACAAAACGTTCTTTTGCAGTGTAAATTGCAGTGCAATTTCAGTGTATTTAATTGCCATAAATAAAGTCACCTATTATTTTTATTCTGATAAGACATCCCATTTTCTAAAATAGTAGCAGAAAAAAGACCATCTTTGCAATAATATTATTGAAGAACAGCTTTAATGTTAGTTATTAAATATCAAGATTTAAATCCAAAGTTATTTCATAAAATAAACTAAAAACTTTCCTTTCTAAAAAACCTTGGAAACATTCCAAATGATTGGGACTTTGTTTTCATTGATTCTCCTCCATACCACTATACTAACACACTCTCCAAACTTCTAAAGAAGATTATGAGAAGAAAATAAACTCATTCAATGTGATAAGAAAGATCTCCACTCATAGAATATCTGGAGCAGGGGTGGGATTCTACCAGTTCACACCTATTCACTAGAACCGGTTGTTAACATTCTAAGCAGTTCTGAGAACTGGTTGTTAGAAGAAATTACTGGCCTAATCCTGTAAGGAAGGCAGGAAGGAAACATTCTGGTGTTGCTTACAGAAACTGCCTCTCCGTTAACCCTTATTACATTCTTGGCAGGACTAGATTTCCTGTCTCAGGAACTTCTCTGGAGTTTTTTTTCCCTTCTTTGCTGGTATTTTGCTGTTGTGGAGTGACCACTCAAAGTTACAATGGCACTGAAAAAAGTGACTTATGACCATTTTTCACACTTATGACTGTTGCAGCATCCCCACAGTCATGAGAGGGCAGGCAAGGAGATGTGTGCCTCGATGTGAGTGATATTGAGTTGGCCACGCCCAGCCAATAACATGACCACCAAGCCATGTCCACCCAGTCACATGACCACCAAGCCATGCCCACCAATTAAGCCATGCCCACAGAACTAGTTGTTAAAAAATTTGAATCCCACCCCTGATCTGGAGACAATACCACAAAGTCTTGGCATATGGTCTTGGCATTTTTCTTATTGTCTTCCTTGACAATAAAACACAATCTTCTTCTTCCTAGAGTATTCCCGAAAGTGCAGGGTCAGCTTTTCCAATAAACCACAATGATCAGGTGAATTTGGGTTTGCTGATTGTGATGGGCTTCAACTCTTGCATAGAGAGCAAAGATTGTGAGAAATGTAAAAACTTCTCACCATTAAGTTTAAAATCATGTAGCTGGAAGCAATAATTTCTGTTGCTTAAGTTTAATTATCATTTCCCCAATTTTCCTCCCTTCCTTCTGAGAGATATTCTCAATCTCCCAACAGAATGTCATAAAAGAGTAGGTAGATGTTTTCTGAATGACCTATTTTTACAAAAAGGTCCACCAATGGAATGTTTCATTTAAGAAACTGCTCCAAAGCAGCAGTGTCAAACTCACATCATCATAGTGGCATCACGTGACATATCGGGACTTCCTCCCCTTCACTAAACTGGACGGGGGTGTGGCAAGCACATGATGCATCTGGCCTGCGGGCCAGGAGTGTGACAGCCCTGCTCTAGAGGATAAATTATTCAAATAAGATGTCCCAGGTAGCAGCAGGGTGAAAGAAATAGAGAATTCTAACAACTATGTCAAGAACTTCACATCACAATGGAAAAGATCATAGTGTCTGCATGCTATAGCTTAAGGATGTCACCAAATAAAATATTCCACAGCATGCAGCAGCCTAAATATTCCTTTTTATATATATATAAATTTTATTTGGGTGTTCACAAAACATAATACAAGTAAAATTCCTTTTTTTGAGAATAGCATGGTCCCAAGTTATCACTTCTCCATACAGACACAGTTTCAATTCCATATTCATCTTTGTGTTCTATTTCATATCTTATTACTATTTTAACATTTTCTCAATATTTTTCCCTTCCATTAATTTTGTCAATCTTGCTTTTAATTATCTCATTCACTTACATGTATGGTATTCAGCTTTATTCAGGTATTTTCCCACGTCATTGTAGTTGTGCTTTTAAAGTTGTAGCAACGTTTCAGCAGAATCTCATCTGCCATCATCAGGCTTCTTTCTGTATTGTGTTCATCTGTGAGTCAGACTTTCACAGCCGTTTCAGTTTTAAATTTGGGGCTAGCCTACTGCTGTGCCAGAATGGTTTTTTTCTTCATCCTGATTGGTTGGGAGTCTTGGTCTGTGTTTATTGGTCTTGGAGTTTGCTGTGTTCTGCTTGATTGGTGTTTCTAATATCTTCTGTCTGTTTTGTGGTCTTTTTGTGTCTTGATTGGCTGGCAACATTGTGTTCCTGTATTGGAGGCTTTTAGTGCAGTGAAAGTGCAACTCTGTGGCCAAAACACTAATTGCTAGAACCAAACACCTGGCAGACAAGACATACATAAAGACTGAACTATGCACCCTGACTAAAGTACTGACAGCCAACGGCTTCCACAAAAGCAAAATCACCGGCTTGATCCACAAAAACACACTGAGACATAATGGAGACCTAGAGGATGAACAGACCTATGGAACAGCTGTCCTGCCCTACATAAGAGGTACTAAAGACAAAATCAGTAAGATACTACACAGGCATCACATCAAGACTGCCTTCAAAACAGACAGAAAAATAGCAGCCATCCTTAGAAACCCCAAAGATAAAATTGACATGGAAAACCAAGGCATATACGAAGTCCCCTGTGCATCATGCCCGGCCACAGACATTGGGCAGACCAATAGAAGAATAAGTACCTGCCTGGATGAACACAAAAATGCAGTCAAAAAGCTGGAACACACTTCCTCACTAGTCCAACACATGGAAGCCACAGGTCATAGCATCAACTTAAATGGCACCAAAACCCTAGCCACTATAGAAAACCCCAGCCATAGAATTATCAGAGAAGCCATAGACATTGAAAAAAGACCTGAAAGCATGAATAGCAGAGATGATTCCACCAGACTGTCAATTATTTGGAAGCCTGCACTCATAAACAAAAAAATCTCCACACCACTAGCCAGGCAAACACCTGGGCACAAACAGATCCCCCATGATACCTCGAGCTCAAACACACCCCAACCAGGCACCCAGATGAAACCTAGCTTCCTAACAAATGATAGCCGTCCATTTACTTGGTGCCAAGCTGCACAAAAGGCCTCCAATAAAGGAACACAATGTTGCCAGCCAATCAAGATACAAAAAGAGCCACAAAACAGACAGAAGATATTAGAAACACCAATCAAGCAGAACACAGCAAACTCCAAGACCAATAACACAGACCAAGACTCCCAACCAATCAGGATGGAGAAAAAAACCATTCTGGCACAGCAGTAGGCTAGCCGCAAATTTAAAACTGAAATGGCTGTGAAAGTCTGACTCACAGATGAACACAATACAGAAGCCTGATGATGGCAGATGAGATTCTGCCGAAACGTTGCTACAACTTTAAAAGCACAACTACAATGACGTGGGACAATACCCGAACAAAGCTGAATGCCATACATGTAAGTACCCATGAAAATTTAAGAATATATATATATATATATTTGTTTTCTGAGGTTCTCGCGGGTATTTGTATGTGGATCTTTGGTTGTTCGGGTTTTCTCCCGCATAAGATTCGAAGTATCTAGGCAACGTTTCGATGAAGTCTCATTCATCATCTTCAGGCTTCTGTCTCCGGCTCTGTGCTTCTCTGTGCCACTCTGAGAAGCACAGAGCCGGAGACAGAAGCCTGAAGATGATGAATGAGACTTCATCAAAACGTTGCCTAGATACTTCGAATCTTACGCGGGAGAAAACCCAAACAACCAAAGATCCATATATATATATATGGACCTTTGGTTGTTCGGGTTTTCTCCCGCATAAGATTCGAAGTATCTAGGCAACGTTTCGATGAACGTTCCTCTGTGCTTCTCTCTGAGAAGCACAGAGCCGAAGACAGAAGCCTGAAGATGATGAATGAGACTTCATCGAAACATTGCCTAGATACTTCGAATCTTACGTGGGAGAACACCCGAACAACCAAAGATCCACATACAAATACCCGCGAGAACCTCAGAAAACATATATATTTCTAAGTTTCAATATCTTTCTAATCATTATATTTATACTTTTGTCTGTCCTGTTTCAATTTCATATTTTCTTTTCTCATTAAACAAAATTTTCCCCTATAGTTACTGATTGGAGTATTATACCTTTATATCTTCTAATTACATCAATTCAACTCTTATTTAAACTTCAATATATACCTTAAGGTTGTGACCTTCAATATAATGCATAATACATAACTTCCAGTCGAATTCTACTTGGTACATTCTTATAATATACACTATATTCTTTTTTTTAAAAAGGATTATAAATCCTTTTTATAGGATTATACATAAAAATCCTCCTAAAAAGGATTATACATACATTTATATACATAAATGTATATACATTTATTCATATAAATGTATGTAATTATAAACCCTCATAACATTCCAATTCAGTTTTATCATTAATAATCATTAAAATCTTAACATCTTTAACACTTCTTTTCAATTAAATATCATACTTCCTGAAAGACACATAATCTCCATAATTAATTTTTCCCTTATTTCTCTTCACATATGTTTTGTAAATCATTAAATATTCATTTTGTTACATTTATTTATTGACAAGCATTCCACTGAATTACGATAGCTATTTTATCGAGCATTTTAATCATACATTGTTTCATATTTTCTAAAATTATTTCTGTTTCTAATATAACAATACTATCTTATATACATTTGCAGAATCCCTTTTTCATTAAATTTTCACCCATTATCTCTAAATAGGCCCTGTTTTTCTATATTTTGTTTCTGTCCTTTATAACTTCTTTTCCTTTCTTTCTTCCCTCTCATCTTCTCCCTCCCCTTTTTACCCCCTTGTCTCCCTACTTCTAATTCTCTCTTCTGCATTTCCCTCTTCTGTTGCTTTCTGATTTTATACTTATTTTTCACTCTATTTTTTTTGGGGGGGGGAGTTGTTTTTCCTAATCTTAAACTTTCCATTCTCTTTCCCCACTTTCCTTTTTTCCCCCCACCTAAGATTATTGTTCATTAAAGATGGGTTCTTCTTTGTCGCAATCTTCTTGTTCTGCGGGCATTTCTTCTAGTTTCTCATAATTCCAAATCTCCATTTCTAAAAACTGAATTACGAAGCCAAAAGAACCTCTCCCTTCTTGTGCAGCTTCTTTGTACTTTTTAAGTTCCATTTTCAGTTCTTCTAAAAGTGGAGCCATTTTAAACAGTTTTAAACAACCACCCGATTGATTTTAGTCATTCAAATACAATAACCAAAAATCCAGAAATTATCAAGTAATCCAAATAGTCCCAAGTTATATCTTCTTATTTCTTTTTCCACTTTCTCTTCCTGGGGTTTTTGTTGTGATATTTCAGTTAGAATGTATCTTTTGGAAGTCTTGTTGAGATTTTACTGTAAGTTCTTTTATTTCCAGGCAGTCTCCTCCCTTCCAGATCCTGCCCTTTTATTCTTTTTCTCTCCTTTCCTGTTTTCAAAAACTTTTGATTATCCAGAAATCTTTATTATCCCTTTGACTTTTTATTTTCAGCATTAAATGCCTATTAATGTCAAAGTGGATTCTTTTCCAATTTCTTGCTTAAGTCTCTTAGCTGTCAGTATAGGAAAAGGAGGAAAAAAACCCAAATCTTTTCCCTTTTCTCTCTCCTTTGCAGCTTAAAAATCTTCTTAGGGAACAATGTTATTGTTTTTTTTTTAAATAGTTTCAATTCCAAGGTACCTTATTTGTTGCTTTTGCTGTTTGATCCAGTCAACCAAAACTTTCTCTTCTTATCTTCCTCCTGCACATTCTTTTCCGGTCGAGTTCTTCTTTGTGGTGGCCATTTCTGACCACTGCTACAACTGCCTTCGGGAAAGGAAGTAATGGCCAGCTGGGGAGGAGAGATGCGGCTCTCCTCAACCCTGCAGGCAGTCTCCCCCACTTCACCACCTCTACAGGGTGGCTTAGCCCCAAAACCAGCTGACTCAGGGCGCTCCAGTGGCGAGCACGGATCGAAGCCTCACAGAGACAAGGATTTGGTCTGTTGCCGAAGGAGCTCAAACCAGAAGTCCCACATTACAATGAGTATTTTATCTATCATTTTAATCACACTTGTTTCATATTTTCAAAGTTTATTTCTATTTCTAATATAACAATATTATCTTATGTACCCTTGCAGAATCCCCCTTTCAATTAAATTTTCACCCATTATCTCTGTTTCTTCTAAATAGGCTTATACCCTTAATCCTTGTACATTTTCCCTGTTTCTCTATATCCTGTTTCTGTCCTTTATAATTTCTTTTCCTTTCCATCTTTCCCCTCTTCTTCTCCCTTCCCTTTTTGACCCCCCCCCCTCTCTCTAATTCTGATTCTCTCTTCTGTAATCCTCTCTTCTGTTTCTTCCTAATGTTGTAATTACTTTTCAAACTATTCTTTTGGGGGGTTGTTTTTTCAAATCTTAATTTTTTCACTCTCTTTCCCCCCTTTCCTTTCTTTTCCCCACATAGAAATACTTGGTCATTGAAGATGGCTTCTTCTTTGTCCCGCCCTTCTTGTTCAACAGGCATTTCTTGTTGTTTCTCATAGTTCAGGATCTACATTTCTAAAAATTGAAAGTTTCACTGTTGATTCCTTTCATTTCCAGGTGGTCTCCTCCATTTTTCCAGATCCCACCCTTTTGTTTTTCCCTTCTTTTAAAGGTTTTGAGAATCCAGAAATCTTTATTATCCCTTTGACATTTTATTTTCAGCTTAAACACCTGTTAATGTCAAAGTGGATTTTTGCCAGTTTCTTGCTTAAATCTCTTAGTTGTCAATATAGGGAAGAAAAGAAAAAAAAACAAATCCTTTCCCTTCCCTCTCTCATTTGCTGCTTCAAAGTCTTCTTTGGGAGCAATGTTATTCTTTATAATTCAAATTCCAGGGTACCTTAGATTGTTGCTTTTTCAGTTCGACCCGGTCAACCAAAACTTTCTCTTCTTATCTTCCTCCTGCACATTCTTTTCTGGTCGAGTTCTTCTTTGAGGTGGCCATTTCTGATCACCACTGCAACTGCCTTTGGGAAAGGGAGTAATGGCCAGCTGGGGAGGAGAGATGCGACACCTCCCTCTTCACCACCTCTACGGAGTGGCTTAGGCCCAAAACCAGCTGGCTCGGGGCGCTCCAGAGGCGAGCACAGATCAAAACTGCGCACGATCACGGATTTCAGTCTGTCGCCAAAGAAACTCAAACCAGAAGCCCTCAGCCTAAACATTCTTTAATGTGTAGATTCCTTGGTGCTGTCTGAGCTTGGTTGTTTCTTTGCAGACATTTCATTACCCAGGTAGCTAATATCCTCAGTGCACTATCATCAGTGTTATCTTGCTGAATAATGAAACATCTGCAAGGAAACAACTAAGCTCAGAGAGCACCAAGATGCCACTGTTCAGTTCTAAACTAGTAGTATTCTCTTGCATTTGAACTCATTAAGGAGAGCCAACAAATTAAAGAGTAACTGGGAAAACTTAATTTAAAAATAAGATAGTTAAATAGGTAATTTCAAAAAATGATTAGAAAGTGAGGTTACTGAACTTGGTTTCATTTAAAAGGCTTTGCCATGTTTGAGAGCAAACATAAAAAAGGCTTCCCTTTTTCTCTCAGTGCTCAAACCCAAGGAGAACTACTATCCTACAATCTCTTCATGAGGAGCATCTATGCAGAGCACAAGTGGGCAATCTCCTATCTTCTTCTTGTTGTCTGGAGAGGTTTACTCACTACTCCAATATTTCATCTCCAGTCATTCAAAGACATGCTGGCTTGCCGTCTTCCCTGGAAATCTAAAGTTGCATGATTATATGAAGGATTTTTCATTATTTACCCATATTTCTACATGCCAAGGAGTTTGATCAGATTACAAAAAAAAACATGCTCACATTAATCTTGTAATCAAGATTGAATAAATGAGGAAAAACATTTTTATCAAACATTTTATTTTCACTTCATATTAATTTCTTGTGCTGAATCATTATGCGTGGGTTGTGTCCTTGATATAGAATGTGGAGAAAACATTTCTCATGTCTTGAAAAGGAATCAATTAAATAAATTAGTCCAACAACAGAACATGAGAAATGAAATCAGTAAAGCAGTTGGTTGTCTGTAGGAGGCCAAGCATAAGGGGGAAGAAAAATAAAATAGGATACAGCAGAAAAGGAAACTAAAGCAAAACGTAATAGAAATTGCTAACAGATTTTTTTTTTCTGAAATAAACACATGGTGTTTATTTTTTCCAAATAAGTATGTGTTATACTTACTAAATTTAATTTAATTTCATTTAAGTATAAAACATAATCAGCTTTAATGTCAGGGGGACTCAAGTAATTTTTAAAAAGCTGAGTCTCCTAGGTTGTGTGCTTATGTCCTGGGTGCTAGATAGCCCTAAAATGATAGGAATTCCTTCCCTCACCCATGTGGTATGGAGTATTAGACAGAGAACTGACCTTTTAGAGTCCAGAATATTTTGCTGGGTGTTGTGTTTGTTTGTTTTTGTCACAAGGAAACAATAAAAGCCCCTGGTTTTTGGGGGGGACAAAACAATATAACTGGTGGAGAAAAAAGGTTAATATTACCAGACTGGTGCCCAGCACAGAACAGAATACTTCTAAAAGCATCCAGAAGGGTTAAAATAGACTTTGTAAAATCAATACCCCTTTTGTAACTAGCATTACACTGTAGCACCAGTTGAAATCCAATGAAGGCTCTAATGTACATGTAACATCAAGTGCCAGAGAGACCTTTATACCAAAATGTCACTTTTATGTTTGAAAAACTACCAATGGGGTGGTTTTAAAGGGCAGAACAGCACTACATGTAATTCTTTGATCTTTCCTCTGCCCCCTCCTGGCTGTTGTCTCAAATTAAAGAGCAAGGCATAGTCTTGTAGAAGGGAAGGAGGATGTTTAACATTATTTATCTTCCCACCATAGTCATATAATATCCCACACTTTATCTTTCTAAGAAAGGAAAAAGGCAGAGGGAGAGGAAAAAAGTAACTGAGAAAGAATGGGAATATACTTATGAAATTTAGGAGTCCTTGCAACAATCTGGTAGCCTGGGCAAATGCTAATTTACATAAATTATCTATGTCATTATCATCCTACATTAAAGCAAATTTCTATTTCTGCTTCAAGGCTCCAACAAATGAAAGATTTCAAGTTAAGTGTCATAACACATATCCTGTAAAGAATTTGCTGAGGCTTCTATGCTAGTTTAGATTTGGAAATTATCATCTCTGCTTGATCCGTACGGACACAATTCCCATGATTCCAATCAGCTGCTGCGGAGTCTATAACATTTGCACAAATAGAAAGTGTATCAAACAGATAAATAATGGTACATCCAGAAACAAATAAGGACAGGTACACTCAGACTGGTAACCTAAGACTATGCCTTCACTATCTTATTAAAAAGGACACATGAAAGCCTCAACTGATCAAAGTTATGATGTAAAATATAGGTAACATTAGTCTCAAGCTTTATGGAAGATTGTGACTTAGAACATGAGAGAAATAAATGATAAGTACAAATTAACAAATGAATGAAAGAAGAATAGTCTGAATGCCTGTGAAAATAGAACAAAGAAGAGGATGCAATACAGCTGAATAAAGAAAATATTGTCTTGTGGAGTGCAGTTGATGAATACACACAGGAAAGTGAAAGTATGAGTTGCTTTCTAGATTAAAGGGCTAAATGTATTTCATAAAGAATCAGGAATCGGATTTAGTGGAAATTGTGTAACATCCAGAAAGAATGTGATCCAGGAGGAGAAAAATTACTCTAATAACGGATATGAAAGATAATAAAAATGAGACTAGAGAGGACAGAAAAGTGATTAATCCATTCAGCAATGAATGAAAATAGAGTTCTGCTTGGAAAAAAAAACACTATTAGTTTCAAATATATAGTCCTAAGTCAAGTGTGTGTATCATAAATACTATATGTGTGACAAAGAAATTCTAAATGCTTGGCTGTATTGAAGATTTAGCTGAAAAATTGGGAATTAATGCAAGATACATGTGCTGAATGTGGTGGGGCAGACAATTATTTGGCAATGGCCCTTGACATAGGATACAGTATATGTAGAAGAAAAGAAAAGCAAAACAAATGAGAATGCAAAAAGAAAGACTACAGGAAGAATCTTGTATGGAAAAAAAATCCAATAGAATGATCAAAAAATGAATGTTAGAAGATCTGGAAGCTGTTTGAGACTTGCAAGCTACTTGAAAAGAACTATTTCATAGAGTGCCAGAAAAATGTGTGGAGCTTCCCTAAAGGGAAATGTTAGAAAGGATGTATGATGGGAATGTTGAAGTTGAAGTGACTGCAGATTTTTATAAAAAATGTGCATATATGAAAAGGATTGCTGCAAAAAATGAGAACTAGAGAAAAATATGGTATAATTGGTACATAGCAAAAAGATAGCTGTAAGGAACATAATTCAAAAAGAAAGGAACAGTTGAGATTGGAAGAGAGACAAAGAAAATGCAGAATGATTTTAATGAATATTAAAAACTGCTTTCAAAGTGAGTGAAGAGAACCTCCTAAACAAGGAGCCTCCAGCTGAGTGAATGGAATGAAAAGAAAAAGTGATTGGAAAGACTTGGGATGAAGCTGAAATGAGGGAGTAGTAGTTTAGAGATTTGTTTGGGAGTGATACTGATATTCTGAAGAGTTGAATTGAAAAGGAAGTTAAAAACATTAGTGCCCAATGGGGGGCAAAGATGGAAAGGAAGTCAAAACATTATGAAAATGGTAAGGTTGTGTGTGTACACAGTATAACCAATGAGATGGAAAATATGGATGTTTATAGTTTCTGCAGTAGCTGTGCAATTTTGTTTATGTGGGTGTGAAGATTCTACCTGATCATTGGAAGAATACAGAAATGAATAAGTGTCTCTTGTGCTTCCTCCTGCTAAAATCTCTCATTTTTAGCTATAGTAATATAATTGACTGTTCTGTCCTAGGCTTCCCCAAAAAACCCTAAGCAAAATCCCAGTCCCAGCAAAACCTCTTTTATTACATCAATATGAATTTATTTCATACACAGTCAGCCAACAGCTTGGCAAACAGTCTTGCAAAGGTATACTAATTAGCTCAGACCTTTATCAATCCTGGAACGCTGCCCAGTAAAATTCCACACTCAGTGCTGACAGGGAAGGGCTGGGTTATACAGACAAATCTTCACAAGGCTGGAACGAACCAATGAACAAGGGGGTTGTTTTCTGCAAAAGTCCCCTCCCCTTTTGCTTCTCTTTTAATCCTGATGGGAGGAGCCATTCATCATCTGCCTTACTCCCACATCGACCCTGAGTTTTTAATTGTGCCTTCCTTTTGGCAGCTCCCCCGCCTCACTCCTGTCCAAGCCCAAAGGCAGCTGATGACTGCCAGCCTGCCCCGGTCCCATCTCTGTCTCTGATCCAGAGCCCTCTTCCTACCCTTCCTCAGCCTCCAGGACTGGCCCAGGTTCTTCTCCAACCTCCTCACTATTGTCCGAATCTACTACCAGCTCCACCAGCCGCCAGTGGACCACAACATTGATTTTGCATGCCCAAATAAATTAAGGGGCAAAGTGGGAGAGAGGTAGTTAAGGCCCCAGGCTAGAAAATGCTAGGCTGTAAGTTCTAGTCCTCCTTGGATATGGAGTTTACTGGATCTTAGACCAGTCACACTCTCTCAATCCTAGAAAGATGACAGTGGCAAACCACTTCTGAAATCTTGCCAAGAAAATTGCAGGGCAAAATACAGGCAGTCTCCAGGGATTAAAAACTAACTCAAAGCACACTCACTCACTTGCTCACTCACTCAAAGACAAAAAGTTTGGGAGAAGGGAGAATGGGAGAAGGCTCTTTTGAAAATAATCCTGTCCCCAAGATAACCTTCTTTGGTGCTATATTATTTACTTATATGGTTTTAGTTCCGTCAGTGCACTTAAGTTATTTTCTCTGACATTTTAGTCTGTGTTACTTATATTAGTATTAAATGATGTCTTTGATAGTTTAATGATTTTACCCTTTGAAACATGTTATGATATCGTATGCAGCTATTGGCTTTTTAAAATTTTATTTTTTTATAAATGCTATAAAGTCACAGTTAAACAGAGTCTAAACACCCCAAAGTCAGTGCTTCCCAACCTTGGCAACTTTAAAGCATGTGTATGTCAACTCCCAATTCTGGTTGAAAGTCCACATACTGTATCTTAAAGTTGCCAAGGTTGGGAAACACTACTGTAGGGGATAAAGAATTAGTAGTCCTAACTTTAGATCTACCTGTGGAGCAAAGGGAGGTGCTGCTAATCAACTGGTGCTCTCACTGAGCAGCTACTATTGATTTACAGATAATCAGAGTTGGAAGGGACCTTGTAGGTCATCTAGTCCAACCCCCCACCTAAGTAGGAGACTCTACACCATTTCTGACAAATGGCAGTCCAATCTCTTCTTAAAAGTCTCAAGTGATGACACTCCCACAACTTCCAAGGGCAAGCTGTTCCATTGGTTGATTGTTCTCACTGTCAGAAAGTTCCTCCTTATTTCCAGGTTAAATCTTTCCTTGTTCAGTTTCCTTGTCTGGCCTACAGGCACTTTAGAAAATAGCTTGAACCCTCCCTCTCTGTGGCAGCTCCTCAGATATTAAAAAACTGCTATCATGTCTCTCCCCCCCGCCCACTCCTCCTTCTCTTCACTATGCCCAGTTCCTGTAACCGTTCTTCATATGTTTTAGCCTCCAGTCCCCTAATTATCCTGGTTGGTCTTCTATGCCTCAACATCTTTTTTATAGTGTGTGACCAAAACTGGATGCAGTACTCTAGGTGTGGTCTTACTAAGAATTTATAGAGTGGTATTAGTACTTCATTTGATCTTGATTGTATCCCTCTGTTAGGATTGCATTTGTTTTTTTGGCTGCTGCTGCACACTGCTGGCTCATATTTAGCTGACTAAGACTCCAAGATCCCTCTCATAGTTACTGCTATTAAGCCTCGTTTTACCCAGTCTATATGTGTACTTTTGGTATTTCTTGCCTAAGTGTAGGACTTTACTTCTCTCTACATTGAATTTCATTTTGTTAGATATGACCCAGTGTTCGAGTCTGTCAAGATCCTTCTGGATCTTGAGCCTATCTTCTTGGGTATTAGCTATTCCTGCCAGCTTAGTATCATCTGCAAATTTGGTAAGTTCCCCTTCTATTCCCTCATCTAAGTCATTAATGAAGATATTGAAGAGTACTGGGCCTAAGACAGAACCTTGTGGCATCCTACTGCTTACTTCCCTCCATGTAGACTTAGACCCATTAAGGACTAGTCATTGAGTACAGTTTGTCAGCCAGTTGTGAATCCATCTGGTGGTGATGCTATCTATTCCACTTTGTTTCTAGCTTACCAAGAAGTAGGTTGCGGTCTACTTTGTCGAATGCCTTGCTGAAATCTAAATATATTATGTCCACATAATATTGCTAAGACCTCAGCCTCTTCCTCCTACAGTCACAAAGTTTGTGGCAAATGGGAGACTTCTGTTTGCAATAAGCAAGTAGTGCTGCAAATTGGCTGCATTTCATTCTGTATTGGATAGGATTGTCTAGGCAGTTTTCCAAGGATACGCTGTTTCCAGGTGCTAATCTCTCAGCATGGTATCTCAGTCAAAGAACCAAAATACAGAATCATGTAGTGAGATATATGGCATTCTGGTGGGCAAATGAAAATTTTCAAATTTAGTTTCTTTCTTTCTTTAGGAAAGACTTTGATTATCAGCAAAATAAACTGAGAAGAGAGGACAATATATTTAGTTTCAGGCTGAAGTCAGTCTGTCATTCAGTGCTATCTGTTAGATAGGAAGGGCTTGGAAATCTTCTCATGATTCTGTAACATGTTGCATAATCATACAGAAAATAACTTGCCCATCTCCAAACATCAGAATTGTCTACTTGAGCCCTGTTTCTTTCCCATTCTGAAATCAGAAGACTGAGAGCAGCAGGTTGTCTGGAAATATTAATTGATGACTTCATCAGGTAAACTTTCTAGATGTCTTTTCCTCTGAATCTTTTCATAGAGTATTTTGGTTTGCAGTGGTGTTTTATTAACTTGCCTTCCTTAAACACAGATACAAATATTCGAGTGGCCTATGTTTGTTTTTCTTCTTAGAGGTTAATGAAAGTCATAATGCAAAGCATTCATCTGATGAGTGTTATGGAGATCCCTGCTGTAAAATGTGATAAACATAATTATCATATGTCTTTAAAAGCTGGGAGACTAAGGGGAAAGAAATGTTCTCTTCAATCCAGGATACAGCTGAATTGCTATGCAGTAAACTTCGGATTTGTCCTGAAGGAGGGATGAGCTGTTCTGATTAATGGTGCAAAATGTTGATCAATGGCTATATTTAAAAGCCATCCACACCCCCAACAGTTCTTGTCCTAAGAAGCAACACACCATGCCACCAATTCTCCATGTGGTACAAATCAAGACAACCAAACCTGAATTATATTTTATATTGTATATATAATGGAAACCCACAGCTCTTGTTGTTTATTCTGGGACAAAGGGAAAAGGAAAAAAAAGATAACAAATGGTTTAGGTTATATCTGAACAAAAGTTGTAAATTGGCACTAGCCATTGTTTGCAAAATTGAAACAAGGGCCAGTGAAAATGAAATGAAATACATGAGACAGATTTCAGCATATAATCATAAATCCAAAATTGAAATTGACTCAGTTAATGATACTTTACATTAATGAAATTTGTGTTCGCCATTTAGTTCTACCCCTGCCCTTTAAAAATGAAGAACAGGACATGGAGTACTGGCAACACAATGTACATCTTGTCTTCAAGTCAAATCAGTATTGGCTGTCTTTCAGATAGTATTGTTTTAAGTTTTTTCTAATAAAAAAAAGCAGGATCAGGGTTATAATTCAGAATAAAGCTTAACTGACTCTTCAATGTTAATTAGTAACAATCAAAGATGGAATCAAAACTATTCCCAAGCAGATTGACCATCAAAATAATTACTGTTTTAAATGGCTTTTAGGTTTTTCCTCTTAATTCGACTCACTAAATACTTCATTGTTTAAGATGCATTGAAATTATTTTACAGAAAAGATTTCTTAAAGTCCAGGCAATTTTAGGTTTGAAGCAGTGGTAAGCCAACAAATCAGGAGATGCCTAAGGCACAAATTTCACTAATTAGTAAAAGGCAAAATTCACTAAAAGTTTGCTTATATAAACCTTATTAAAAGTCAAATCTCATTTTCCTCTGTTCATTGTACTAAAGCATCAATGAGCAAACTTTGAAGTAAATTGCAGTAAGTGAGTCAAATTAAACTAATACTCTCATTTAAAAAATGCTTGGACTGACCCTCTTCAGTTTTGAAGAAAGAACAGATACTTTGGCTTGTTTCTTTCTCTTGGAAGAAAGAAGTAAAAAATAACCTCCTGACTGCCAAATACATTCTTGACTACAAACAGTGTCTTCAAACATAGATGGGATGTGTGTAGAGAACAAAGAAAAGTATTATCCTGGTTTTAAAAACATGTACATTTTTATCTGAAACTCCATACAGTTGTTTTTTCTTCAAAGGAGAGCCTTAAGTATCTTTCTCAGAAGTGTATTTTGTATAATATGTAGTCTGATTCTGTATGTTTTGTATAATATGTAGTCTGGCTTAAAAATGTGATCATTCCTAATAGCTCAAACCTCAAATCCTATCAAATTTTATTGTGATCATAGACCAGTGAATACACACACACACACACACACAGGAAAAGACTTTAGAATAAAGCCCCTTTTAGATTTTAAGTCTTAGAATGAGCCACATACATATACATGCAAATTTCCTTATGAAATCCTCAAGGTTGAAACTATTTCCCAACATGTTCTGAAGTTATCTTTATCGGAAAAGTCTCTACTGTGTTCGGTTTAATCTGACACATATATTTATCTTTCATATGTCAACTGGCAAAAATCTCCAAGTGACCCTAGAACTATATTTTTGTTATTTTTCTCACCCTCCCACATGCCCCCTGCCAATGGTATAGAATTATTGTTATTTGACTTTTAAAATACAACATTCAAAGAAAATTCCCTAAAAATTCCCTTCACTAAAAATGCAACTTTTACCCTAAAGTGAAAGTAGTCACCATTTGACAAGGTACTATTTAGCATTTTATTGATTTGCAAATTCAGTCATCAAACTTCATTCTTACCACTGAGATGACCTAGACAGTATCTGGCATGGTTTTTGCCTATTTCTCATGCCAAATGTATGCAAGTTAATTAAATGTTACAGGAACACAGCTTGAGAGATTTAGAGGTTTGATAGAACCACTGGTCTTTCTTTCCAAGTGCTTCTGACCAGATTTTGGCTCAAATGGGACAATCTACCTGAGAAAAATTGTTTCCTAATATGATGAAAGCTGTAACAGTTCTCAATTCCCAGAATGACAATTCTTCAAGCTAGATATATCAGAACTTGTTTCCTCAATTATCCCACCCTATTTCCCGAGTTTGTTCTTCAGCTGGGAAAATAAATCTTACTTCTATATTAATACATAACAAATATCAAAATGACACTTGTTACATTTTCTTCCTATTACTGTTTTGATGATATGCCAAATAAAAACTCTTGAATGAATTCATTTTAAAAAATTGTAGTGATTTCAGGCAGACATCTATATAAACTAATATTGGAAAGATTAATTAAATTAAAACTCAGCTCCAACAATAATTGTTTCGTTCCTCTTTGCAGAAGTTTAATTTTACATAAGAAATTGTCACTAGTTTAGTTTAACTGATTTCATGAATTGAAGCTTTCTATTTGTAGCTAAAAGGCCAAACCATCTAAATTATATTGCCAAGATAGACACTGAATTATAAACGTTGCAGTTCATATTTCAAGTGATCATTGCTTTTCCCCAGAATATTGGAATTGTCTACCATTGTAACCAATAATGTTGATTGCTTGATTTTACCTTGCCACTTTGAGTAAATCAACCAAACCCTAATTTATGGTTCACCTTGGTGTATAAACTCAATCACTGTGGCTAATTCAACCATGGTGTAGTACCTGATGTAAATCCAGGCACTGCACTGTATATTCTTGAGAATTAATATCCTCAAAGAAAAGTGCCATATTAGTTATAGTCCATATTATCATATTATGAAAATGTTGAAACTAAGGAAAATGACATCAATGGGAATATTCAAGAATACATAGACATAAGAGACTGAAACATTTTTAAGTCCAGAGGTAGTTCAGGATATATAGGGATATAAAGGGATAATTCAAATCAATCCATAAAACAACTCAGGAAAAAGACCGTCCAACTTTATCATTTCTTTATCAGGTTCCAAAATCCAAGAAAGGCACATTGAAGTTCTTCTAAGCAGTTTCCTTTTTTGTTCCTCACCTACAAACAGAAATTTTGCCAAACTGAAGCAGACTACTCACACCATTAAATATATATTCTCAGAACTTCTAGGGAGGAACTACCCTAACTCTTTTTCTCCCGCACAAACTATCTAAACTTCATTGTCTTTTGTTTCTCTGGAATTCATTTCATCCAGAATGTAGTGGCTATTCCTTCTGGTTTGCCAAACAATTTTTAGATTTGAAGTAGTTCCTTATCTGGTTAAAGCCTAACTTTTCTTGGTAGCATAGGTACCTTCTGCTCCTATGATGAAAGGCAACTAAACAAGGTCAGATTGGAACTTTCTCCTTCCTCTTCCTCTCCTTCCTGTTCAGAGGTTGAGCATCCCATCCCAATCTTTTCAGGTCTCTGCACATTCTCAGATTGGCAGGTCCAGATTAAACACCCTTCATTTCTTTTGTCTTTGAACCCTTTGCAGTAGGATTTTACCTCTTCCTGACAGGTGTGCTTTCCAATGGATTTACAAACCCTTAGATTTTGCTGACAGTTCCCACAAAGAGGCAAATGAAAGTATGTTGCAGTAAAATGAGGATGCATAATCAGAAGTATTGAGATCTTAGGGCAAATGTGGTATTCAACAGCTTCTGACCAGTTCTGGAGAACCGGTAGCAGAAATTTTGAGTAGTTCAAAGAACTGGTAAATACCACCTCTGACTGGAAAATTTACAGTATCCTTCCCCTGCCAAGCCCACCAAGCCACGCCCACAGAACCAGTACTAAAAAAATTTGAATCCCACCACTGTCTTAGGGACAATATATGGAGTGATGGGATGAGATTCTAATTAATGTACAGGTGAAACTCGAAAAATTAGAATATCGTGCAAAAGTTCATTTATTTCAGTAATGCAACTTAAAAGGTGAAACTAATAGATGAGATAGACTCATTACATGCAAAGCAAGATAGTTCAAGCCATGATTTGTCATAATTGTGATGATTATGGCTTACAACTCATGAAAACCCCAAATCCACAATCTCAGAAAATTAGAATATTACATGCAATCAATAAAACAAGGATTGTACATAGAACAATATCAGACCTCTGAAAAGTATAAGCATGTATATGTACTCAGTGCTTAGTTTGGGCCCCTTTTGCAGCAATTACTGCCTCAATGAAGCATGGCATGGAAGCTACCAACCTGTGGCACTGCTGAGGTGTTATGGAAGACCAGGATGCTTCAATAGTGGCCTTCAGCTCTTCCTCATTGTTCTCATGTCTCTCATCTTTCTCTTGGCAATGCCCCATAGATTCTCTATGGGGTTCAGGTCAAGCAAGTTTGCTGGTCAATCAAGCACAGTAATCATACAGTCATTGAACTAGGTTTTGGTGTTTTTGACAGTGTGGGCAGGTGCCAAGTCCTGCTGGAAAATGAAGTCAGCATCCCCATAAAGCTCATCTGAGGAAGGAAGCATGAAGTGCTCCAAAATCTGGTAGACGGCTGCATTGACCCTGGACTTAATGAAGCACAGTGGACCAATACCAGCAGATGAAATGGCTCCCCAAATCAACACAGACTGTGGAAACTTCACACTGGACTTCAAGCATCTTGCAGTGTGTGCCTCTCCATTCTTCCTGCAGTCTCTAGGTCCTTGGTTTCCAAATGAGATGGAAAAGTTGCTCTCATCAGAAAAGAGGACTTTGGACCACTGAGCAACAGACCAGTTTTGTTTTTCTTTAGCCCAGGTAAGATGCTTCTGACATTGTTTGTTGTTCAGGAGCAGCTTGACAAGAGGAATACGACATTTGAAGCCCATGTCCAGGATCCATCTGTGTGTGGTGGCTCTTGATGCACTGACTCCAGCCTCAGTCCACTCCTTATGAAAGTCCCCAACACTTTTGAATGGCCTTTTCCTGACAATCCTCTCTAGGCTGCGGTCATCCCTGCTGTTTGTGAACCTTTTTCTTCCACACTTTTCCATTCCACATAACTTTCCATTAATGTGCTTTGATACAGTACTTTGGGAACACCCAATTTCTTTTGCAATTACCTTTTGAGGCTTTGCCTCCTTATGGAGGGTGTCAATGATGGTTTTCTGCACAACTGTCAGGTCAGCAGTCCTTCCCATGATTGTGATTCCTACTGAACCAGACTGTGAGACCATTTAAAGGCTCAGGAACCCTTTGCAGGTGTTATGGCTTAATTAGCTGATTAGAGTGGGACACTTTGAGCCTAGAATATTGAACCTTTTCATAATATTCTAATTTTCTGAGATTGTAAATTTAGAGTTTTCATGAGCTATAAGCCATAATCATCTCAATTATGACAAATCACAGCTTGAACTGTCTTGCTTTGCATGTAATGAGTCTATCTCATATATTAGGTTCACCTTTTAAGTTGCATTACTGAAATTAATGAACTTTTGCATGATATTCTAATTTTTTGAGTTTCAGCTGTACAAGAGAATGAGTTGGCAATACTTTATAGTAAAGAACAAGCAGAAAGAAGATGAGCAAAGGTAACCTGCAGAATGTGGCCTTTTACTTTGATAAACAATTTAAGGCCTGCAAGCAGTGTATGTATTTCTGTTGTTCTGAATAAACTAAATCATTCCTGTTTACTGAATGCCTGAGGTGATTTATAAAGAACAAACCCATGAAAGCCAATATCCTGCTGAAAGGCTGCACATCTCTGCCAGAATTTTACAGTCAGGAGGCAGAACCAGACTTTGGTAGTCAGTAAAAAAGGCACAGGTCACAGCCAGCAGTTTTCAGTAACAGACCAAGGGAAAAAGCTGAAACATAAATCAGCAATGCAAGCCATAAACCAGACTAAAACTTCAAGTGCCAAGGAAAGGAGATAACAGGAACCTCAGAAGAAGAATTTATGACTTTTGATTCCAGAAATGAGCCTTCTTTGACCCAAAGCCTGCATGCAAAATTCTGGGTATTCTAAGATTGTAATAGATGAATACTTTAGCATTTTTTTTGCAACTTCTCCATTCCAGCTCATTCCACATAAGCTTAGTATTTGACCAGCAATGGCTTATCATTTGTCTGCAGATGGCATTCGTCTCTCTATGTGCAGCCTTCGGATGAGACCAGAAACTTTTCCTAGCTCAAACTTGGGAACTTCCCCCACCATCTTCTGAAACTGGGAAGCTTCTAGAGTTTGTGCTTCCTCATTCAATTCTTCTGAATCAGACAGTTTCCTGATAAGCTCTGAATATATGTGAATGCATGAATAAAGTAGGCTCTCCTCCTGGAGCTCCAAAAGCTGCTGAGTGACAACTTCCAGCATCCCTCATAATTGGCCATGTCAGCTATGGCTGCTGGGAGTTGTCATTCAGCAACCTCTAGGAGGACGCTAATTGCTTACTCCAAGAAGAACTGATACTGGAGATTTTGACGCTGTGCAACAATATATGAGGGACTGAGGGCTTTCCAAATGCGTGGACCATTACTGAATTTAGTGCTATCCTTGTTTCCATATGTGCAGAATTAGAATCTGATTAGACACAAAGACCTGAGTTTATTCAAATACTGTGTATAGGTTGGGTGGAGGCCCAGAGAAAAGATGTTTGAGAGAGATTGTGAGAAAGAGGGGAAAGTTTATTCATACTGGGTATCTTTTCCAACTTCTTGTGGTCAGCCCCTACCCTGAATATTCATTTTATCTTCCCCTTAACTCTCTCTCTTTCTTACTGTATTTCTTCGCATTTAATCAAAACAGATAAGAAATTGCTTCACAATGTCAGGGTTTGGAACTTGGTGAAAAAGGCCATTTAAATAATGGGTTGAAGGCCAGTGGAATTGCAGGGGGAGAAGGGCTGAGTTGCTAAACACATATTAAAAACAAGCTTGACTATTGATCAATGGCTGCTCTGAAATGATGGTAAGGCAAAGCAGAGAAATAGAAAGATATAATGTCCCTTAAACTTTGGGTCAATGGTCTCCAACCTTTCTGGCTTGGCTGATTGGCAGAGTGGGGAGAGGAGATGGTTGTATGTAAGCTGCAGGCACATGCACAGCTCCATTTATGCGAGGTTTGCACATAAAAACCTGCTGCTCGCGCAAGTGGAACTCACCTGACATTTGCACAGCCCATTCCAAACAGGCTGCAGCCCAATAGTGGGCCACGGCCCAGATGTTGGGAATCCCTGCCTTAGATGGAGATAAAACATAAACATATATAGAGGATAAAAAAGAGCAACAGACATCAGAAAAAAAGAAAATCAAGTTGTTTTCAGTTTTTGTCTTATATAGTACTCACATAGATCAGGAATAAGCTGCAAAATGGAGCTCCCTTCAATGGAATAAATGAGAATATTATAAGTAATTAATCACTGTCCCTAGTATTCTGTTTTGAAATTTTCTATTGTGAGTTTTATATGCTAATCAAATCCCGTGTGGCTTTCACTAGAAAGGGTAACTTTTCATGTGTTCCGAGTATTATTATTTTGGGTGGTGGTGTTAAACACATAAACATAATTACTGGTAGTAAAATGGTAATGTGAATTGTCATTTGCACATTGAAGCCCATCATAAAATCCCTTATGTTGATTTTAATCTCTTGGATGATCAAGACACTGCTGGAGACACTGGAGACACTGCTAGAAAAATGAAGCATTATATCAAGCACAAATAGATAATGATGTTTTGTTTTGTTATTTCCTGACTTTCATGTACACTGCAGTGAAAGTGTCACCATAATCTATAATAATTATGTTAAAAGTGTTCTGAAGAAAGTGATCGAGTTAATACATAGGATGAAGTCAGATGGCTGCTGCAAAGTTCTGGTACAATTGCATCTAAAATGTTTTTATCATGATCAGAATATGTATCAGGTAGTTATAGCTATGAAACTGTGTATACCGCATGAAATGAATAACTGGTCTACAAAAGCAAGTTTGAGCCACTGTTGATATAAACTATATTTGCCACAGCCAAATTAATCAAGTATGTCTCCACAGGAAACATATCATAATTATCAGTGTTAATAATTTCCATGGAAAATAAAATGAGTTTAAATAGTGCATTTCCTAGCTAAAGTTTTCTTCATCCTTTAGGGAACAGACAAAAGCTGTTATATCTTGCCAATTCTGATATTTGGACAAATCTTCCTGAAAATTCTATCTTAAATCTGAGACTGAGGACAGATTGAAGCATTCTCTGATTTCCAACCTCTCATCCATCAACTTTGTTATTTTTACAAGAGATGAACTTTTTTTTCCCTCTAGCAGAATGGAAAGTGTTTGGATAAGCTGACTTTGCAAATAATTCAGAGCATGCAGCTGTCTAGAGAACTTATTGACTACGTCTGAACCAACAACTTGGTATCTAATAGGAAGAGCTGGCAAGCAATGAATCTCCACAGTTTGGGTCTTGCCTACCCATTCACTACCTCCGTTATTTTGTTTAACTACCTGTCAGAATGATAAGTTCTTGCTAGGACAATTTTCCCTTCTTACTTCCTTGCATGCAGCCTTTTGCCTTAACTGCCTACCCATCTAACAAATCCATTCAAGGGAGCCTGTCTGCTACAATTGTTTCTATAACAGAAAAAGAATATAGATGGTGGCATTTATTACACTGTTTTCCCACTTCCAGGACTTCAAAAAGGCTACGTAATCCTCTCCTGACCATGTTATCTTCATAACAATCTTCAAAGGTAGGTTAAAGTAAGATGTAGCGATTGGTCCAACATGAACCTACTCAGTACCATATTAAAGTAAGTATTTGAGCCTGAATCTCCTGTTAAAATAGTTTATGCAATACACTATGCTGGCACTCCCAATCCCTATCTTTTCCTTCCTTTCTTCTATCAGGAAATCCAAGATGACATCACTGTATATTCCAAACAGATCTCCTTGGAGGCAATAATCAGAACCAATATGAATGAAAAATATTTTTGAAAGGTCTTGTTTTTCCTTTGAAAATCAGAAGTAATCTGTGAATTATATTTAAAAAATGTGATGAGCCATTGGAAATTAAGTTGAGGATATATTTGGTCTGCCATTTGCATAATGGGGTTCAGCAAAAAGGTGACTTCAATCCATTGATAGGAACTATGAAATTGGTATTCCTTTTTGTATTTTCATTACTGTTGCTTTAGTCATTGGTCACCTGTGATTTTTGTTTTGCTGGATTTTTTTTAGTGATTTTGCACTTTGACAATACAAAATAGTTGGATTGTATAAACCACTCAGTGAGCAAAGCACATTTTTAGATCCACTCCTTCAAACTACAAAATGACTGCAGCTGCTTTGAAGACTGAATGTGGCTGCTTTGAGGTTCTCCTGGGATCTTCTGGTCATGTGTATGCATGCCTTTGAGTTCCTCCTGGGATCTTCTAGGCTGGAGTATGCATGCCTTTGAGGTCCTCCTGGGAACTTCTGGCATGTGTATGCATGCCTAGAAAATAACACCACTGATGTACTAGCACAGTGAAGCAGATCATGAAATTACAGATTTCAGATGGTTTTACAGAATTATTTTAAAAAAGCAGGAGTAGCATATAATAGACTTCTATAATATATACTCACATTCTGACAACCACACAGAATGAACAATAACACTAAAGGGAACTGCAGGGAAGTTTAAAACAACATGCTGCCAACAAGATGACCTTGAGTTCAAGATTCACTTAGGATGAAGCTCTGGACACATTCTTGAATCTTACTGAATTGTAGCAGGACCAATTGCTAAGCACAAGGCCAGGCTGCCTGCACCATGTGAGCACAGCAGTGGCTGACACTGATTCCCAGATGTTTTCAGTAGCTGCAAGTCATTTGATAATTAAATCAACTTCAGTGGAGCAGTGACCTGTAGTATAGTCAGATCTCATTGCAGACAAAATCCTCTTTGCCTCCTGTGACACAAATAACATTGCTCCCAGATACTTAAAATGAAAACCACACACATGCTTTTCTGACATTAAGTTAACTGTAGCGATGGCTAGAAAGGCTTTCTGCTGTGTACAGCAGTTCCCATATACTAGAGAATTAGCTTAAGAATGAACTTGGAGAAAGACTCCATTATTTATATCCTTCATGGATAACTGTGTTTATTATGACAGAAGCCTCAGTTTCCTATCGATTTCATGTATATATTTCATGTCCCTGAAGACAGATGCTTATTCAAAATGTAGTTACATATGTATGAGTTACAAAGTGGTTCTTGTTTTCATGAAAACCACTAGAGGAATTAATAGCTCTTGGGGTTTGCAGACAATGAACTCTGCCTCCTTCTACCCAACATCAGAATGTGCATATCAATTGCACAAGAGACAGAGGGCTCGTGATGCTTATGTTATTCACTTCATATATGTCTGAAAATGAAGCTTAATCCATGTTTCTTACATTGATAACCACAGCCATGCATCTTGCCACTTCGGACAAGTAAGAATTTCCTGCGGGCAAAACAACATTTTGTTTGCTAAGCTTCTCTTTTGGAACTGCTAAAAAGGCAGCCATACTTTAGACTTTACAGTAGTCTAAAAACAATACAGGTAGTCCTTAACTTATAGGTACTCCTTATCTTATGATCACAACAATTGGGATCAGAATTTTCAATGCTAAGCAAGACAGTTGTTAAATGAGTCACACTCAATGGCAGACGGTACAGAATAATAAAAACAAGGACAAATAGGCTGAAAAACAGCTTCTGTCCCAGGGAAGTAGCTCTTTTGAAATCTGCTGTATAGTGTAGTGTTGGTGCAGTGTTGGGAGTTTTCGGTTCAATGTGTGAGGGTGAAGGATATGTGTTTGTGTTTTATTTTCAATGTGCGCTGAATATGGTGTTTGATTTCATTGTACAAGGTGCAATGACAATAAACTAAACTAAACTCAATTTTGCAACCTTTTTTTTGCAAGGGTTCTTTAAGTGAATCCCCATAGTTGTTTTGTGAATTACCAGCTTCCCTGATTGACTTTGCTTGTCAGAAGCTGGCTGGGAAGCATGTGGCTTTTGTATCTCTGTTTAAGGGATGGGGAGATGGTTTGTTCTGTAAAACAAACGCATATTAGTGATATGTGAGTTCTTCCTCTTTTCTATTCTTCTTCTTCTTCTTCTTCTTCTTCTTCTTCTTCTTCTTCTTCTT
>NW_020769309.1:3321256-3367335 GCF_900518735.1 Pseudonaja textilis
AGAAGAGAAGAGAAGAGAAGAGAAGAGAAGAGAAGAGAAGAGAAGAGTTGGAAGGGACCTTGGAGGTCTTCTAGTCCGACTATCTGCTTAGGCAGTAAACCTTATACCATTTCAGACAAACGGTTATCCAATCCCAATCTCTTCTTTAAAACATCCGGTATTGGAGGATTCACAACTTCTGTAAGGAAGTTGTCCCACTGATTAATTGTTCTGTCAGGAAATTTCTCTTTAGTTGTAGGTTGCTTCTCTCCTTGATTCGTTTCCATCCACTGCTTTTTGTCCTGCATCTGTATCTATCTTCTGGAGCATTGGCTATTCTTGCCAGCTTGGTGTAGTCTGTAAATTTGATGGGTTCCCCATCTATCCCCCGATGATTGAGAAAATAATGTTGATGATAGATACTGGTGCTCTCAGAATCAGAAGTAATGTTCTTCTAAATCAGGTGATTTAGAGACACTATTGGGCCTTGAACTGTTATGAACTGGGCTGAAGAAGTGGCTGGCAAGCACACATATGCATCCCCACTTGTGTGAGCAGCAGGTAAAAATGTGGGTGCCACATCATTTGTGTGAGCAGCAGGAATATGTACACACTGCTTACCCACTGCTCACAGGCAACCATCTCCTCTCCCCCGCCCCACCTGTTCCATAAAGCTGGAAAGGTTGGGGAACTCTAAATGCCAGTTATCAGAAATGGAAGTATTGTTTAGACTCACATCTTCTTCAACTAAATTAGCCTTTTGATTTAATATAATCCTTCTAAATATTATTTTGACTAAATTGTTCTGCAACATTGGAAAAATGCAGGTGATTAGCAGTAGCCATCTCATTCTCCTTTCCCTCCTTCATGTGAATTGAAAATATTATAATTAAAGTCGTATTAGTAGCTAAATTATCCATTGTTCCACAGAGCATCCAAAATCTTGGCAAATTCTGCTCAAGTCTGTTTGAAAAGATAAATAGCTATAGTTGATTTTCTATTTTCTACAGCAAAGTTGTTTCAGAATCTTACTTCAGTTTTCCAGAACACTGATTTTATGAGACTATATGATAATGAAACCACGATCTAGCTCAAACAAGCAACCTTCATTATTGTAGCAATTCATTATGCCTGGAATGACTATGTAAATGCTTATTACCTTGACATTATACTCTAAAATGCATGGCTTTTGACTGGCAAAGTCAAGGGTTATCACATACTTCCAGCACCTTAACTAATCACATCCTTACAAAATGAAACAACTTTTTGTCTATAAACTGGCAACTTTTTTTCACTTCCGAGACAGGAACTGAATCATGATTTATTCCCCACTGGTACAAGTTATAAATTATCTTTCCATTTTCTTAGAAGAAAGAAGCAGTAGTTTTCAGAAGGAAAATAACTCCGTCAAACAATAACTCCACATTTAAAATGCTATGTAGAAATTTCTGTAATTAATTAACTAGACCCCATCAGATCAATTTGAATTGTTTTTGCAGATAATTTTATGCCATGTGATCTATGAGCCACATGGGACTTTTTCCGCTGCTGAGCTGAAGAACAATCCTTGCATGCATGAGTTGTCAGAGAACTATGCTAGCATAATATTTGCTCTCCCCATTACTGATCTCTATCATGTTTCTACTGCATTTCGTCCCAGGTTAATTGCTTGACTTCCCTTCAAAATAATGGGTGACAAGGCTTAACAGATGCCCTTGGATGCTGTCAGTGTAAGGGTGAAGTGTTAGTTTAGTGGAGGATCACTTTAGTCTGTTTCACTCTTGGGCTGGGAATGAAATGATGACAATATCATGGAGACATGGCAGGAAAAATAGAGCATGTTTGTTCCATGTTAAGATGCAAATAGGAAAAGTAGATAGTGAGAAGCTGGTTTAGCCTGCAGTCCTATAAACTAGCCTTCTCCAACCTTGGCATCCTCCAGCTATATGGACTTCAACCTCTAGAATTCTCAACAGTAGTCATGCAAGGAAGCCCACATACTTCTAGAGGAGGCTGATTTTTTTGAAAACCAATAAATGTAGACTAGGGATGTCCAGCCTTGGCAACTTTAAAATTTGTGGACTTCAACTTCAGCATAGGTGGTTGGAGAATTCTGGGAACTGAAGTCCACAAGTCTTAAAGTTGTCAGGGTTGGACACCTCTGCTGTAGACTAAGTGTTCCTAAATTCAGTGGGATTTACTTCTGCAGAAGACAGAATGATAGGATTACACTCTACATGTAAAATAACATCTTCACAGCACTTGGACACCAGTTTATCACAACGGGTCATTCTATATGTTCCTTGCCTTCTTCAGTCCAGCATTCTATGTCAAACAACACCCAGGACGTTCATAAGCAGGACACTGCCTTGATTTAAGAAACAGTATGCAATCCTCACTATTCATAGCTCTCATAATCTTATCAGACATGGATTTGTCCAGTCACTTTCTAAATATTATCATAGCTTGCATCATAGAAATGAAGTTCAGATTTTAATTATGCCCTGCCACTGGGTAACGGTTGTTACCTACCCTTACAGTCCATCTTCTTAGGCCAAAATAAAATACAGCCTTAAACTTTTATTTATTTTTTTGCTTCTTTTTATCTTTATTTTTTAAGTGATAGCAGTGGGATGGGATAAGATTCTAATTTCTCTTGGAGAGGGAAAAGCCTCTCTTATGGCAAATTATTTCTAATGTTTACAAGAAAAATGCATTAATATGTCTATGTATTTAGTAAGAGATAGATAGATATTTAGTAAGAGATAGGTTAGTAAGAGATTGGACAAGGATTTCACCTTGATCTCATCAACTCAATCCAGATAGAGGCAGACACCTGCTAGTTATTTAACAACAACCATCTCAGGTGAGAGAAGGGAATGGTTGGTTCCAAATCACAGTGCTTTTGTGTGGTACGATTCCAAGTAGAAATATGTAAGAGATCTGGAAGCTGTAATTATGTATGTGCCCTTTTTTAGATGCAGTTTATTTCCCAATTAAGTGACTTCAGTATCTTTCATGGACTATAAATGCCTCCATTTTATTTCTTTGCTCTCAGCATATCTAATAGAGGTAGACAATACAATAATATTTTACTATATTACAACAATAATACTTTGGAAGACAAATACATAAACAAGGCAATTCCTAACCTGCAACATTAATAAACTGGTTGAATCTTACCGAAAAATGATAATGAGCAGTTGCTAAGACTTCAATTTTCACTGAGTAAGTCTAGTTTAAAAACTGCAATTTTCTAACAAATATACCAAGAGCTGACCCAACATGAAAAATATTTCAAAAATAAATAATCCTTAGACTGTGTTTTAAAACTTTGAAAACCTACATGTTATCCATCGTAAATATTAATGCTCAGATTAGATAGACTTTTAATAAACACTCTTATGGTGCATATATATGTGTGTTTTGCAAAATTACATGTCATTTTTTTTGGAAAACACTCTATATTCACAGGACTTCATCTCTGCTACAGATAATGCAATTGGAACAGACAACACTTGAAGAAAAAAAAAACCCACAGATCTAAATATTTATTTCCTATCACGAGTTCCTGAATTCAGATTTTCACTCTTGAAGAGTTCCTTCAGGTTGCATAATCTTCTTCAAAAACTCCAGCCTATTTACTGCCTCTTATGGGATCTGTCAGGTTACAATAAAACAGGCATAAATTATTGAGTTGTCTTTGTGATTGCCAAGTACTGATTCATCAGTGCAAAAGCACTCAAATGCCAATGGATTTTGAATGAGAAATATGTGCACAAAATGAAATTCTCACATTTTTTGTGCATAAGTGTTTGTAACTTAAGGAACCAGATCACATTAGACAGTCAACATTCAATGCATATTAGGTAATAACAATATATTCTCTACTAACAAAGAACATTTCTCTGAACAATTATTGTGGGAGAGTTTTGCTTTTCTTTGAAAAGAAAGTAATAAGCTGTTGGAAGCATTGGGATTATACTTTTCTGACTGCCAGAGGTTCGATCCTCACCAGTTCAAGAATAACTCAGTCTTCCACTTTCCAAGGTCAGTAAAATGAGGACTCACGTTGTTGGGAGCAACATGCTAACTCTGCAAATCATTTAGAGAAGTCTGTAAAGCACTGTGAGGTGATATATAAGTCTAAGTGCTATTGCTGTTCACTACTAACACTTTTTTTTCATTAGTTATTTTACAACTTCATTCTTCATTCCAAAGACTTAGGGTAAGTACTACACTGTGCATATCTCATCTATTCCTCTTCTCCCACTATATCAAAATGATACCCACAGTAGCACAAACAGTGGCAAGTGATAGCCACAGTGCTCCAAACCTGACTTTGGATTATTCGGATAACATGCAAAAAAGAAAAAATAAGGGTCTTGGATCTATTGCAGAGGCTGTCATATAATATTGTTCCCATTGATCCATGTCCAATTCAAAAAAGATATCTGGGATCAGATTGGAACAAATGGATAGAAAAAGGATGGTCATGTCACTGTCTTGATTTCTGTTGATTTATCCATAACTAATCTAAGTGCTCATGTATGCATTCTTAGTATTGGTTGGGACTCTGCATCTATAAAGGGTATGTAATTTCTGCATCTGTTTCCTTCTGCAAGCAAGGCTACTGTTGCCAATCTTTTTCTGAACATTTGGTTGCCTGTAATTAAAAACTTGTCTGAGCAAAATGGTACTAGGATCAACTATTATGTTCAACTAAAAACCCTTTCTATCAACGAAGACCAAATCTTAAGCAACTTTCTGTGCATCAATTTATACTTAGTTGCAGGGGTAGGATTCTACTGGTTTGGACCAGTTCTATATAGAACTGGTTGCTATGATTCTGAGCAGTTCAGAGAACCAGGAAATCGTGTCCCTGGGTGGCCCCACCCCTCTCTGCCTGCCCCTCCCTGCCCAGTCAATCCTTAACATGCATGTGTGATATCACTGACTGTGTTCTTCCCGCCCAGTCATTACTTAAGTTATTTCTTTTTTTCCCTCCCAACGATCAGCTGTTCCGATGATCAGCTGTCCCAGGATCCCTCTTGATGCCTTACTGCTTTGCCCAGGAGGCTTCCCTGAGGCCCAGGAGGCAAAAAGGGGTGCAGGGAGCATGGAGGTTCGGGGGGAGCTGAGCCCCCCTGCTCTATATTTTTCCTTCCTAGGCCTCAGGGAAGCTTTCTGGGAGCAAAAACGCCCCGCAGGAGGCTTCCCTGAGGCCCAGGAGGCAAAAAATGTGGGGTGCTGCAAAAAAGAAAAAGAAGCCATACCCACCCAGTCACATGGCCACACCCTCCTATCCACGCCCACAGAAGCCAGTTGTTAAAAAATTTGAATCCCACCCCTACTTAGTTGACTTTGGTATGGATCATTGATTGAACAGCGTTTGTTTGGGAACATATTATATAAGCCTCCTCTTACTGCAGGTTAAAAGAACAGAGCCATAAACCTCTGTGGACAGCAGAATATATTTTCTTATGGCATTCAAACTTGGAACTCTAAGTTGAAGTCTGTTGTGTTTGCTCTTGTGTCATTTTAACTGAAAATTCATAGTGCATGTAGATGTCTATAATCTCTCTTGGTACTATATATACCTAACATGGGTGATTGTTTAGATCAACATGTACTTGAACTGTCTTGGGTGGCAGTTTTAGGCTGCCTGATCTATTCTAGCTGAGACAGGATAAACTGGCTCTTGCGTATTGATTGACAAATTGAAATCCTTTGCTTGGCAAGTGAAGACATGACGAAAAGTATCTCACTGGGTCGTAAGTTATAATATTAGCTGTTCATTATTATTATTATTCTACCATAATTCATGGTGGCCTGTGTCCATTAGTGTTAAGGAAGTAATAGGCATGAGGATGTCAATGAGCACAGCCTTGATTCCTGTTCTTTAGCAATGCCATATCATTTATGTCTGATACAGATACAGATTAACAGAGTTAGAAGGAACCTTGTAGGTTGTCTAGTCTAACCCACCACCCAGGTAGACCCTACACCATTTTTAACTTCCTTCTCCAGTGAGCAGAAAATCTTTCAAGTTAGTTTCTGATAGTAGTAGTCACACTTGGTGGTCCAAGACAATATTGCTTCAGAATAATTAAGGAGTATGTCATGGCTGGACTATTGGGTTACAACCAGGGAGATTCAAGTTCAAATTCCTCCGTAGCCCTAAACTCAAAGGGTGGCTTTTAAATTTTATGCTTTTTCAGTAGTTTACATCAAATGATTGCTCTTAAGAAAAAAAGTTAGGAGTGGAGAGACACGAAATAAATCACCTTGAGCTTCTGGAGAAAATGTGAGGTATAAATTTAACCAAAAAAGAAAGCAAAGAAAAAAAAGTAGCTCTTAAAAATATTTTTAAAGGGTATGCTCGTCCTTATTACATAAATCCCTTTGTGCTGTGTCTAAGGCATTCTGGGAAAAATTGTGGTTGCTCCCTGGCTCTACCCTATCAAACCTTATTAAAAGAAGTTCTGCTTCTGGCATTACTTTATTGTCCAACCATGATTATAAATAAATGTCTCAAAAAAAAGTTGTATCTCTCCAATAGCTTCCAATATATGTCAACTGGTAAAGTCATACACATGTTAACAAGCTACTCAGAGGTGGTATTCAGCATGTTCTGACCAGTTCTGGAGAACCGGTAGTGGAAATTTTGAGTAGTTCGGAGAACTGGCAAATATCATCTGATATCTGAATATCTATTCTCTGCCTCCCAAGTCCCAGCTGATTGGCTGGGTCTTCTTTTGTTGCCCTGCATGGGAGAATGGAGCTGGAAAGCAGGTTAGTGGGCTGGGGAGGGAATGGGATTTTGCAGTATCCTTCCCCTGCCATGCCCACCAAGCCACACTCACCAAGCCATGCCACACCACCAAGCCATACCCACAGAACCAGTAGTAAAAAAAATTGAATCCCACCACTGAAGCTACTCCTTCCCAAATATACAGTCCAGTTCTAAATTCAGGAAGGGAGAACTGTTTGCAGTGAACCATCTTCAGAATGCTTCTCCTACATTAATAATTATTTGCTTGCATTTCAGTGGTATTCATAAACTGTTAAGCTTTGCTATGTGGCAAAACCTACCTAACAAATTCTGACCTTGTGGCCAAGGGTTTAAACATGATAAGTGAATGAAGAATTAAAAGAACTCAAAAAAATCAATTGAGCTACAGGGAAGGTGAGTGTTGAAATAGTCAAGTAATCCCTTTGGGCATCCTGTTCCTGGAGAGGTTATGATGTAATGTGTAACAGCTTTGTAATCCACAAGGCCGTTTCCTTATTCCATCATTGTCCTTTACCCTCCACATCTGACTTTGAGCTGAATTACACTAAATCTGCAATAATGAGATGCTTCAAAAACTCTTATTCACACCCTCCCAGGATGAAAGGGCAAATAATGGCTTTGATATTTGCATTCAGCTCACAAATGTCAGTTTGACCCAGCTATTTTAGGTGTGATTCTAAGTAAGGTTATGCATTAAAAAGAAGTGTGGTGAAAGAAATAACTGTTCTGCTTTAGTCTGGAGTTGGGACACACAAAGGACAGTCTGCCCATGTAAAAAACAAACTTAAAAACAATGATATTGACAGTAGGATATCAGGAAGATACCCATTCCATCACTGTTAATTATTGTACCTTTTGCAGGAAGTTAAAATGCTCAAAGGAATAAGTGATTTAAAACCCATTGTTTTCTGTAGGACAGAGTGATAACTAACTTCTTTTAGACTGGGTTTGGGGGTAATTAATATGTATGAAATATGGGGATGAGGTGGGAAGTACATGTATATAAGAACTGGCAACATTGCTGTAGCATCTGAATGCCTTGTCAACAAATCCAGTTTGTTATGCAAGAGGAACGAGCCTGAATTTAGGTGGCCAAATTCCCAAATACATAGTACACTGATGTTCAATCTGCATTCAGAAATCCTTTGGTGAGAATTGATCTTCCAGGAGGAAGCAATCCCAGTTCGTAAATAGCTGCCTTCTGAATTCTTCCTTCCTGTGTGCTGTCCTTCAGGGCGTCCTTTAGGATATTCTGCAGTTTAAAGGCTAGCAGTCAAGGAGCTAACCTCTAAGGAGGACGTAACAATATATTGGCTAGTAAACGATATGATTCATAACTGCAACACTAATCCTAACCAAGGCTATTTTGTAATTGTCAGCCTTACTGGGTAGGCCAGACAGGAAACACAACCAGATAAACTAATTCTGCTTTACTGTAAGGCTATATTAATAGAACCTTGCAAGTTTGCAAATACTAGATACGTAGCAAACTTTAAAAACCTATACAACACCTTATGCTGACACATAAAGGCAGAATGGACAAATTACCACTGCAAGCAAGAGGAAAACCTCCTACATACACAATCCACCCCCACTTTCTACAATTTTGTAAACACCAAACTTAAAGACTCAAGAACCATCCCAAATGGGAAAGATTGCAGTGATGAAGGCCAACCTCTTCAACACATTCTTCAGTTCAATCTTTGTAAACAGCAATGGCTTATGCCCCATATTTCCTAGTTGTACTACAACTAACTGTAATGAACTACTACATATTGACTTTACAGAAGATAATGTAGAAAAGGCACTATGTAACCTAAAACCATCCCTATCTATTGGCCCCTATGGATTATGTGCATACTTCTTTAAAAAGCTCTCCTCTGTCATAGTGGAACCCCTAAGCATTATATATGAGGTATCATTCAGAATCAGCTCCTTACCGAACCTATGGTCCTTAGCTACAGCCATCCCTATCTTCAAAAAAGGTGATCCCAGCCTGACTGAAAACTACAGACCAATCTCACTGTGTTGTGTCACATACAAAGTCATGGAATCAATCATTAGCCAATTCATCATCCTCCACTTACAGTCAAACAACATACTCTCCAAAAACAATTTGGTTTCAGGAAAAAAATTGTCCTGCAATCTACAACTCTACATTGCAAAAACATATGGAATACTCTACTTGAGCAGGGTAAAGCTATAGATGCAATTTATAAGACTTCTGCAAAGCCTTTGATTCAGTGGTACATGACACACTACTGTTAAAGCTAAACCCTTACAGCATTTCCGGATCCCTTCATAAGTGGATTACTACATTCCTGTCAAACAGGCAACAAACAGTAAAAATAGGGAGCACTATATCAAATGCTGCTCCAGTTAACAGCGGTGTCCCCCAAGGCAGTGTTCTAGGACCCACATTATTTATACTCTATATAAATGACCTTTGCGATCACCTTATAAGCAACTGTGTCCTATTTGTGGATGACGTAAAACTATTCAACACCACTGACAATGTTACTGTTCTTCAAAGCAACCTTGATTTTGTTCCTGAATGGTCAAAGAATTGGCAACTCCAAATCTCAACCAACAAATGCTCTGTCCTACACACTGGTAAAAAAAATCAGTATGCCAAATACAAACTAGGCGGATACAACCTTGTTGACAATCCTCACTCTGTTAAGAACCTTGAAGTACTCATATCAAATGACTTGAGCACCAGAGCTTACTGTAACAGCATTGCCAAAAAGGCATTAAGAGTTGTAAATCTAATCCTGCAAAGCTTCTCCTCTGGAAATATTGAATTTCTAACTAGAGCATACAAAACTTTTGCCAGACCAATACTCGAATACAACTCATCTGTCTAAAATTTGCACTGTATATCAGACATTAATACAATAATTCATATTACCATATGTGGTGGACATGCTCAGACCCCAAAAAATATTGGACTAAAATCCACACATGGTTGGAAAAAATGATAAAGCAATATATAGACTTTAAACCATGGATCTTTTTATTGGGAATTATACAGGAAATATACAACAAAGAACTGAAAAGAGCTAGAATTGTATTTGCTAAGAATTGGAAAAATGATAAAATTACCTATGCAGGAGGAAGTTATTAAGAAAATTATGGACTGTGCTGAAATGAGTAAATTGACATTTGAAATTAGAGAACAAGAAGATAAACAATTTTATACGATATGGGATTTGTTTTATCAATGGTTGGACAAGAAGATATGGTAATGTAATAGACTATATAAGTTTGTAATAGAAGTTTAATAGATTGATATAAAATATAATATAGACATATATAACCATTGGATGAAAGTATAAATTTTAAAACAAAATTTGAAATAACTCATATAAAATGATGGAATAAATAGTTTGGATGATTAATAACTGATAAATATATAAGTATATGTTAGTTTGACAATGTGAAAATTGATATAAACTGGAAGTAATGACTATAAAAGGATAGCACAAAAGATTTGTAACCAACTGACACACTGTATGTATATAAAATGGAAGATGGTTTTATGTTTTTATGTTTTGTTTGTATATGTTTGTCTTAAAAAATAAATAACTTTTTATTAAAAAAAAATTTTTGCTAGACCAATACAATACAGGTCATCAGTCTGGAATCTGCACTGTATATCAGACATTAATACAATTGAGTGAGTCCAGAAGTGTTTCACAAGAAGAGTACTATACTCCTCTGCTCGCAACAGAATACCCTATATCACCAGGCTTGAAATTTTGGGCTTGGACAACCTTGAATTATGCCACCTACATTGGACTTAAGCGTAGCACACAAAATTATCTGCTACAATGTTCTACCAGTCAATGACTACTTCAGCTTCAACCACAAGAATACAAGAGCACACAACAGATACAAAGAATGTTGTTAGTTGAATAGACATTTTCTTGCTGCTGTTGATCTTCAATATATTTGAAGGGCACTGGAGATTTTCAATGGTGAGCCAGGACTGGCATATCAAAAAGTTGCTAGGGCCAGGGCACACAAGCAGATCGTAAAAATGAAATGAATTTAATACAGTGAAACTTGAGTTAATGGAACCCTACTTAACAATTGAGGAAATTTCCCTAGGCATTCAACCCTACCCATCCTTACTCCAAATAATGGACAAGTTTATGTATCCGAAGCAATCCAGAGGTGAGTGTTATATATTGTTATCTTAATTTTATGCCATTAGGAAACATATATGAATTGCTGCAATAATAATATCCTTACATATTTAACTGATATCCAGGTATAACTGATCCCCCCATCCACCAAATAGTTCGATAAAATGAGGCTTGACCAGTTCTTTCTTTTCCTTCCAAATCTACTCAATTAAATTGTATTAATTAAATATCCCATCTTTAACATAAGTGGATTTCCATCTTTGAAAAAAAATCAATTTCTCAGGTTTAAAATGAATTATCTCCTAAAATGCACCTTTCGAAAAATCAATTGACAAGTAAATTAAGCTGAATAAAGTAAGAAGTTAGTTTCCCCAATACTATACTTCCTTCCCCCTTTTAAATTAAATTGATTGCTCATTGTCATCTGCTGTTATTGCCTTCTGGAATAATGGTCATCCAACTGGTACATTCGGAAATATGAAGAGCAATCTACCAACTAGATCTTTGAAGATGGATATATTCAGCCTTCATATCTGAAAGCTCATACCAACTGGGAAGTGTTCTGCATACTCCTATTTAATGTTTTCTTAGAATAATGCTAGCTTCTTCCCTTTCAGCTATATATATGTGTGTGTGCTTATGGGAACAATTCTGTGGAATCCCTAGGCCTCTTGTCAGATAATCTCAGAAGATAGTTATCTATCCCATGCTAAATGTCTATGGAGATTCTCAGTCATTTAGGTCATGGTTGTCCTCAAGGTGCTTTTTCAAGAGGCAACTGGACTTTCTTGTTGTTCTTTAAAGATGTTTCAGTCCATCCAGTCAGAGTTGAAGAAGCTTCTTGGATGAGAAGCTAAACATCTTCAGACAAAAACCAGAAAATCCAGTTGCCTCTTGAAAAAGCACCTTTGGGAATCCCATGCTAAAGAAATACCTGTAGAAAACACAGTGACACACAGTGCTTATCTGTCACCTCTTTGATCCACCCAGGACTTTGATGTATCTTTCCAGGTTACCCAAATTGGTGCTTTACAGGTAATAATCCTCAACTTGCAACAGCTCGTTGAGGGACCATTTGAAGTTACAACAACACTGAAAAAAGTTACTGATGACCAATTTTCACACTATGACCATTTTAGCATCCCCGTGGCCATGTGATTTACATTTGGATGCTGGGCAACTGAGTCATATTTATGATGGTTGCTATGTCCCAGGGTCATGTGATCACCTTTTGTGACCTGACAAGCAAAGTCAAGCCAGTTTCACTTAACAACCATGTTACTAACAATAACTGTGGTATTTACTTCACAAATGTGACAAGAAAAGTCGTAAAATGGGGCAAAACTCACTGAACAAATGTCTCATTTAGCAAAAGAAATTTTGGGCTCAATTATGATTGGAAGTTGAGGACTCCCTGTATTTATTCTATTTGTCAAATTTATTTATTTAATTTATATTGCCACCTATTCGCCCATGGTGACTTGAGGTGGCTTACACAATGTAAAAACCATTGTTAAAACAAAAACAAAAAAAACAATAAAAACTAACAAAAAAATCAAATAAATTACTAAAGTACAATAGAACAAAATTTGGGAAAACAAGAAACAAAACAAAAAACAAAACAAAAAAACAAAAACCAACTCCCACCCCCTGCCCCAATGACAGCAGATCACACTAGCCATTTGATGGGCTCCATCCCTCTCTGGGTTCCCGCAGGCCCGCTGGCAAAACCAGTTCTTCAGTGTCTTTCGGAAGAGTGCTAGAGTGGGGGCCATTCTAATCTCTGAGGGAATGATATTCCAGACAGAGGGAGACACCATGAAGAAGGCCCTTCTTCTAGGTCCAACCAGGTGTATCTCCCTCAGGAATGGGACCTGCAATATTCCCTGCCTCCTCGCTCTAATGGGTTGGGTAGATGTGAATGGCAAGAGATGTTTCCTCAGATAACCTGGACCCAAGCCATGAAGGGCTTTAAAGGTGACAACCAGCACCTTGAATTGCACCTGGAAGCAAATCGGCAACCAGTGCAGTTCCTGCAGGAGAGGTGACACATGTGCACACCGGGGTCTGCACAAAATCATGCAGGCCACTGCATTTTGCACCAACTGGGGCTTCCAGATGCTAAAATCCTACAACCTAGATGAGCACTAATTTTGGAAAACTGTGCCATTATTTTTTATCATTGTTATTATATTAATTTTATTCTTATGTAACTTTATTGTCTTTTAATCCTTACTTTTCAGGCTTATTTAAATGCATCTGTTTCTACGTGGTGTTTTCTGGCCTAAAGACCATAACAAAGGTTGCCTTAGCTGTTCACTTCAATCTTATTTTCTCAAGCAAGTGAAAATAAATTTTCTTGATAGTTTCTGCAACAGCCTTTCAAGCATTTAATCATCTCTTTGTTCCTCTCTTGATCTCTTTTGGTTTACTCCTACTGGACTGCAGTTAAATAACACAAATCTGACCACCTGATTTCTAGAACATTTTGAGTATTCCAGTTGTGTTTTTCTTACAAAGTCAGACTGCTTAGCACTTACTAAGCACACATCACCACAATTCTCATGTAGAATTCTCATGCTGATTGATATTGTCATTTATCAACATTGTTTCTGCTTTCAATATCTAGCTGCGGTTGAATGTTATCAAATGGCTGAATAAATGAAATGTAATAATGAACGCTGAACCCGTTCAAATCAATCCTGAGTATAAACCTATAAAGGAAATGCTGTACCATAAATTTAAAAACTGTTTCACTTTCCCATTGCAATAAATACTGCTAAAATGTGTGTCTTGATCTCTATATGTCAATTTAAAAAGGAAAGACTAACTTATTCCTCCTAAACAACTTTTACTTAAGCTAAAGGCATTATCATGATTTGTGAAATTCAGGACAGTTCTGCACTGCAGCCTAAGCTGCTGGTCTCCCAGACTGCTCCTGGATATTTTTTAAGCCAATTTCAGGAGTTCTAGTCTGAATGCAGCAGGATGGCAGTGAGGTTGGATTGGACTCCTGTCTTGACTGCAACCACCAGGCGTCTAATCTGTAATTCCCCTGCTTTTTGCTTTCCCATTTATCCTGATAGGGCAAATCACATTGGTTGCCTTCTATTTGGAACAGTCTACCAATGCCTCACTTGTCCTTTTAGGGACTTCTTAGAAGTACCCTTCTTACTAGTCCCTGTGCTTTGCCTTTGCCTTTCTAGATAGCAATAGCACTTAGACTTATACAGCACTTAGACTGTATACTACTTCACAGTGCTTTACAACCCTTTCTAAGCAATTTGCAGAGTCAGCATATTGCTCTCAACAATCTGGGTTTTCATTTTACTGACCCTGGAAAGATGGAAGGCTGAATCAACTTTGAGCTGGTGAGAATCGAATTGCTGACAGTTGGCAGAATTAGCCTGCAATATGTGCATTCTAACCACTGCACCACCATGGCTCATGTTTGCACACATGAATGCCTTCACACACACATACCCTTTCCACCTTAATTCCTTTGACACTGATATGGACCCTTTTCTTTTTCTTCCCCTCCCCCTTTTATGGTACTATCGTTGCTTTGATGATACAATATTTAAAACAATATGTAGTTTGTACTTTAATACTTTTATTTTTGAAACAGAATAAGGGAGGGAGGGAGGGAAAGAGAGAGAGAGAGAAGGAGAAGAAGAGAGAGAGGGAGGATTGTAGTACTGTAGGCAGCAATGGCAGCATACTTCACTTAATCTAGGCAAAAGCCTAAATGACGCCCACTGAGAAATGCAAGGGTTAAATGAAGCATGAGCTTCAAAGGTTGTGATAGTTCATTGACTTAATGGGCCATGGTTGGAACAACTACAAGAATACTTTAAAAAGCATCAACCAGCCACTGGTATGCCAGAGAGTGCAACCAAATGGAGTTCTTTGCCAGTACTAGAATGCAACCAAGTGCTGCAGACCATTAGGTCTGGAGGGCTTAAAATGGTTCAGAAAGTAGTGGCTTTGGATTGAAACTAGAAAATACAATGTGGGTCCATTTGCATTGGAGTAGGAATAGAAAGATAACATTACTTCTTCTACTGTTCTACTACACATTGAATCTGATTGGTCAGCCACTTACAAATCCATCTGGTAGTGATTCTAGCCCACATTTTCTATCTTACCAAAAAGTAGGTTGTGGACTACTTTGCCAAATACCTTACTGAAATCCAAGTATAATATGTCCATAGCATTTCACTGGTCCATTAATTTAGTCACTTGGTCAAAGAATGCAATAAGGTTTGCCTAGCATGACCTGTTTTTGACAAAGCCATATTGGCTTCTAAGTAATAGCTTTGCTTGCTTTTAGTTGTTCACCGATCGATTGAAAGATTGCCTTTTCCAGGATCTTCCCAGTTATCAGTGTCAGGCTAATTGGTCTGTAGTTTCCTTGGATCCATTTCCCCCTTTTTTGAATATGGGAACCAGACCTGCTCCCTTCCAGTCCTGTGGTAGTTCCCCGGTACTCCAGGATCTTTGAAAGATATAGTTCAATGTCCCTGAGATCACATCTGCTTGTTCTGACCCAAACCCTTTTCCAAGAAGACAAACAATAACCAAAGGGAACAGAAACCTTTTAATGAGTCTTATGAATCCCTGTTAAATGGCTGCTGCAAACTAATTAACTTTGATAAGCACAAACCTTGCCAAAACTGTACGAGACTGCCAAGAATCAAAAATAAGAAATATTTCACAACACAAGAGTCCAACTTAAGATACTGTAATGTCCACAAGGCTGAGTTTCAAAACATCTTTGCTTCCTGCAAAGAACGTTCACTTCACAGCTGGCTTTTATCTTCTTGAAGGAGGGGCTATTACCTTGCAGCCTTACTCTTGAGTCGCCTGTGCTGTTGCAGCTGCTCTTTCCTGTGAGAAATCCTGCGTGCATGCACACTTGGCACAGGCTCCTCGGGAACCTCCTCATCGCTGCTGCCAGCCCCCACAATCTCTGAAGGCAATACACTCCCTAATGGTCCTGGCCCCTCATCTGAGTCCTCACTCTCCTCAGCCGTCCGCACCTGCTGCTGGCTAACCACAACACTGCCAGCTCGTTTAGAATTCTAGAATATAATCCATCTGGTCATAGTCTTACCATTTTCTTGTCTATTTTGACTTGTATTCCTAATCTGACTTTTATGGTACTGTTTTTGATAGGCTGGGATATTTTCTCCCCTTTTGCGTAAAGGCAGATGCAAAGAATGAATTAAGCAGTTCTCCCTGCTGCCTGTCACCTCCGTGCTATCTTCTCCCATTAATGAACCAACTGTTTCCTTTACTTTTTGGAGGGAGGTTTGTGTCAAAAGAAACTATTTTTTTATTATTGTTGTTGTTGTTGACATTTTTTGATAGTCTCAGTTCATTTCCTGACAATGTCAGAACATGTAGTTTAATTAGCTAAATCAGAATGCTACAAAGCAGCATATGTTTGTGTTGATCTTTTTGTATCCAATTAGAACTCTGAAACCTGCTAGACACCAATTTTCAGTCTCAAAATGCTGTGGTCCATTATCTTCATACCTATTAATTATTGATATAATCTTTTGTTCATGTTTTATCCTAGTTGTTTTACTTATTTGAAAAGAGAAGACATTTGTGTATGAATTGGAATGTGTTTTTTTAATTATTTAATTCACATTCTTTCAGAAAAGTATAATAATAACATATAATTAATAATTCTTGGGGTGTGTGCATATAAATCTGTCTATTCTATTTTCAAATTCATGTCAGCCTTGGGTTCATGCCATCCCATTTTTGCAAAGTATAAAAATCTGTAATCAAATTCACCTGCAGGTCTCTCTGTCTCTACCTATATATTATAAATATTGCAAACAAATGTCTTTGTTATGTATTTCTAGGAACTACTTTTACTCACCAATACATTTTATGTCGCCAGAAATGCAGCAATATTTCTATTCTTGTATTGGCTCAGGAATTGGAAATGAGACTTTTTTTGCATTAAAATTATTACTAAATAAATTTCTTGCACCTTCCCATTCCCTGGCAGGATAGCTAAGCCTTGAAACTAAGAATGATACAATTTCTTTCTGTAGACATTTATCTTCAAGCACATGAGAAAATGCATAGAGCGTGAGAGGTTTCATTTGGCTCGGATTCTACAAATTGCACACCGAGCTTTGAAGGAGAAAAATTGCAAAGCAATTCACTCTATATTAATTCTGATGTTCCTCTAATTCTAATTCTCTTCCAATAGCTACATTTGATTTAAGATTTGTCTGAATCTAATGCACACCCATTCCAAAAAAATGACCGAGAGTGCTGAACCAATGAATCAAGAGTTAGTCATTTCTTTCAATACATACTTTGATGTGCCTTACCTCAAAATGATTATTGCAAATATTCTGGAGGATGGGCCACCTTTAAGAGCAACTTGAGGGCTACTTCCTGGATTAGGAGATTAGGAGAAAGGATTTTGTTTGAAGTGCCATGTGAAATATATTTTAGAGTTTACTGGGCTTTACAGTTTTTGCCCTCAAATTGGCAGAAAACTATACCACCAATTATCAGCCAATATGCTTAGATGGGGCTGGAGCAAGATGCTGGAGCCACTTGCAATTTTCTCGACCTATCCCTGGTTTAAAGTCACCTGCAGAGTGTTTTGTTTTGTTTCCCAAAAAGAAGATAAGCCACAAGGATGCTTATTCCTCATTTAATAATAGTTATGCAGTCTCCTAAAATTGCACTCCTTTTTGCAGATCCGGCTAATTACATAGAAATAAATAAGTCAAGTAGGCTCCATGCTTATATATGACAGAGTTGTTTTAATATTTCCAGAGATTGTTTGCACTGAATACTTGTCTGCCTCCTCAGTTGAAGCACATGCCCTCTGGAATGTGCTCTCCCTGAGATTTATGGTTTTCCAGAAAACCTTAAAGAACTGACTCACCTTCCAGGCCCTGTGTTAAGGTATTGGAGTCCCTTAGGAGGCATAAGATCTGCTTTTGTTTCACTGATTGGATCTGCCATTTTGTTGAATGCTTTATGGTCTATGTGTACTGTATACAGGTAATCCTCAATTTATGACCACTATTGAGCCCAATACTGTTGTTAAGTGAGACATCTGTTAAGTGACTTTTGCTTCATTGTATGACCTTTCTTGCCACAGTTACAGAATAGAGAATAAGAGAGTTGGAAGGGACCTTGTAGGTCATCTGGTCCAATCCCTTGCTCAAGCAGGAGACCCTATGCCATTTCTCACAAATGGCTGCCTCTTTGTGGTTATTAGATAATGCAGGATTTTACTGCAGTGCATTATCATCAATCATTGTTTAAATTATAGCATAATAATTTAGTATACATAAAAACAGTTCACTTCTGCCTAACTATGAATAAACTATATATTGTGTGAATGACCGTTTAAAGGCCTGGTTAAGTTCTAATTTGGAGATTACCTATTATTAAGTGAACCACTGTAGTTGTTAAGTTAGTGACACAGTTGTTAAATAAATCTGGCTTCCCGCTGACTTTACTTGTTGGAAGGTCGCAAAAGAGGATTTCATGACCCTGGGACACTGTAACCATCATAAATTTGAGTCAATTACCAATCATTTCAAATTTGATCATCTGACCCTAGGATATTGTAACAACCATAAGTGTGAAAAACGATCATAAGCCGCTTTTTTCAGCACCGTTGTAACTTTGAATCAAACTGTTGAAACAAACTGTTACAAGTCAAGAACAACTGGTAGTTGTTATTTTGTTTTTATGCAGTGAAGCATCCAGAATTGATGTAATCATCCACTGGTGGGCAGCATCTAAGTCAAAGAGATAAATAAGCAAACACCACTCTACATCTTCAGTGAAGAATCTTGGAAGCTTTCTTTAAGTTTTTACATTGCTATCAAAGGTCATTCCTGCTGCAGAGATTCCTTCCTCTATGCAACCCAGAACTCCAAATATGAATGAACCCATATATGTGCGTGTGTGTGTGTGTGTGTGTGTGTCTATATATATATATATATATATATACATGTGTGTATATGTATATGTCAATGTGTTTGTGTGTATGTATGTATGTATGTATGTTCTGGTGACCTTTTGGGTGCATCTGTGTAGTTTTATTGGGAACCATGGAAAGTGACCACTTTCTAAGATTTTTTTTCCCAACCTCACTATGTAATCCATAGGCCTGAGATTTCCCAGTAATCTCTCGTCCAGATACTAATAAGATGTGATCTGCATAGTTGTGATAAGATAGGAAGGTACACATAAGGAATTAGTTGGTGCAAGCTGCCTGTTTCTTTATAACCTCCTTTTCTCTTTGAGCACTTTCTACAACTTTTGCCCAGTACTCAGTAATAAAATCAGTTTACAGCAAATCTACATCTCTTCCATGCATATGTGACAGGTACAGCAAGCATCATACAACACTGGCTTCAAAAAAAATAATATTTAGCTTGTATCTAAAAATACAATATCATATATAGAATCTATCTTATGATAGTTTATACATCTGCAAGATACAGAACTATTTGCATCTGCAAATGTTTTTTTCCCCAAGCATTAAGCTGCTACTCAAAGTTACATCTTGCATTTAAAAATAATTTGTTGACTTATCCAATCCCCTAACAAATAAGAATTCTCTCTGTACTGTATTTCAAATCGTCAACATATTTCTAATAGCTTACACTCCAGCTAATAATTTCAAGCCCAAAGACTATCAAGGATCATTAGTATGAGTAAACCATATAAAGGCCTTGAGAGACTATCAGTTTGCATATCTGTAGCTATAATTTAAGGCCGATATCCCTCATTGTTATGGAAAACATGTTTTCATGTGATGCCTGGTTGAGTTATTCCTGGGGAAAAATTCTCCCCTATGTGCAATGAGCTATTCATGTGGACCCTACAAATCAAGACCATCACACCTTGCAGACAAACATCCTGAACTTCTGCAAACACAAATCCAGATCAAAGAAGATTTATAACTGTGTTTACATATAGATTGCAGTCTTCTTTTCAATAGGTGTTGGCTAATAGAGCTAAAAGTGAAGGATGGACCCAGATAAGTAGCTTGAATCCAGAAGTATGATATTAAGGTAATGTGTTAGAAAGCTAACCTCTCAATGGGTCTGAAGATATGTGTCTAGGAATTGTTCAGCTGAGTGTGTCCAGGTCAAGAGAAAAAAATTTAGCCATTGTCTTCACCTCTTCCCTAAGTCATTTTCCAAGGTAAGCAAAGCAGCATTAGAGAGGCACCCACAGCCACTCAGTAGGAGTGAAAAGCACGTCCAAATAATAAGAGTGCTCTGTCCATTGCTCTGCCCATTGAGGATACTTACCACTAATATCCCTGCCTCATCAGTTTTCTATATAGCAATAGTATTTAGGTTGATATACAGCCCAAAGAGCTTTACAGCACTGGATAGTTGCTGGATAGTTTACGATGTTAAAGCATTATTTGCATATTGCCCTCAACAATCAGGGTACTCATTTTTACCAACTTTGGAAGGATGGAAGTCTGAGTCAACCTTGAGCCCCATCAGGATCAAACTCCAGGCTGTGGACAGAGTGTGCCTGCAATACTGCATTTTAACCACTGCGCCACAAGGGTTCTTCTTATATATCTTTCCTAATTGCAGAAATCACTTTAAATAACTAAGGCTCACCATTCTGCATACTCAGAATTCTGTGCTGAATAAAAATTATTAACAATAAAAGCAACTCTATAAACAAATGATGGGTTCCTGTTTTGTCTACCAAGGGCTACCAGCCAATCTTGCATTGACTCAAGGAAGGGGTAGTTACTACAAAAACTTTCTCCCTCCCCATTCCTGATAGTATATGGCACCAACCAATTCTTGTCTATATAGTCCAACATATATCCTTGTACTGTACAATTGATGATTGTAACAAAGATTCTGACCTTTTCAATGCACCATTTTTTTAAAAAAAAAGATATTGGTAAAAGCAGGCATATTGCTCCCAGAACTATACATTTATTTAATATCAAATCACACAATATATTCTGTATTGTTTTTTTCTTTTCCACCAAAACAATTTACATGAAACAAAGATCTAATGTGAGAATTATAAGCTTTCCAAGCAAATACATTTCATGAGTCCATATACTCCCCATTCAGTGACCCATTAAAGCAAAGGGAGGTACACAGAGCCATCTTCTTCTCTCTTTACTTGCTGTCCTAAAAGATTGGGTACTTAGACTAAATGCATACAAATAGAGCACATTAAGCACATGCCCAAAGCCTTTGGAGTTAGCTGTGTGATTTCTAAACCTTTCATCTGTATCTCTGCAAACCAGAACATAAAGAGAAGTGGTCCCTTTGTAAAGGAAACTTTTTGACTGATGTTGGTGCTGTTTAAGAAATGCTTACAGAGAGATGATGAGGTTGTACTCCCTCAACCAGTGCCGATTTTGCTATGCATCTGGCATACTCTGGAGGAATTTATGTATAGTACCTTTTGGTGACATCCACCAAATAGAAGTAAGGGACAGAATCTGCAGGCATATTCTCTCCTCTTTTAATACAGGAGTTTTATGTATATATTATACAGACAAAAGGAATCTGAGATGGTACAAAATTTCAGCTCCCATTAAGCACAGAGTAAAGCAGATAACATGTATAAATATCTCTTATTTTAAAATAATTCAAGATGGAGGAGCAAATCATTTTGTCTGATCTCAAAAAATGGTAAGCAGGATTGGACCTAGTTTGTATTTAAAGGGGAGACCCGAAAAAAATTCAAGAACTCTAGACCAGTTAGAGAAGTCACGAAACATCCTGGAAGAAGGCATTAAGACATTATTATTGTTGTTGTTGCCACAAAAACAATAACTAGCACATTACCACCAGCAATCAAGCACAATATGAAAGAGTTTTGCTTACCTTACATGCTAAACTAGGCCACTTGGTATTCCCTGCATATATGCATTCTTAAATACTTGTTCTGATCTCAATAAAAGTAACATTCTGTGGGGGGCAGGTGGTTTCTTAATGCAAGGGTTTCAGACTATTAATAATATTGATAAATTATAAAGCTTAACTATATTTATTAAAAAAACCCTGATGAGTACCACAAATATCCATTCATTTAGAATTCATACCATTTATTTAAATACATAGATGCATCAATCTTTTAAATCAAGACTCCACTGGTATAGCAATATGATATAATAATATATTGAAAAGATATATCTCATCCTGCATCAGTCAGGTAGCCACTAAAGAACTTGCTCTGTTCATTATTTGTATAATTTCAGTAGAACAAAATAAAAATATTATAGATAAGGAATTGAGAGGTAAAGGTGAGAGGAAAACCTAAGCCTATAAATTAATTTGTGGCAGGACTGAGTCTCCAGTGAAACATTCTGAATTTTTGGTTAGAACTTGCATCATTTCCTTGAATCTATGAGCCTATCCTGAGCACTAGGGAAAAAGAAGAGAGACTAATAAAGGGAAAGGTCTCCATTTGCTGACCCTGGGTCTCTCACCTGGCCCATTGGTTAGTTAAATGAATCTCTGTGGTTGAAAGTAATTACTTTTTAGTGGATCTGAAATGTTCAGGTGTTATATGATACTTTGAACCCTTTCCTCCTGAAGACACTTTCTTTGGCAATTGAAGGAAATCATTGCACAGAATAACACTTGCAGGCCAAAAAGGTTTTAATCGCTATGGCTTTTTCCAAACAGTTTTCATTATGGTTTCTCAGCTTGGAAATGACTCATTGATAAAACACATCAAGAATTCCTAATGCCAAAATGCTGTGTGAGAAAACCTGTAGTTTTTTTAATGTTACTTTTAAAGTCAACACTACAGCATTATGTGTTTCCATACTCTGCCACTTCTTTATCTAAACTTTTGACATGTTGCTTATCTTTTAAAAACAGACACACCTAAAAATGCATTTCTTCTGATTCTTTAGCAACAGGCGGATGATTGCGAAATGCTATGGCCTTTTGCTTAGGGGGATTTTTTCTGGCGCTTTTGTTGTAGAATTATTTGACTGCCATCTGTATGACAAATGTAATTATTTCCTTCCGACCTAGCACTAACAGCTGTATTTTGCAGTATCACCCTTTGTGTATTAACAAAACTAAAACACTGCAGAATTTAACATGCTGTGAAGTGACCACAAAGACTCAGGTTCAAGTCCCCACTGATTCAATAACTTTGGACCAGTTATTCTTTTTTGAACCCAAGCTATGACATTTTATCCCCATGGATTTTTTACAAAAGCAAGACTCCCAAATAGCCTAACCAAATAGCTGCAAGGGTATTGCAGTAAAGGGCCACAGCTGGCAGGATCCAGAAATAGCCTGTGGAGTAAACAAAATGGCACAAGTAGACACACACCAAAGTATAATCTGCCTGTCATCAGAAGCATCAAGAAACCTCTATGTTGGGATCAGAGGGAGAGCACTATTTTAAAACTGGAACAACTAACATTGGGTTTAAAGCTGCATCAGTTGTGGGTTGGTGAGGTAGCAAAAGCAATTGTTATGAGGACCAGTCTTATAAAAATAGTTACCAGAACACGTTCATGTTGGAGTTAGCATGATGTACTGAAATGTTTCTAGAAAACATTTAGCCTTTGAAGCACTTTTGCCTATTGACCTCGGAACAGAATTTTCATGGGGCTAAAAGCTAAAAGGAAAAAAAATCCTTGTTGGTAAAAAAAAGAATAGTTTAAAATGTTTGCCTTTTCTAGTTATTCAGCAATACAAATAGTTTTAATTTCTATACCAGTTAGATGGCAACAGGGTCATACCAAAAGTGGACAATAGTAGAAATAATATTTTATCATTTCATCATTTTCTGTATGACTGATGATACACTTTGACTAGAACTAGCTCTATGCAATTTTATTTCTCAGTGCTATCTAGAGGTTGAACCTCAGAATTTTTGCATGAAAAGCAGATGCTGTACTGTCAAGCTACAGTTGTTTTTAAACAGTTCTGAATTTTTGTTTTTGTTTTGTTTTTGTTTTTTAGTTCTAGTTTTTAATAATCTTTTCTTGGTTTCACTATCTTTAAATTTTGTTGCTTTGATGAAAAAAATCCACCAATATAGGAACTGAGGACTTTTTGCAGGTAACCATCCATGATAAAAACATCTGACAAACATGTGCACAATGTTGCTTTCATCACAGCCCCAGTATCACATTCAAGTAGCATTTTGTGCATGTTCTAGCAGACTCCAAAGGCAATTTCAAAGTATATCAATTCTCTTCAGCTTTCTTAGTTCGTTACCTTAGCAGTAACACGGGTGATTGGAAGCCAGTGAGATATTTTATTTTTGTTTCTTTGTTTGTTTTATGCAACCCAAGAATGATGGCAAGCATGTCAACTTAGCTGTGGGGAGAAACTCTAAACCACCTCTTTGCTTCTAGATTCCATTTCTAATACTGTTGCTTGGACGTAAAAACTTCAGACAAATAGTCCTCAACTTACGACCAGTATTGAGCCCAAAATTTCTGTTGCTACGTGAGACATTTGTTTATGTGAATTTTGCTCCAGTTTACAAGCTTTCTTGCCACAGTTGTTCAGTGAATCACTGCATTTGTTAAGTTAGTGACACAGTTGTTAAGTGAACCTTGCTTCCCCATTCACTTTGCTTGTCAAATGGTCACAAAAGATGATCACATGACCCTGGGACACTGTAATCATCATAAATATGAGTCAGTTGCCAAGTCTCTCATCATGTGACCATAGGAATGCTGGTCGTAAGTGTGAAAAATGGTTATTAGTCATTTTTTCCCGTGCATTTGTGTTGTGGCTCCGGGCTTGGATTCAGCTCCTGTGATTGATATGAGTTCAAGTGAAGAGGTTATGGCAGAACAATATGAACCGGCCTGGCTTACTGATTGGACTGATAACCAGGATGAGGAGATGGACGTGACAAAGGACGACAGACCTGATGTATTAGAATTGTCAGGACCTTTGACCTCCTCTGGTTCCTTATCTGATCAACAGCCGGGAATGGTGACAGGAAAGTTTTGAGAGAGTCTTCTAGTGGAGATGAGAACTTGGAAAATTTGTGGTTAAATGTAAAAAATAGAAGACGGTTGAAAAGGCAAAATCAGCTGGAGCGAATGAGAAGGGCAAGTCAGTAAATTAGCACGTTGCCTTAATGAGTATAAAAGGATACAGCTGGGCTGGTACATTTCGCCAGGAACAAGATAACTATTTGAGTGAAGACGTTACAGCAAAGAGCTCTGAGGCTGAAGATTTATTGCCAGGACTGGTTTGCCAGGCAGAGTAAAGATTTATGCTGTGGTTTCTGCCAGCCGTTATCTTGTAAGACTTCTTTCCGTTTGATTTAATTGTGAAACGGCTGCTTTCTGTTTTGTTCATTTGAATTTCGAAGGGGAGTCATAACATTATTGTTCCTGGCCCAAACAAACCATCTTTAAAGCAAGATGGATTCAAATCAACTGCAGCGTTTGGTAGAGCAGCAACAACAACAAATTAATCAGCTACTACAAAGCAATGTGACGCTTCAGAATCAGGTAACACAATTGCTGAATTATGTTTCCAGCTTACCAAGTCCTGCTGCTGTTCCCCCTGCCCCTCCTGTGAGGAAAAGCCCAGTATCCATGCCGGAGAAATTTTCTGGGCAAATGGACAGGTTCCCGGCATTTATGGGTCAATGCCAATTGTTTATCTCTCTGAGGCCTGAAGACTTCCCAACTGACCGGTCTAAAGTAGGATTTATGATCAGTTTATTAACCGGGCAGGCTGCTAATTGGGCTACTCCCTTGTTAGTTCAAGATAGCCCGTTGTTGAATAATTTCCAGGGTTTTCTTCAACAAATGAGAGCTCTCATCATGACACAATATCATGATAACCCCACTGCTGGCCATTTTGGATTTTATAAAACCTTGCATTTGGTCACCCGGACTTTTTGGTGGCCTCGGGTTCATCACGATGTGTTCTCTTATGTCGCTTCTTGCGTCCAGTGTAGGCAAGCAAAAGCGGCGTCGGGTGCGCCCCCTGGACTCCTCCAACCATTGCCGACTCCGGGCAGACCATAGGGAGCGATCTCCATGGACTTTCTCACACATTTACCATCCTCGTCGGGCTTCACGATGGTACTCGTGGTAGTTGATATGCTGACTAAAATGGCTCATTTCATTCCCTGTTGGAGATTACCTTCATCCCGCACTACAGCTCAGCTATTTTTACAGCATATCTTTCGTCTGCATGGACTGCCAGATAGAGTGGTTTCTGATAATGGGGTTCAGTTTACTGTGCAGTTTTGGAAACAGTTAATGGCAGCGCTACAAGTTCAGGTGTGCTTAGCGTCAGTGCACCATCTGGAAACTGATGGCGGGACTGAGAAGGTGATTGGCATTCTTACCCAATATTTGAGGTGTTTTGTTAATCAGTGACAAAGCGATTGGGCGAAATACCTCCCATTGGCAGAATTCGCTTTTAATAACTCGCAGCACACCTCCACTCGGGTAACGTCATTTTTCGCGAATGTAGGTTATCATCCGCGCTTCTTCCCATTAACTTGGATGGATTCAGCGGTTCCTGAGACACAAGATTTTCTGGAGGAACTACAAGCGGTCCACCGTTTAGTAAGACAACAACTTGAACGAGCGAAAGAGGACTATAAACGGTTTGCGGACCGGTCACGTCGAGCACCACCTCCGTTAGCTGTGGGTGACAAGGTGTGGTTGTCCACGAAACACCTTCGGATCGATCACCGAATTAGGAAATTGGACCATCGTTTCATCGGTCCATTCCCGATTGAGGTGGTTATCAACCCTGTGGCATACCGGCTCACCTTACCACGCTCCATGTGTATTCACCCTGTATTCCATCGCTCTCTTTTGGTTCCTGACTCCCCGGACTGTCCTCTGCGTGCTCCAGCTGGTACGACTTCCCCATCAATGCCCCGTGAGGAGGCGGAGGTTGATGACACGGTGGTCAGCGTTACTGATTCGTGTTGGCTCAAGGGTCATTTTCAGTATTTAGTCGGGAGGAGAGTGGATGACTCAGAAATTTGCTCATGGATGGATGCGTCTGCAGTTCATGCTCCAGACATCATTCGGGACTTTCATGAATGTTTCCCTTCGAAACCGCATCCGGATCGTCAGACCCGGGGGAAGAGCCCTGCGGTGAGGGATAGTGTTGTGGCTCCGGGCTTGGATTCAGCTCCTGTGATTGATATGGGTTCAAGTGAAGAAGTTATGGCAGAACAATATGAACCGGCCTGGCTTACTGATTGGACTGATAACCAGGATGAGGAGATGGACGTGACAAAGGACGACAGACCTGATGTATTAGAATTGTCAGGCCTTTGACCTCCTCTGGTTCCTTATCTGATCAACAGCCGGGAATGGCTGACAGGAAAGTTTTGAGAGAGTCTTCTAGTGGAGATGAGAACTTGGAAAATTTGTGGTTAAATGTAAAAAATAGAAGACGGTTGAAAAGGCAAAATCTGCTGGAGCGAATGAGAAGGGCAAGTCAGTAAATTAGCACGTTGCCTTAATGAGTATAAAAGGACACAGCTGGGCTGGTACATTTCGCCAGGAACAAAATAACTATTTGAGTGAAGACGTTACAGCAAAGAGCTCTGAGGCTGAAGATTTATTGCCAGGACTGGTTTGCCAGGCAGAGTAAAGATTTATGCTGTGGTTTCTCCCAGCTGTTATCTTGTAAGACTTCTTTCCGTTTGATTTAATTGTGAAACGGCTGCTTTCTGTTTTGTTCGTTTGAATTTCGAAGGGGAGTCATAACACATTTGTAACTTTGAATGGTCACTAAATGAACTGTTATAAGTTGAGGACTACCTCAAAGAAGTCCTCCTCTTCTTATACTGTCACTTCCCTCTAAACATGCAGGACGGAATATTTACATTTTACACTAAGTTGCCCCTGAATCAGGAAAACATGATATGCTTGCATTGTGCTTGTGGGATGTGTTTTTAGGATACTCAGAGTGAGTTATAGGAAGCATTTGTGCTTCTTGTTCCTCCCTCTTAAAATAAATTAAACATACAGTATGCTTTAACAATCTTCTCTAGTTCTAATGCGGGGAAGAAAAAACAAATCTGCATTCACCATTTCATTATATATTCCAAGGGAGAAAAGTACTTTTCCTTCAAATCATCAAAGGATAATGAATAATCTTCCTCCTCTTGATAAGAGTTTTCAAAGGCCAAAAAAAAAACCCAAAAAACCCTCTCCCTCTTTTTCCCAGTTTGAATTCTTCTACTGTATCTTTCAGGGATGGAAGAGTTCTTGTTTGATCAGGCAGTCGGTTCAAACCAGGCCTCTGCTTATGCATACCCTTATCAAATCTTATTGCCATTTGCTCTTTGATCAGATAAATTATGATGGGCTCTGTCAATATCTTATACAAGCGCATCTCCAATGATTTTATAATACTTTAGAATCTATCCTTTTGAAAAGGATTGTGAAAGATTTTTTTCTTTCTTGCCTTGGAATAGAAATGCTTGGGAGATATGCAAAGATATCGAGCGCTCGCTTTCAATCGTACATTTTGTAATATTAAAAGCTTATCCAACAATGACAAAACAGAAACCTTTAATCTTGAAAAATCCTTTATTTCTGAGTTTGAATACTAAAAATCTAACTTGCTCTTTTTAATTATCCTTTCTTAAATGAATATTTGTGTCACCATTTTCCCTCTTGGGTAACAGAGAACCTTATGCAGTTGAAATGAACATGTGGAGAGGAAGCCAATAAAATCAAGAGGATAACTTTTTAAAGTAGTCTTGGCAATATGAAAGAGAGAGATTTTTTTTTTAAAAAAACACCTATATTTAGGAATTAAATGTAGCAATCAGAAAGTCTGAGTTACTTCCACATATCTGCAGCTAAGAACCTGTATGTGTGTGGCATCAATGATACAGAACAGCAGTCAGAGAGAGTTAAGTGAGAAGAAGGATGGAACTCACAGAGGAAGGACATAGACAAACCAAAGAATATTGCTTGAACCAATTGGAAGCATTTTACAAAGTGATCTAAAAACATAAATATTTTGCACAGAATAGACCTTTTAAAAATTTAATAAAGCACTTAGATAAAATTTTATTAGGATCAAACAAAAAAAAATAACTAAATTTTAAAAATACTTACTGGAAGTGGAATTAGAACAAGAGATAGTCAAAGGAAATATGATAGCTTGGAGCAGGAACATCGGATGGAGTATTACATTAACAGAATGGGAAAGGATTTGGAACAGAAACAACAAGATCACGAAATCGGCAGCTTATAAAGAAAATGCATACAAAATGTTTTACAGATGGCACCTTCCCCCTTCAAGGTTGGCGAAGATGCACCCCAACACGAGTCCAAAATGTTGGAAATGTAAAAGTATAGACGGAACCTTTTTCCACCTGTGGTGGTCATGTAAAGAAACCCAGAAATTCTGGCTAGAGGAGATAACCAAAGAACAAATTGAATATAAACCAGAGTCCTTCGTATTAGGGATTTTTGACAAACAATTACCAAAAAAGATGAAGTATATAATAATACATATCTTAACAGTGGCCAAGCTAGCGTTTGCTCAGTGCTGGAAACTATCTCACATACCTACAGAACAGATGATCATCCAGAAAATTTCAGATTGTGCAGAAATGGACAAACTAACCCTAGCCCTAAAAAACAAAGAGTCTTCAATATATTACAACAACTGGAATCCCTGGTACAAGTGGTTAGACCAAAGATAGATCGTGTATTATAAGGTATAAAAAAAAAGAATGAGATAAACCTATTTGAGTGCAATCCAAATATAGATACGGATAAGATGTGCGTATATGATACAATTTAAGAAGAAAAGATCCTACAAACTGTCAAAAAGGAAAATGTTTTTAAATGTTCACCATCCCTTCTATCTTTTTCTTTCTTTTTCCTTTCCTTTCGCGTTTCTTTCTTTCTCTCTTTCTTGCTTTTTTCTGGTTTTGTTATTTGTGTATATGTTGTAGATTTGGTTTTTTTTAACTGTAAAATTAATAAAATTTGTTTAAAATTTTTTTTAATAAAGGTTCTGGATTTCTAGAAGATTCTGTTTTTTTAATAAAAGTTTTATTTTAGTTTTCACAAAACATACAAATACAAATGAAATATCTTTTTTTGAGAACAGCGTGGCCCCGGGTTGTCACTTCTCCATAAAGAGATGAACTCAATACATATTTATCTTATCTTATACATTCTAATCCATATCTTATAACTATTTTCACATTTTTTTTCAATAGCTTTTCCCTTTCTTTAATTGCTATAGCCTTATTTTAAATTATCTCATTCCTTTCTTAATTCAATTACATATCTTTTTCTAATTTTTAAAATCTTTGTAATAAATGTTTTTATACTTTCATCTGTCCTGTTTCCAATTTCATATTATCTTTTCTCATAAAACAAATTTTCCCCTGTAATTACTAGACTGGAGTGTAACACCTTTGTATCTTTTTTCAAATCTTATTTAAAAATTTAAGTTACATCCTTACAGTTATAACATTCATTTTCTAACCTCTATTTTATAACACGTATGTATTCTGCTTGGTACATTCCCTTAAAATACACACTAAATTCTTAAAAGAAAAAAGTATATATGTATATATATATATGTATATATGTATAACAAAGTAAATGGAATAATTATTCTATTCAAGTACAGCTCTGCCATTACATTTCTATTACTTTTAACAAACATTACCTAGTAATATCAGTTGTCTTTCACTTTAATCATGTATATTTCATATTTTATTTGTTACTGTCTTTAAATAAAAAAACCAAACAATAGTTCTTAACAGTAGTCAATAAAGTTATTATTATTATGCAAGTTCACCTTATCAACTGATAAAAATCTTCTATGTTTCTTTTCAGTTTTTTTAAACGTTCTTTTTAAATCATTGAGAGCCTTATTCTCTTTACAAACAAATATTCTACTATATATCAATAGAATTTTTTTCTATCACTTTAATCATCTAACATATTATATAACAATGCTATTCCCCTGTACCTTTGCAGAATTCTTTCAGGTTAAATTTTAACCATTGCCTCTGTGTCTTTTAAATAGGTTTATACCTTTAATTCTTGTACGTTTTTCTTGTACCTCTATGTCTTGTTTCTGCCTTTTGTAGCTCCTTTTCCTTTCCCTCTTCCCTCTCTTCTTCTCCCTCCCCTTTTTATTCCCTTTTCTATCTGATTCTCCCTTCTGTGATCCTCCCTTCTGCTTCTTCCTGATATTATGATTACTTTTCAAATTACTCTTTTTTTTGGTTGTTGCTTCAGTGCTTAAGTTTTTAACTCCCTTTCCCCCCCTTTCCCTTTCTTACCCCACTTAAAATTGCTTGGTCATTGAAGATGGCTTCTTTGTTGTCCTGCCCTTCTTGTTCTGCCAGCATTTCTTGTTGTTTTTCATAGTTCAAGATCTCCATTTCTAAAAATTGAAATACGAAGCCAAAAGATACTTTTCCGTCTTGTGCTTCTTCTTTTTGTTCTTTAAGTCTCATTTTTAACTCTTCAAGGAGTGATGCCATTTTAAAAAAATTTAAACAACCCCCAGTTGATTTTATTTTATTTCATTAGAATCCTCCATCCAAAGTTCCAGGAATCATCCAATAATACAAAACTGTTTCTTGCTTCTTTTCTCACTTTCTCTTTCCAGGGGCTTTGTTCTCTTGTAATAAAGTTTTAGCTACAATGTATCTTTTGCAAGCCTTGTTAAAAAAAAATTAAGTTCCAGGTTTTAAGTTCCTCCATTTTCCAGATTCCACCCTCTTTTTCCTTTTTCCCTCTGCTGCTTTCTTTCTTTCTTTTTTAAAAGAAAGTTTTTAAATTATCCAAGAATCTTTATCCCTTTGACAGTTTATTTTCAGCTAGAAATAGCCTATTAATGTCAAAGTGGATTAGTATCAATTTCTTATTTGAATCTCTTCTTCTTAATGTTCCAAGTCAGTTAAAACTGTTGATGTTAGATGGAAAAAAGCCAATTCCATTTCCTTTCCCTTTCTCTTTCGCAGTTTAAAATCTTTTTAGGAATGGTATTAGTCTTTAAAATTCAGGTTCCAGGTACCTTAAATAGATGTTCTCCATTCAACCCAGTCAGTCAAATTTTCTTCTTTAAACTTCCTCCTGCACAATCTTGTCTGGTCAGGTTCTTCTTTGAGGTGGCCATTTCTGACCACTACTGCAACCGCCTTTGGGTAAGGGAGTAATGGCCAGCCGAGGAGGAGAGATGCAGCTCTCCTCAAGCTCGTTGATGGCTCCCCCTTCTTCACCACCTCTACAGGGTGGCTTCAGCCCCAAATCCAGGTGGCCTGGGGCGCTCCAGCAGCGAACACGGATCAAAACCACGGACGATCGCGATTTCGGTCTGTCACCAAAGAAACCTAAACTGGAACTTCCAGGATTTCTCGAAGATTCTTGTTGTGGAGAGATATGTATACTGGTACCTTTTAAGCACCAGGGACTGGTTTTGTGGAAGATAATTTTTCCACAGACTGGGGGAGGGATAGTTATGGTTTCACTCATTTACCTGCTGCTCACCTCCAGCTATGCAGGCCATGGGCCTAATATATGGAGCCCATATTCTGCTTTCTACTACTAGATAGAGGACATGTGATATTTAAATTAAATACCTCATGTCCTTCAATATCATAACCTTCATTTTCTTTTATTTTCTAAGCAGAAGTATTTCAATATTTTTATCCCTTCATTGAAAATCCAAATGGAAATGGGATAAGGAAATTGCAATACACTGGTTCATTGTTGGTTCCTGCTGCTATGAGGGGACAGGCCTGTGATTTCATTTCATTACTTGATTATCTTATACATTTGTCTGTATATGTTATAAATCTTGCTTATCTACTGGATTTAGTTCTTCTACAAATATTGGTAATGCAGCTATCAGAAAAATGCCACCCCTGATTCTAGATTCTTTGAGTAATAGAAATAGAAATGCTTTTTGAATAGGAATGGGGAAAGAGATATGAATTCCACATCCCACCTTCAAAGTTGTCCATGCTCATGAAATTTGGTAGCAAACCATCCGATTATGGTAGTTTTATTTCAATGGATTTTTTGAGCAGAAAGAAGTCTGTTAAGTCTCCAAAATACATTAATATAGTCACCATTGTTTAAAACAATGTTTTAAGCTTTATTCATTTGTTTTAAGTATTCTACATAGTGAGTTCATCTTCATGGTCTCTATGTAGCTTCCATCCATTGTCTTTGGCCTTGTTATGATGAATGGCAATATTTTAGTTATATCTTATTGCATATCCAAATGAAGGAGTGAAGCTTTTGAATAAAGGCTTCACTCAGGTCATCCACCAGGGCAGGAAAAATAGTTTGTTTTTATTGGCTGAGCCATCTGACAGCTCCCTATAAAAGGAGCTGTCAGACAGCTCATAAACTGTTGCTGGGTTATTGCTTGTTGTAATAAAGAGTTTGTAGTTGAAGATCTGCCTCTATCTCTTCAATCAACGCACTATCTAATAGACTTTTTTAAAAAAGTTTTTATTGGTTTTTAAAAACAAACATAAACAAACAGAACATAAAAACATCAAGCCATCTTCCATATATATACATACAGTGTGCCGGTTGGTTTACAAATTGTTTTGTGCTTCCATTTCGTAGTCTTCAATTACAATTACCTTGCATATAATCTCGTATTTTCAATCAAAAATTAAATACCTTAGTATCATTATTAATAAATCATTTGACTATACTTTTAATCATTCATGTTTTACAAGATAATCATAATTTACTTAGTTTGTTTTATAACAGTTCATATTATCATCCCAAATCTATCCTAAAATCATTCTGTAGATATAATAAGAAAGAAGTATATCTTTATATCTTTATTATTTTCTAAAAGTCTACATATTTCATTACTCTATTTTATTGTCTAACCATTGATAGAATAGATCCCAAATTTTATAAAATTGTTTATCCTCTTGTTCTCTAATTACAAATGTCAATCTACTCATTTCAGCACATTCCAAGATTTCTTAATTATTTCCTCCTGTGACGGTGGTTTCTCATTTTTCCAGTTTTTGGCAAATACAATCCTAGCCACTGTTAATACATTTACAATCAGATATTTCAAGTCTTTACTATATATTTCAGGTAAAATTCCCAATAAAAATATCTCTGGTTTCAATATATGTTTTTTTGTCATTTTTTCCAACCACATGTGGATTTTAGTCAAGTATTTTTTAGCATCTGCACAAGTCCACCACATACGGTAATATGAGCCAGGTGTCTGATGACATTTCCAACATTTTTCAGATTTATTCTTGAACATTCTTGCTATTCTTGTCGGGGGAAATGCCACCTGTAAAACATCTTATACAAATTTTCTTTATATGCTGTTGACATTGTCATTTTATAATTTTGAGACCACAATTTTTGCCATTTCTCTAAATCAATCCCATATCCAAAATTCTTCCCCCAAGCAATCATAGTTTCTTTAACTTGTTCTTCTTCTAATTTAATTCCTAATAAATATCCATACAATTTTTAATCACCTTTTCATCAGTACCTGTCAAAATTTTATCTGAATCAATTTATCATAGAAACCTTCCATTTTAGAATCTTTATTATACCTTGAACGCATTTGCGCATATAAAAACCAATTCATCTTCATACCTTGTTCCTCTAGTTTTTGTGTAGATTTGATCATTTGTTTTGGCATCTACTTTGTTTTCTTCTGTTCGTTGTTGTTTTGGTTTTTGGCAGTCTTTTTCACATTCTTCCTTAACTTTATATTCATTCTTTAAATTCCTCTGGCTTTGATCAATGAAGTTCAAGACTTCAAAAAAAATCCTGATGTCCTCCTTGAAAATGATGGGCATATGCTCATGATCTTATTGTGGAAACACATTGGCTTTCTTCTTCCTCTTCAGCTTTAGAACTTATGCGTGAGCAATTCGTGGTTTTTCCACAGCCAACCCAGCCATATTTTTGATGTTATAGCTGAGCAATTCCACTTCATCCTACCAATAATACAGTGAGTTTGATTTCTCTATATTTCACCTGGTGATGTCTGCCTGTATGGGTATTGTTTTGGTCATTTCAGAACTGTTTTAGTAATGAAGAAATCATTGGATTGGCAGAAATTGATAAATTATTCTTCTGTTTTATTCCAATTTCAATCAACCAATCCAACTCTATTTTTTTCCTTGATATATCCAACTTTGGCAATCCCCACCACATTTTTCATTCATGTTTTGTCAAGTTCAAATTCAATTCAAACATAAAAGTCATAAAACTACTTTTCTTCTATATCAGTGGTTGGAGCATAAACTCGAATAATTGTCATACTTTCTGTCTAATTGATATTATTCAGCCATTGATTGCAGTGTAACCAAGTACTGTTTTATCCTTTCTTACTAAGAAACTGTCATTTTCCTTCTTTTTTTATGTCCTGAGTAATAAACATTGTTACCTTCTGACCAAGAGTATCCAATTCCAGTCCATCTCAACTAGTTAATGCTTAAGGTATAAGTGTGGTCTATTCACTTCATTTTTCACTATGTTGAGCTCTCTGTTCATGTTTCTTATGGTTCATGTTCTCACTTCAATCTATCTTTGAAGCTTCAGGGTTTTTTTTCCTGCATGGTAACATCAAAAACTAGATATCTCCAAAGCTTTAATTTAGCCATGTCATAAACACCATCAGCTTTCATCTCTTTCTCAGTAGCATGTTGAATGCCATCAATCTGGGGTGAAGGTTGCATCATCCAACACTATATTATCAATTGCTTTATATTTTATATTTTCTTATAAAATGTAGGTTTACCATTGCCTTTTCCCATACAATATCAGATAATGTCTTTGCCATTGTCACCAAAGTGACCATCTGCTACAGCACCTTCCTATATCATTACTACCCAATATTAGTGCCTGCTTACTTTAGCTGGGCAGCCGGGATGCCCTTCATTGCTTGAGTTACCCCTACTGGAACTATGTACTCTTGGCATAGTCTCTCACTGCACATATACACACCCTGTCACAATGAGGCAGCACAGCAGGACTTTTTTTTGGAGGGGGGGGGGTAAAATGGAAGATAATTTTCTTGTAATATTTGCATACCTGTCCAGTGAAAGAGCTTATTTGGGTGAATTTAATGTATGAAGTAGCACTGCACAAATATGTAGTATATTCAGAGATATTTTAAAAAGTGCAGTTAAGAAGAAAAAACAACCTCCCCATTTGACAGAAGAATTATAAGTTGCTTTATGTAAGAACCAAGAACACAGATGGTTCTATTAAATATAACAAGACCAGTGTTTATCTGTGTATGGATTTGTATTTAAAAATCAGGATTTTGCAATGGTCTCAGAAAGTTCAGATTGCAGTTCAGAAGAAGCTGAATCAGATTTTTTTTTTCTTTTCAAACTGAGTTGCAAATCTGTGTGTTTAAATAGTCATGTCTTTTAAAACAGAGCTTTAAATTTTCTTCCACTATCTTCTGGAAATTAACAATTGTCTTCACATTTATTCTTTCTGAATAAAATTGTTTGTTACAGTTCGGTTATGCATTCCTTTCAAGAGAAGCAGCTTCGATTGTGTTACTTGAACTAGATAATCCCTCCTTGAATACTATAACAGCTCACAAATTATTTTGAAAAATCTTAACTCCACAGCTTTGTAATAATTTCCTATTTACTTTTTAATAAGGAATAAAAATTTCTGAAATGTGAGTGTTTACACGACAAAACAGTCTATAAATACAGCATATTCTCACGCCAGTTCTGGAATCTAAAGTAATCCTTGCTTCTGAGGTTAGTCTTTAAAAGTAGCTCCCCTAAGACTAATGGGGCCATCACCCTTTCTTCAGGAATGTCTATAGAGATTCTCAGTCATCCAGGTCATGGTTGTCTCAAAAGTACCTTTTCAAAAGGCAAGTGGACATTGTTGTCCAGTTGCCCTTGGGGGCTTTCTTCAGGTAGAAAAAGGAAGCTCTGTTGCCTTTTTTGCTTACTTCTCTCTCATCAATAAGTCAATCCAATTAGCTACAAGATAATTGCTCATATGCTGTGTCCTATCTAGATGTTGCCATTGCCTAGATTTCTGTCACCATTGTTCTCATCATCCTATTGAGAACCTGCCAGATAATCAGGAAGTCCCAAGAATGGAAAGAGAGGAATAGTGTAATATTTGGTCAGCTGATCTGACTCATGTAAAATAGATCTATCAGAAATTCTTGGATCTACTTTAAAAACTGGTCACACAGTGTGTGTGTGTGTGTGTGTGTGTGTGTTTGTGTGTGTGTGTAAAAATTAGTTTCAGCAGATAAACTGCCTTTTATGAGCTGATTTTAGTAGAGCAAAACAAAGATTGAGAATTCCTCAATTATAGTTTCCACCCTGATGAGATTCCAAAAGACACGGAAAAGCTTACTACAGTATACTTCCAGGCCTTGGGGTAGAGAGATGGGTGAGCTGTTGTAAGATTTCTTTATGTTGTTCCACATATGGCTCTTCTGGATTCATACCATGATTCACCTTTGTATTATTCTACTTTTTTTTAGCTATGTGACATGTTCAGAGTCAACTGGAATTGGGTACTCTTTCAAGTCTTTTTTTTTTTTTTTTAGAAAAATGGTATCAACAGTAAATACTACTTGATAACTCTCATAATCAGAGGCATTCTTGAAAAAAAAAACCACTAACAGGGAAACTGAAAAAAAATTCAATATCAAATTGCTACAAACTTCCAGTCAGCTTTTCCCATGCTACAGGTTACTAAAACAAAAGCTTTGCTCTATGACATTTTTTTTTTATTGAAAGATGTTCAGTTGTAAATAGGTATATATCTCATGTAGTATGTGGCACTCATGCCATTCGCACTGATGTTCTGATTAGGTAATCACTTCTTCCAGAGCTATTCAAATTTGGTCACATGACAGACAATACTGTTTGAGTGACCAAATATATCAGTAATTTTAGCAAACAGTGACACATAAGGTAATAAAAAGAATGTATTGTTCCCAGTACAAAATTCCTATTACTGACACAAATAGAAGCAAATCTGTTCTTTCCCTATTTTCTGAAATGAATGATAAACCATGTTGTTTCTTTTCTAACCTCATCAAAATAATATAAACACTTTTGGGCTGGTACAAAATGATCCAGAAAGAAAAGAAGTGTATTATTTTGTTAACTGTCAAAGCTAGATGTACTTGTTTTCATCTATTTTTATTTCACCTTTTTAAAATAAAAGATTAACACTACTCTGTGTGTAAATAATGTTTCCTATTTGTATGTGCACACAACCATACAACCAAAATGACCATCTTAGTGTAATTTAGTTCAGATTCATTGTGTGGCTATTTCAAGCTGGGCAACTCAAATGTCAAAAACTCAATACCTATTGGGAGATAGATGTCAGGATGTTTGTAAGAAAGTTGACCTTTTACTATAACCTCAAAATGAGGTTTTTGCTAGAAGAATCTTGCCTTTTGCGATGAGAACATTGATTCTATTGTTGTTCTGTCCATTTTCTTGTTGGAATGCATTCCCTATTGTCATATTCTCATAGTATCTATGACAATTTTCTTGTCAACTTTCTGTCTTCTGTGGGTTCACAGTTTTTCCCCTGATTTCTGTGTTGGTCATCTTAGCCTGCTGACCTAACCCTGCTCTTGTTCTGTACCTCACCTGATTTGTGTGTTTGCTGGGATTTCCCTTAACCATCAAATGTTTACTTATTCTTCACTCAGACATTTAAAAGGCTGGGGATATCTTCTCATTTATTTCTTCTTTGTTTACAAAATTTGAATTAGGGCGTCCTTCAAGAATGGGTGGAATTAAAAATGAGCAAGAAAAGACTTTTCTTTTCTCACTACCAATCAAGGACAGGCAATATTCTATTTTTCTTGAAAATATTTGAGCAATTTTAGCCTTGGAACAATAACATGAAAACAGTTCTAGAGCTACAGGATTTTTTCATTTGTGCAGCTTCATTTAGTTATATATTACATTTGTTATCTTTCCCTATTGGATGGAGATCTGTCTTCCTTTTATTATCACAAGAGCAAACCTATATGGTAGGTTGGGTTAACAGAGAGTAACTGGCCACAAATGGTCCAGGATGTTTTCATAACTGAGGGTAGATTAATCTCTCAGTAGCCAGGACTAATTTCTTAATCACTATTTCACAGTGGTTTGTTAATTATTAGTAATATATAATTATTACCCATTAATAGTTCTACCTGTTATTTAGCTATTCAGATGACATTCCCTGAAATGAAAGCTCCTCATCTTTAACTTTCAAAATTATATAAACAAGTTTTAAAAGCTTCTGTACTGTGTGTGTGTATATGTGTTGCTCTATCTTATAACAATTCGAGTCTAGTCTTCCAATCTTCTCTTCGCAGTGAAAGGGAAACAGCACAATTCACTTTTGTGGGTTGGGAAACAAGCTTTTGAATTATCCTCCCAGGAGCAAGTAACTTTCATTTGATATGTCAGGGTGCCGTCTGAATTTTTCTTCTCAGAAATTTATATTATTTTCTACTACCTTGAGTATAAATCATTTCTACTGATAACCTGCTCTGTAATAACCTAGCTTTGCTGTTGCTTGGTTATATCACATATCATCAAATTATAAATCCTTTTTGGTTTAGTAGGAAACAATAGAAAGTGTTTCTTTTGATAGTTTTTTGAGGATAGCGGGCAGAATAAAATGCATACAGCTTTTTATCCAGCTTGTTGCCTAATCAGTGACAGTTACAAGGAAATAAATACATGAATTTTTCTACTATTCAACAATTAAATCAGACTCCTAAACAGATTTTAATTGGAACTTAAATATGTTCATGTTAATATTCCTTAGATTGATAATAGCTATAAAGTGGTAGCTTTATGCAGCATTGTTCAGTGACTTCTTATGGAACACTGCAAAAAAAAAATACAAAGTCATTTGCTTCAAAATACAGCAAAGAATTATTACAAGTAACACAAAAATATTTTATTTTGTCACGTGTTCACTAATTCATCCTATAACACTGTATAAAACTAACTAGCCCTATATAATTTCTGGCAGAGGTCTCTGGAAAGTACATGTAACTCCTTTTCATTCTGAAATATTATTAAAATTAATGAGGGGGTGATAATTAAAACAACAAGTCTGATTTACACGGTTTTTATACTTTATTCCTACACTTTAACTCAAATGGTCCAGTCTAATGTTTTCTTTAGAAAACTCACTGCATCTCTGCAGAAAAAATATCTTTTTTTAAAGGCTTTTTTAAACCGACTATTGCAGAAGGGTATGAGACTCAAACTCTTCTCTTGGGATCTACTTGACAGTTTTTTTAGATAATTGGCTTAAACAAAAAGATTTCCTTGGCATGGTAGTATGGTTATATTGATCTATTTTGTGCTTTTTCTTGAATTTATGTGCGCTGATGGATCTGTCCCATTACTCATCAATAGAGGTTCAGAAAGGGATATTTACTTTGCTTTGATCTTTCGTATTTCCCCAAATAACATTGGTTTTCTGGAAATGGTAAGACAGTAAATGTTCAATCCATTGTTGTTGTTGTTTTTTGAAAACAATTTTATTGGTTTTTTAACAAACAAACAAAACAGACAAAACATAAAAGCATCAGCTCTCTTCCATACTTATATACAAACAGTGTGTCGGTTGGTTCATCAGTTTTGTGCATTCATTTTGTAGTCTCAATTACAATTATGTTACATAATAACTCTTATTATCAATCCAAACTTATATATCCTCATATCATTATTAAAAAAAAATCATTTGACTATACTTTTATTCATTCATACTTTATGAGATAACTATAATTTAAGTAATTTATTCTATAACAAATCATATAATCATACCAATTCTATCCTAAAAAAAACACTTTATAGATGTAGTGTCAAGTAGCAAAAGAAAAAGAAAAAACAAAGATATTCCTTATTACCTAACATTCTAAATATTCTATTTTTGTATTTCATCGTCCAACCATTGATAGAAAAGGTCCCAAATTTTATAAAATTGTTTATCTTCTTGCTCTCTAATTTCAAATATCAATCTACTCATCTCGGCACATTACAATATTTTCTTAATAATTTCTTCCTGCAATGGAATTTTCTCATTTTTCCAACTTTTTGCAAATACAATCCTAGCCGCAGTTAATACATTTACAATCAAATATTTCAAGTCTTTACTGTATACATCTGGTAGGATTCCCAATAAGAAAAGCTCCGGTTTCAAATCTATGTGTTTCTTTGTCATTTTTTCCAACCACGTGCGGATTTTAGTCCAGTATTTTCTAGCGTCCTCACAAGTCCACCACATATGGTAATATGAACCAGGTATCTGATGACATTTCCAACATTTTTCAGATTTATTCTTGAACATTCTTGCTATCCTTGTCGGGGGGAAATGCCACCTGTAAAACATCTTATACATATTTTCTTTATAAGCTGTAGACATTATTATTTTATAATTTTGCGACCATAGTTTCTGCCATTTCTCTAAATCAATCCCATATCCAAAATTCCTCCCCCAAGCAATCATAGTTTCTTTAACTTGTTCTTCCTCTAGCTTAATTCCCAATAAGTAACCATATAGTTTTTTAATCACCTTTTCATCAGTACCTGTCAAAATCTTATCTAAATCAGTCTGTTTATCATAAAATCCCTCTGTTTTGGAATCTTCATCATACCTTGAGTGTATTTGCACATATGAAAACCAATTTATCTTTATAGCTTGTTCCTCTAAATTTTGTATCGATTTAAGTTCACCCTTTTCATCTAATAATTCCCCATATCTAACTGTTTGTTCCTTCTTATAAATTATAGGATAAGAAAATGCTTCTATCATCGATAACCAAACTGGAATTTTCAAATAACATTGTTTTTTTTATCTTCTCCCAATTTAACCACAAAGACTCCCGTATATAATGTCTTCTAAAATAGCCCTGTGTTTTGGTCCCCTTGTACCATAGAAAAGCATGCCAACCCAACAACAAATCATGACCTTCTAGTGTCAACAATCTAGTCTTCCTTAATGTTATCCATTCCTTAACCCACATCAAATTTGCAGCTTGGTAGTACAACTCCCAATTAGGCAAGCCAAAACCTCCTCTAGTTCTAGCATCTTGCAAAAGCTTTAGCTTTATCCTCGCTTTCTTACCTTGCCATATATACTTCAACACAATTTTATTTAGGTCCTCAAAATAGTCTCTTCCAAGCCTAATTGGTATTGTTTGAAACAAAAATAAGATTCTGGGTAGAATATTCATCTTGATTGTTGAGATCCTCCCTATTAACGACAGTTGTAAATTTTCCCATTTCTTCAAATCTAGGGCTATCTGTTGTTTAAGTTTAATATAATTATTCTCTTTTAATGTACTACATCTTGATATCAAATATATCCCCAAATACTTAACCTTGTTCATAACTTGGATTTTCAGCAGATCTGCCAATTCTTCTCTTTGTCTTAGTAGCATGTTCTTTGACAAAATCTTTGTTTTATCTTTATTTACTTTCAAACCAGCCACCTCACCATATGTCTCTATCTTTTCCAATAGCTTCGAAGCTGTTTCTATAGGATCTTCCAAAATAAAGACTAAGTCATCCGCAAAGGCTTGTAATTTAAATTCTTCCTTTTTTAATTTTCATTCCTTTTATAGTTTTATCTTCTCTAATATTTCTATTCAACACTTCCAGAGTCAATACAAATAGCAAGGGAGAAAGGGGACATCCTTGTCTTGTGCCTTTTCTTATGTTAATAGAGTCTGTAAATTCTCCCTCTATCATTACCTTTGCTGTTTGCTCATGGTAAATTGCTTCTATTGCTTGAATAAATCTTCTAGCAAAACCCATCTGTTCCAATAAGAGTAACATAAATCTCCAATTCACATTGTCAAATGCCTTTTGGGCATCTAAGAATATCAGAGCCATTTGATTTTCAGGATGCGCCTCATAATATTCCAAAGTGTCCAAAATTACTCTCATATTATCTATAATTTGTCTCTTTGGCAGAAATCCATTTTGATCTGGATGGATAAAATTATTCAAATATTTTTTAAGTCTTTCTGCTAATATCGAAGCAAAAATTTTATAGTCTGCATTTAATAAAGAAATCGGTCTATAGTTCTTAATTTGCAGTGGATCAGCCTCCTCTTTTGGAATAAGTGTAATATAAGCCTCTGACCATGTTTTGGGTATCATCTTTTTAACATAGCTTCATTCATAACATCTAACAGTGGAATGCTCAATGATTCTTGTAATATTTTGTAGAATTCTGCAGGCAGCTCATCTGGACCTGGTGCTTTCCCATTATTTTGTTTCTTAAGTGCTTGGCTTAGTTCCATCATTGTTATATTACTTTCTAACATTTCTTCAGTCTCTTTAGATATCTTAGGTAAGTTAGCATTCTGCAAGTACTGTTTGACTTTTTCCTCATCAATATTCTCTTTCTTGTATAGTTGTCCATAAAAATCTCGGATAATTTCCTTTTTCTCTTTATTGCCATAACAAACTTGACCTTGGTCATCTATTAACTGCGATATTTTCCTCGACTCTTTCTCCTTTTTCAGCTTATATGCTAACCATCTACCTGGCTTATTTGCATCTTCAAAGTAGTTCTGTTTAGCATTCCTAATTTTCTGTGCCAGTTCTTCTTTCTCTATTAAATCCATTTTATGTTTAGTTATGTCCAGTTTCAGTTTGATGTCTTTTTTCTGTGGCATTTTCTGTAGTTCTTTTTCAAGTCTTTTATGCTCATCTTCCAAGGCTTTAGTGGCTTGCCTTTTCCTAATATTCTTTTTTCTTATGTAGTCTATTATCAAGCCTCTCGCATATGCCTTCATTGTGTCCCAAACATTCTGCGTTGAAGTATCTTCTTTTCTATTTTCTTTAAAGAAAAAGGCCAGTTCTTTCTGGAACCATTGTGTAAAGTCCTTCTCCTTTAAAATAGTATTATTTAACGCCCATCTCGATCTTTTTTTTTTTTGTCCCTTCCATTTAATTGTCAATGGGTTATGGTCTGCCCAAGTACTTGTTTCAATGTTTATTTCTTGGACACTAGATATTAATTCTGTTGAAATCCAGATCATATCTAATCTGGACCATGATAAGTGTCTATTTGAATAGAAAGTATATTGTTTGGTTTTAGCATTTCTTTCTCTCCATATATCTTTTAAAATTAGTTCATCTGTCATTTTAAAAAAGGATTTAGGAAGTGTCTTTCTGTTGTGCTTTGCTGTTGTTGCTATATAGTCCAGTTTATTGTCCACAATTCCATTAAAGTCTCCCATCATAATTATATTAGCATAGTCCAGTCCAGTCATTTTCATATGTAGTTTTTTAATAGAATTCTTCTTGTTTATCATTCCGAGCGTAAATTGCAGTCAAAAGTATTTTTATATTATTATCCATCATTTCCACCATTAATATTCTTCCATCTTCATCAGCGTAAATCAATTTTGCTGGGGTGGCCTCTTTAATATATAAAACCACTCCTCTTTTCTTACATTAAGTCAGAGAAGTAAATAATTTCCCTAGTTTTGGCTGCACTAACAATTGTTCATGTTGTTTTTTAATGTGTACTTCTTGTAAGCAAATTATATCAAACTATCAAATTATATCAAACTTTAATTGAAAAATCTTCCTTCTCTTAGCAGCTGAATTCAGTCCATTTATGTTCATTGTAATCAGTTTTTTCTCTTCCATGATGATATTTTATATTTAGGTTTGGCAGGTCTCATACATCTTGGTTCACATTGGTCTTTGATATCCAACTGTCCACCTATTACGCCTTCTTCTTTTTCAATCTCCATTTGTTCATCTTGGGATTCAGTTAATGGGACCTCTTTTTCTGCCTCTTCCTCTCTCCTTCCAAAAAATTCTGCGTAGAAGAGTTCTGCTTTCTCAATTGAATCAATTCTGTGTCTCTGTTCTTGCCATATAAACATCAGTCCTTCTGGGATCAGCCATCTGTAGTTCACCTCCTTTTTTAATAGCACTTTGGTCAGAAATCGATATTCTCTTCTCATCTCTCTCACTCTTCTAGGTATTTGTTTTAAGACCAAGATTTCTTTGCCTTTATATTTCAACATCTTCTCTCTTGCCGCTTGTAAAATTTGTGTCTTGATGGATTTTTTAGTAAATCTAATGTGAACTTCTCTGGGTAGGTTATTTCTCATCGCATATCTTGTAAAAACTCGGTATATCTCATCTACTCCATCCATCATCTTTTCCTCTGTTATTTCCAAAGCGTCAGCCAAGATTTCTATCATTATCGCAGCCAAGTCTTGCCCTTTTTCTTCCTCTATATTTTGAAATCTGAGATAGAATTCTGACCTCTCCATCTCCCACTTCAGCATCCCACTTTTTTCTTGTTCAACCACTGTTAATCTACTATCAATATTTCCAATCTTCTCCTCTCTTCGTTTACCCTCTTCTTCAACTTTTTGGAGTCTCTCATCATACTTCACCATCATCTGTTGGATATATTCCACCTTTTCATCAGTTTTCCCTGTTCTTTGTTCAGTGATGTCTGTTTTTATCTTAAGGTCTTGAATTCCTTGCATAATTGTCTATAAGGTTACTTTTTCTTGCTCTTTGTCTTGCTTTAACATTACCTGAATTGAACGTTGTCCTCCAGATGGTGGGGAGGCAGAAGTAGATATAGAGGCACCCGGAGGTATGAGTTTCCTGCTCATTTTAAATGATTCAAGATCTTCAAATTCTTTCAAATTTTAATCCAATTAGGAACGTAGCCAATTATAATCCAGGGTGGAAAAGTCCAGTAGTAAAAAGCCCAGTAGTAAAGGAGAGAAAAGAAAAAAAAAAGAAAAAAGAAAAGATTCTTCAAGTTCTTCCTGACCCTAATCCAATTATAAAATAGTCCACAATAAAAAATAAAAATAAAAAGAAGAAGGAGACCCAGTAATAATAATAATAAAAAAGAACAAAGCAAAAAAAAAGATTTCTTCAGGTTCTTCACACCTTAATCCAGCTAGAAAATCTCAATTAAAAAAAAGAAAAAAGGAGGCCAAAATAATCCAAGAGCATAGATAGAAAAAGCAAAATCCCAATGAAAAAGGAAAAAAATAAAAATAAAAATGAGAAATTCTAAGGCTTCCCCTTGAAAATAAAAAGTAAAAATAAAGACATTGCTAAAATAAAAATTTACAATAATG
>NW_020769309.1:3367435-3393376 GCF_900518735.1 Pseudonaja textilis
CCTTTCGCACAAGCTTCAAAGCCAGGCCATAGATATTTAATTGTTGATAGAAATCCAGAAGAGCACCTGTAATAATATTCTACTGCACTCTTCCCTCTATCTTATCAAATTAGAATGTCCTTGAGAAGTCTTTCACAGTTCTCTCCACTTCAAATAAGATATTTTCAAGCCTCTAGTTGGCAGTGTTACAAAGTTTCTTAGTTCTCACTTTCCCCCCTCCTCTCAGAAAAGTGTAATTGAAGTAAAAAAAAAGAACAAGAAATATATACATATATATACAAAGAGAGAAATAATCAAAGGGAGCCTCTAGCCTAGAAAAAAAAAAATTAAAAATCCAAAGGGAGAATAATATATATATATATATATATATAAACCAGTCTGGTTATCTACTAAGTAGCAATGAAGTCCGGTAGCAAAAAAAAATAAAATAAAAATAAAGCCTCGCTTTGACGTCTCCCTTAAAAAAATGCCGCTTATTCAGTTTTGTCAAAAATCACACAGATTTCTTCTAGCAATCAAAGTGTCCTTTCAAGCCTCAAAATATTGAAAAAAAAAAGTTTCTCACCCAGCCGACACACTTTCTCTTTCAGCCTCTTCCTTTCCGGAGCTGCCCCGACTTCAGCAGCTTGGGGGTTGCCACTCCGCCGCCAGCAAAAGGGACTTCTCCTGGGTCATCCAGGGACTTTGCGGTGTCCCTGGGATCCACAGGGTATACCCCTCATGATAACCATCCCTACGGGACGGTTTAGGTCCGTTTGGACCGGCCAGGGGCGAAGATATCGGCTGCAATCGTAGAGCTCGATTGCAAGTCGTACCGTCTCGGCGCCAGCTCCTCCCCTCTCCTGTTTTGTTTTGTTTTTAAAAAATTTTTTATTGATTTTTAAAAACAAACATAAACAAACAAAACATAAAACATAAAAACATAAAACATCTTTTTTGAAAGCAGCTTGATCCTGGGTTACATCTCTTCGTACAGACACAAATTCAAATTCATGCTCATTTTATATACCATTCAATATCTTATTACTATTCTACATTTTCTATATAGCTTCTCCCCCCTTTTAAAATTTTATTTTATTTATTTCATCTCAGTTCAGATCATTATACTTATATTCTTTGTCTGTCCTGTTTCCAGCTGTCTATTATCTTTTCTCATTAAACAAAATTTATCCTGTAATCACTTATTGGAGTATGACACCTTTATCTCTTTTCCCTAAATTTATAACACTTAGTATAATACATAGCTTCCATTCGGATTCTGCTTAGTACATTCTAAAGTTACACACTATATTTTAAAAAGAGAAAAAATTATAAATATATAATTAAAACAACAATCCATACCAATTCAAATATATCGTTAATATTAATATTCATTTAAATCTTAAACATTTTACACATTACTTTTCAAACAAGTATCATACTTCTATGGGAACACTTATAAACTTTCCCTAGTTATTTCCCCCCCACTTCACTTATATTTTAAAACATTGTGTCATTAAAATGTTCCCATTCCTTCCTAATTCAATTCTCTCATTTATTTCATTTCATTTATTTTATTCACAAAAGTTTCACTGAATTACACTGAGTATTTTATCCCACTTTAATCATACGTTGTTTCCAATTTTCTAACATTATTTCTAATACAAATATAACAGTACAATCTTATGTACCTTTGCAGAATCACTTTTTCAGTTAAGTTTTTACCCATTATCTCTAAATAAGTCCTGTTTCTTTACATCTTGCTCCATACCTTTGTAGCTTCTCTTCCCTTCCTTTCTTCCTTGCTTCTTCTCTCTGCCCTTTTTACCCCCTTGTCTCTCCACCTCCATTTCCCTCTTCTGTGTTCCCCTGTTCTGTTGCTTTTTAACATTATATCCACTTTTTACCTTATTTTTCCCTTTTTTGGTTGTTTTTTTAGGTCTTAAAGTCTCCATTTTCTTTCCCTCCTTTCCCCTTTCTTCCCCAAGTAATTACTTGTTCGTTAAAGATGGCTTCTTCTTTGTCCCAATCTTCTTGTTGTGCAGTCTTTTCTTGTAGTTTCTCGTAGGTACAGATCGCCATTTCTAAGAATTGAAAAACAGAGTCAAGAGAGCCCTTCCCTTCTTGTTCCTCTTCTTTGTATTTTTTAAATTCCATTTTCAGTTCATCCACAAGTGATGCCATTGTAAAAAAAAAATTTCGAACAACCACCCAAGTGTTTTAGTCATTCAAATATAATTTCCAAAAGTCCCAAAGTCATCAAAAAAATCCAAATACACACAAGCTGTTTCTTTTGACACTTTCTTCTTTTTTCACTTTCTCCTCCTGTTTAGTTACAAAGTTCCAGTTAAAATGTATCTTTTAGAAGTCTTGTTAGGATTTAATCAGATTCTTTTAAATTCCAGGCAGTCTCCTCCTTCCGAATCCTGCTCTTATTGTTTTCCTCTCCCTTCCCACTTACAGCAAAAAAAAGAGTTTTTTTTAAGTGTTCAGAAATCCTTATTATCCTCTTGACATTTAATTATCCAGTTTAATTACCTATTAATGCCAAAGTGGGTTTTTCGATTTCTCATTCATCCCTGTTCGCTGTCAACATTAGGAAGGAGGGTGAAAAAAACCTTTCCCTTTTCACTTTCATTCGCTGCTTCCAAATCTTCCTTGGGAGCGATGTATCTTTTTTTAAAATTTAAATTCCAGAATACCTTAGTTGTTGCTTCTTATCCCAGTCAGCCAAAACTTTCACTTCTTAACTTCCTCCTGCACTTTCTTTTCTGGCTGAGTGCTTCTTTGAGGCGGCCATTTCTGACCGCCTCTCTTACTGCCTTCAGGAAAGGGAGTTTAGCCAGTTGGGGAGAAAAGATGCAGCTTTCCTCAACCCTGCTGGGATCTCCCCCCTCTTTGCCACCTCTACAGGGTGGCTTAGCCCTGAAGCCAACTGGCTCGGGACGCTCCAGTGGCAAGCCCAGGCAGAAACCGCACACAATCACAGATTTCTGTCTACCACGGAAGCCCTGCAAACCAGAAGTTCCCCAATGTTCAATCCATTGTTAAGCTGCTGAAAATGACCTCTAAAACTTTCTATCCTGTTTTCAGTTGGAAAAAGGGAAGGGGTGATGCTGAATATTTTCTCCCTATCCTGTGTGAAATTTTTCAGCACTTTCTTGAGTAAGGAGCTCAGCAGGATTTCTATCTTTTTTTCCACATATTTTTTTTCCTTCCCCGCTGGTGATTTAAGTAGAGCCAGTTCAATTATCCTATGCAAGGATTGATTCACTGTATTCCAAACAGTTATATAGCTATATAGCATCATTCTAGGGTTTAAAGAGAGAAGTGACAGCTACTGTCCAAAATCAGGAACATTAGGCAAAATGGGAGGGAAACATTAGAAAAGGAAAATGATTGAAGACTGGAGGCAAAGAACATTTACAGGAATTGAGTATGTCTAGTTTAATGAAAAAAAAGACTAGCAGTGAGATAATAGCAGTGTTCCAATATCTAAGGGGTTTCCCCAAAGAAGAGCGGGTCAACCTACTATCTAAAGCATATGAAGGCAGGACAAGAAGCAAATGGATAGAAATTAATCAAGGAGAGAACCAAACTAGAACTATAGATAAATTTCCTTAATTTCTCTTTAATAAATATTTAATTAATCATTTTTAATTGGAACAATTAATCAATGGAATGACTTTCCTCCAGAAATTGTGAGTGCTTCAACAATGAAGGTTTATAAGAAGAGATTGGACAACCATTTGTCTGAAATGTTATAGGGTTTCCTGCTTGAGCAGAGGGTTGGTCTAGAAGACCTCGAAGGTCCCTTCCAACTCTGTTTGTCTGTTACAAAATTATTTCAAATCTTTTGGAAAAAGAAAAAAGCTTACCTCCCTTTAGTATATGGTTTTATTAAAACTTGTAAACAGGAAGGTAAAAATGAATACCAAGTAATGTAAAGGAAGGAAGAAAAAAAAATCAAAGAAAAAGCAAAAAGTGCAAGAAAAGGAAAAAAAAGTTGAAGAAAAATAGAAAGGAAAGAAAAAAGATATAATGAAATATTTTTGGGAATGGCAAGGGAAGGATATTGTAAAATTTCCATTCCCACCCCACTCCAGGGAGAAGGTTCTCCAAACTACTCAAAATTTCCACTACCAGTTCTCCAGAATAGGTCAGAACCTGTTGAATACCACTCCTGCTGTGTATATAGTAACCTTGCCTCATTAATCATTTATTGAAATATTTCATTTCTTCCTTGTAAGTCCTACCAAACAGTGGGTCTCTGGTGGGTTTAGAGCTCTGGGAGACAAGGGAATATCACCTATTTTTCTTTCTTCTATTTTTCTCCTTCTTTACTACTGTATATGCTTATTTTCTCTTTTATATAGTATATTTTTCTGTTTCTATTTTTTCTTTGTTTCCTTTAGTTGGAATTAGTTTTTATCTTCTTCATTGTAATCTTTAATAAAATTACTATTTAAAAAACTAATCCAAATTTATTGAAGCAGATGTTCTCCATGAAATGGTTTTCATGGGAAAAAAATCCACATGAATGTTTTAGATTTTTCATTCTCTAAATAATGGGGGCCTTGGGCCTTTTTTCTATCTATGTTATTTTCAAAAGATAAAAAAGAAAAATAGTCTTTCATTTTTGTGGGTAGAAAACAGATCTCTGAAATCCTTGGCCAAAGGAGACATGGATATTTTATTTTCCAGGCACTTTGGTTATTTAACTTCTCACTATTACTCTCAATTGCTTGTTCTCCAAGGCCTCATGCTGCTATTTCAATGTGTAAAGAACTGATTGCCCAAGTGTGTTATTTAGAGAATGCAACAGCCTCTTCTGTAAGTGAATGATTGCAAAAGCTACACATAGTTTGGTCTTTCTTTTTGGAACTAATGCAGTGTCTGCTTGAGATTTTATTCTAAATCTTCACAGATTAGCACCAGCTGTAGTGAGTCAATAGAAGGCAACAGAATGTGGTTCAGCAACAACTGTATAGGATTAATTATTCAAATATAATTACCCTTTTACTACACTTTTCAACTCCACTACAAACTGCCCAGAGATAGCCACAACAAACCCCACTGCTTTCTCACTGGTTTGCATAGTAAGTGTCATCACTATATGATAAAATTAAATAAAAGTGTTGAGGTGGAGGGTTGTTGTTGTTTTTGGTAAGGAATTTCAGAATCCCAGAGAACTAACATATCTCTGATGCATTTGAGATTGGAAACAGGATCTGATGAACTGTTAAGTTCTTTTATTGCTGCTGCCTAAGCATAGGCTGGGGAGAATGTTCATTTCTATAAATGATGCATAAGACTAGACAGTGTGGAAAAGCAGCCTTAGATGGATAGTCCCAATGCTATACATTGCACTCCACATTTTATTTGTACTACTAACAACTGGAATAGCTGTCTTCTAAAATTATGGAAAATAAGGAAGAAATTAGGGCAAATTTGAAATCAATTAAAGATTATTACAGCCACTGCTATTTTCACAGTGTATTTTTCTGAAAGACAGAACATTTTTAAACCATTTATTGAAACAAAAGTCATAGTAACATACCATGTCCTGGAGCTTAGTTTACCAAAATTCCCTACAGTCAGCCCAAAGTAGAATATATGTATTTAAAACATTTAAAACATTTCTCCTTGCTTTGTCCTTATAATGTCATCCCATCTACTAACTTCCTGTCTAGGCCATTTAAATAGGGCCAGTGTTTGACTGGTCCTGGTCATTTAAAGTAGTTTAAATTTATTTATCATCTATATATCGATCTATCTATCTATCTATCTATCTATCTATCTATCTATCTATCTACCTACCTACCTACCTTCCTATCTATCATCTACCGGTATCTGTTGGCTGCCAGCAGAGATAGCTGAAGAGTCAGACAAGGAGGAGGTTGAGGGAAAGCCTGGGCCACCTTCAGAGCCTTTAGAAGGCTCTGATAAGCAAACAGCATCAGAGGCAGAGGCAGGGCCTTCCGTCCTCTCCAGGGTGGGATATGACAGGGCTAACTACCAGTTCGGGATTTACGAGCTTCCCTGCAGGCTGCGAGCCACACGCCTGTAAATCAGCAGCAGCAGCTGCCTGCAGAGAAGCAGCCTTTGAAACAGCTTTTTTTTCTTGATTTTCTAACTGCAGTTGTGCCTCGTTCGGCAGTTGAAGTTGAAAAATCAGGAAATAAAGATCAGGTAAGAGCCCGGGTAGGTGGACGGGCAAAAACATCAGCAGACATAGAACCGGTTCTATGTCTGCTGCTCTTCAGAGCTACCGGTTCTACAGAGGTAGACGGAACCGATAGAAACCCACCCCTGGTCCTCCCCGAGGTGGAGAGCTAGCTGTCTTCAGGGCCTGAGCTGAGTGAGGGGGAGGAACAGATGGGGGCCATCCCTGATGTGCATATGCCCAGAGAGGAAAAGAGAGGAGAGCAAAGGAAAATAATAAGCAGCCTCTCAAGGGAAAGCAGATGTGGACGCTAGCCAGCCCCTCCCTGGCTGGGAAATAAATAGTAGGGGTTTGGGAGTGGCTGGTTGTCTCAGACAACTGTTCGCTTTTAGGATACAGCAAGCAATTCAGATTTCTTGGCCAGGTCTATTGGGACTAACTATGTTTGGTTTTTGTTTAATCCATGTGAATAAAAGTCTGTTCCTACCCTGTTTGAAAAGGGGTTTGTTTTTACTCATGAGAAAGCAACTTATCATTATTTGCTAAGGCTGGGTCAGAACTCTATCTATCTATCTATCTATCTATCTATCTATCTATCTATCTATCTATCTATCTATCCATCCATCCATCCACCCACCCACCCATCCATCCATCGAATTTACTGTATATGGTTACCCAATTACCCCCCAAAAATTCTGGATGCCAGTATAAGTTAGTTGGTATGAATGATTCATACAGCCATCCTGTGTGATTCATTCTGCTCATCTTTCCCAGTGCTCTGGCTGGACTATTAAGCTATTTCCCATATTAATCTTTTATAAGATAAACAGAAAACTTAAGAAACCAGACCTGTTCTTAGGCATTCATACGGGGCAGTTTTTAAAATTCGTCTTGAGTAGAGCTGCCAAGGCTAGTCAAGTGCAAATTCAGTTTTACTTCTTTGCCAGATTTACCTATTGGCAATTTTTACTTTAATTAAAATTACAGGTGATTGAATCTCTATTTAATTGTGTCAAGCTATTTATTTCCATATAAATCTCCCTAATATCAGTGTACCATTTCTGAGGCTTCACTTTATTAGCGGTCAGTTAAAGTATTGTAATGTTATTTTCTATTCCACTCCTAGAGTAATTATTGTTATTTATATGATTTGATTTGTATGCCTATGAAAATTACATATAAATCTTTTTCCCCCATCTTTCTAGTACTATATGAAATATTTGCTTATTGCCTAGATTTCTCTTTAAAATGCTGAGTGGTCTAAATATCCTCATGCTAGATTTTGCCTGCCCCTGAACTTTCTTTATAGTAAGACTCCCAAAGTTCCATTTAAGAAAATATTTATATTTTGTTTGATTATTTCTACAGATGACATTCAATTATTTATTGGAGAAAGGCCTATGGGTAATATGAATTTCAAAGTCTGTGTAATTGATGTTTTTATTAGGATACTGTTAACTTAAGGGATATCTTTAGGGCCAAGCTTATGCTGCTAAAGTAAGAAATGGTGATAAGTAATAAAGAAATATTTATTACAGATGCAATTCTATCTAGCCCATCATAAAGTAACAAAAAGACAAAAAGTAGTAAAATTAATATTTATTGTACAAGCTGCTAAATTTTATTCATTAAATATTGTTTGTACAGGTAGTTCTCAACTTACAACCGTTCGTTGAGTGATAAATCAAAGTTACAACAGCACTGGAGAAAAAATGATTTATGATCAATCCCTGCGCTTAAAATATCACAGCTTGTCCATGGTCACATGACTGCAATCTGGGCACATAGTAACCTGCTTGCATTCATAACAATTGCAGCATCTGGGTCATATGAATGTCATTTGCAACATTCCCAATTCAACAGGTAGGCTGGCAAGGAATGTCAGGGTGAGGTGATGCCTTGCTTAATTACTGTGACAAAAATGGCCATAAAATCAGGTGCAGAAATGTGATGCCCCACTTTACAACTGCACTACTTAACAATGAATTTTCTGATGCTAATTGTGGTCATAGGCTAAAACATACCTGTAGTTAAATAACTAAGAATTGCTGTAGTGTTGTGATATTTTTTCAGATTTGATATATTTTAATTTTACAATGTAATTTTTCTGTTAATCATAGTGATTTTTCATAAATTCTCCTCTTTTCATAATTTTTTTTTGTGAGACAAGATTGTTACAGTAGAAAGATAAATGCTGAAACATTCTATGTATTCTATGTTTCAGCATTTATCTTTCTACTGTAACAATCTTGTCTCACAAAAAAAATCAGAGAGGGATCCTGGTTTGTTTACATTTATGTATGTTTAATATACTAAAAATGCATATGATATTTCTATATTAAGAAGCTTGTAACTTCCACTATCATGATCCAAATTTGTAGGGTCTGTGGCAACTGTGCTGGCTAGAATTTGTGGGCTATGAAGTACCACACATAATACAGGTCCTAGGCTGGGGAAGATTTCTATAAAGTAGGACTGGTAAAAAATTAGACCAAAGGTTTATGAAATAATCATTAAATTGTTCAGGGAGAAATGGCTTTCTAAAATATTCCCCACAGTCTTTTGATAGTTTAATGAACAGTGTTACTACTCTGATAAAACATCCATCCATAAACCAAATCAATAGTATACATATAACTTCATGAAAACAATCTGAAAGAAGGCTGAAATTACACACAATTGCCCTATTTAATGAATATAAAGAATCTCAGACATAGCACAATATAGGAAAGAAAACATGCCTAGGGTAAATTCCTGGCTAAAGGTTTATCTATCTTTGTAGAAGTAGCCGCTTCCTGCTACTAAAGCCTTTTGCTTTTTTTTTTTTCCTGAGACTTTGATAGATTTTTGGAGATTTCACTTTAATTAGAGGCTGCAAGGAAGGTAGAAAACTTCATTATTTATCCAGCCATATTCCCCAAGTAGTCCAAAGTTCTGTTGTTTGTTTTAAAAGGGCCAAATCATTCGTATCTCCAGCAGAGAGAGAGTCTGAGGTAACGTGTCCCTGAGGATGTACGTGGCCATGAGCCATCTCACAATCATGGGAATATGTGTGTCTGGCAAGGAAGTGACATTTATGACTGTCCTCTTTTGTGAAACTGTTTTTTTTTTCATTGTTGGAATTAATGTTTAGACAAACTAAATTCCAAACATTATGTTTTTCAATTTTTAGGGAAAATGAAAAAGATATGTAACATCTTACAATTTCTTTATTAAATGTGGCTACACTAACTTTAGCATTATTGATATGTATATGAAGATCTCCTGTCTTGGTCTTGAATATATATAAAAGCCAAGTATCACTCATCATGAAATCTCCAGATCCATAAGGCCTACAAACTTGAAATTTGCCACATACGATCCTCTTGGCTTCTATGCAGAGGTGGGCTTCAAAAATTTTAGCAAAGGGTTCTCTACCCAATTGTTGGGTGGGCGTGGCCATGGTGGGCATGGCCTAGTTGGCCTCCTGCACCACAGTGTGTTGGGGGGGTATTTTTGCCCTCCCTGGGATCTGGAGGCTTTCCTTGAGCTTCCGAGAAGGCAAAAAAGGGCTCCAGAGGCTCTCTGGAATCCAGAAATGGGCCCATTTCTGGCCTTCCCAAACTTCCAGGAGACCCATTTTTCACCCTCCCTGAGCCTCCATGTGATCCTTGCACTTATCTGCATCCAAAATGGGCCACATGGGGACTCCTTGGAGGGGAGGGGAGGGGTTGGCAGGGTCAGACAGGAGTGGGATTTATTTGTTCTCCGAACTGCACAGAATCTTAGCTAGAGGCTCTCCCGAACCCCTGCAAAGCCCCAGCAGCCCACTTCTGCTTCTAGGTGCTCTCTAAGAAAGGATTTTTCAAAATGAGCATCAGATCATTAGTATTTCTTATACAGTAATTAACATGCTCTGGTGCTAAGGAGTTCTACTCCCCCTCCCCACTTGAAAAGAACTCTGTTCCAACTGCCAGTTGCCTTATATTAACATACTCTGATGCTAAGGAGTAGATATTCTACTCCCCCTCCCCACCTGAAAAAAAGAAACTCTGTTCCAACTGCCAGTTGCCTCACATTCCATTACCTCAGTTCAAACTGGCAGACGTTCTACTCCTTCACTCAGGAGCAGCCTGGGACTCCATACAGTACTAAATGTCGGTACCTTACCAAGATGTCTACGCCTTCTACCTATGAAACTGCTTCCAGTCTCAAGGCAGTGGGAGTGATATTCCCTTATGTGTTTCAATCACCCACCACCACTGAGCCAACAGATTGTGAACTGAATTTCTCTTGCTTAGCCCAATCACAAAGTTTTGTCATGAAGCACGGGTATCCAGCTAGTTCTTAATAAACACACAAATACTCGTTTGTGGACAGTCTTGGCAGAAAATAAATGGGCTAACTGCATAGTGGGACTATATATCTGGAGGAAAGTTAAAATTATTTCAGATAAATTGTAAGACTGGGTTTATGGTAGAAAACACAATATTTGAGACTTGTACACGAGCTACCTAATAGATGTGAGTTAAATTTACAGATTCTGCATCTTTTTTACTCCAAGAACCTAAGCTGACACTGCAGTAAATTATTTCTGCCAATTGCCATGGATCTGGGAGAATTCCAGTAGCCCTGGGTGCTTAAAGGGACAGAATCTGCCATTTCCTGTGGACATTTTTTTAGGACACAACTTTCATTATATTGAAAATTGCATTAATGAACCGTGAATAAAGAAGGGTGAGAGTGAATTGCTGGGCAAAAAAAGTTTTCAGTAGGAATTTTTCTATATACCTTCTAAAAATTTGTCGACAACATGAAAATAATTCAACAATTACAATAATTCAGATTGTTACAGTTCAGAGTTGCGTAGTAGGATTTTTTTCAGCAGTGAAAGAAAAGAAATTTGCTTTAGAAATTAAAGGGATTTTGGAGCAGATAATTAACTGGCTAAATTTAGAATGCAAGAATCTTTCATCCAATCATGAACAGTGTCGTGAAATCACACAGTTTTATATTTGAACCTCTTTTCTTTGCAATTACTTAATGTACTTGGCTTCCTTTGAGTAGGGTCTAGTAGGGAGAATGAAGCCTAACCCTTTATCAGCAGCCCTTTCAGATAAAGCCTTTTTAAGACACAGAATGGAGCACTCCTTTTTATTAATTATTTAATTTTTATTTATTACATTTTTTGCCACCCATCTCCTCTATAAGGTCTTTTATTGCACCAGGTATATATTTATATATAAATTACTATTGGTAGCTGAAATTAACAGCAGTATGTTATGTTGTTACAGACTGTCTTTGTAACTCTAAAACAAAATCATTACATTTGATCCCTGTGCAAAGTGTAATGTATTATTAATAATATCAATTATTCTTTGTATAATTCTTGCTGCAAATTTGCTGAAAAATATGAAAAGTAATTTCTCAGATGATCTCATACAGTAAAGGGAAGGTACAGCCATGAAAGACTGCAGCAATGTCAGCAATTAATGAAGAAATGCTTTTCCCCTTCAAAATCTGAAATGATGAAAGTTAGATAAAGGTGTGAACTATGAAAAAGCTGAAACAGTAAAGATCACAAGGCATTACATTTGTGTGTTTACAATGTCTTTTGGGATGGAATATGTCTAATATTCTTTTCTAATGACTCCTCCTTCGATATACTGCTTTATCACAAAAATAATATTTTTGTAGAAATATTCTACAGATACCCATACTTCTGAACTGGTAATCTGAGTGAAAAGTTATTTAAAAGTTAACTTTTCTATATATGCCAGTCTAACATAATTGGACAGGGAATAGCGGTTTCTGATCTCATCTCAGCCTTCAATAACTTACCCATCGCTTCTGCTTTGTAAAATGTCAGTGAGCTACTGTGTAAGGTGGGAAATGTGCTATACATTAAAAGATAGAACAATAGCTAGTTTTTACATGCCAATATATGTAAAAAGTAGTTCATGATATTTAATTGTCTTTCTTCTCTCTTCCATGGTTCCCTAGTGTAATCACGCAGCAAATAAATAGTGCTCTGCAGTTAAGGAACAGTTATTGCAAAGTGCTGTAAATTTTCTTTCTTTTTTATTGATTGATATTTTGTACAAAAAACTGTAGTTCTTCCTGTCTAATAGCTATGCTTTACTGTTAATATTTGTCAGTTTTAACAATGGGTGCCTTTGTGTCTGCTTTTGATTTTCACTGTTGGAATTGTATCATGATTATTTGTTGCTTTGAAGTTAGATTGTCTTTTTATTATATTTTATTGGGCTACTTTATTCTGTATATTGACTGACATTTATTGACTTTTTAAGTGATGCGAACAGTTGCATAGGGTGATAGCATGCAGCATGCAAAAGTATTATTTGCACAAATGACATAATAATTAATAACAAAATTGCACTTGGTGAAAATAAAATGTAGATTTTTTTTTCCAGGCCCAGTTTTTACTATTCTTTAGCACATGACTGGATTCAGGACAAGACCATTAATCTATTAGTTATATGATAGCAAAAATCAGAATGAATTGGGTAGCATCTTTGCTGCTGCTCTTAAGTTACTGTCAACAATATAGGAGGAGTGCCATGTTAATTAATGGTAGCCAAAAATCAGGCAGATTCCAGTAGCACCTTTGCAGAATAACACACTTGATTAAAAAGCATAAGCTTTCATGAACTGCAGCAGCATACTTTATCATATGAACAGTGTTTATGAAAACTTTACCCTGAAGACTCCAGACTCAATAACATTGATTAACATGGCTCTCCTCCTGTTGTTGTTGGCAGTAATATAGGAACAAATAAAACAATTGGAACATCAGAGTTGGAAGGGACCTTGGAGGTCTTCAAGTTCAACCCTCTACTCTAGCAGAAGACCCTATAGCATTTCAGACAAATGGCTGTCCAGTCTCTTCTTAAAAACCTCCAGTGATGAAGCACCCACAACTTCTGAAGGCAAGCTGTTCCCACTGGTTGATTATTCTCACAATTTCTCCTTAGTTCTACGTTGCTTCCCTCTTCATTAGTTTCCATCCATTGCTTTTCATCTTGTCTGGTGCTCTGGAAAATAAGTTGAACATCATCATGTGATCATGAGCATCTTCAATGGGGCTAGAAAATGACATGCCCATGACAGCATTATCATGCAAATACTTCAACATATGTCCTTGCTTCAAATACTGGGAAGCAAATATATAATGGCAGCATTTCCCTAATTAGATCATTTATGCCCATATCATTGTGCCGGTGTGTACTTTGTCACAGATACTTATGTAATTTCTATCAGCAACTTTTTATCTTTAAATGATATTGACTTCTTTCAGGCAGTCAATGCCTGAATGTCGTATGTGCGTTCCCTTCCTTTCAGGCCATGATGCTGCATTTTCAGTTACTTGCTTCACGTAATGCACTCCAGGTTTAATAATGATTCAATGGGATTATTATGGATAGCATATCTGAGTCTATAGACAGAAAGGTGGAGGGCCCGAGTCTCTTCTCTTGGAAGCCCTTTGCATCAATCAATCTTGTGTCCCTCCTGTCTTGGGGTCATCACCAAATTTCTGGGGAGGCACTTCACCTAGAATTCTCCCCGTAACCCACAGTTAACTCCCACAGCCTGTGCAGTTTTTCTCTTAACTTAAAATTTAAAAATTCCTATAGCATTGAAAGAATGATTAGGGAAATCAGCCTTTTATCTGTTGTGGAGAGATAGGCCAAATTCCTCAGAGATAAGCAGAATGGGGATTTTTTTTTAAAAAAAAAAGAGGGGGGAAGCGAGAATAAAAACATGCTGTTTACCTTTTAAATATTACTGGGCAGAAACATTCAGAGATGGAGAAGATAAAAACATGGAGCTGTTCAAATCACTGACTGCATCTTAAAAGGATGCCAATAGAAAAATATAAAGGTAAATATAAGACTCTAGGCAGGCAACAAGATGATATTGGTCTGTTCCTCCTTAGAGGAAACTATGTTGTACATAAATTCCAAGCAACATAACATTACTGAGCTTTATTTATTTATTTGATTTGATTTCATTTGATTTGTCAATCGCTTACAAAATAATAGGTATAAGGATAAACATAGTTATGAATACATGAAAAATAAAAGAAACAATAGGACAGGGATGGTAGGCAGATTGGTGCACTTATGCACGCCCCCTACATTGAGAAAATAAACAACAGAGACAACATATTAGCCTTTAAACATACATACATACAAACATAAATAAATAAATTATTAATATTAATATTCTAGCTAAATGTTTTTCACCCATCTTTTCAAATATGGCTGTTTTCTTCTGATTCAGTTTTTCTGGTCATTGATCAAACAAATATGATTGATTGATTCTTCTGTCTCAATTTGTCTCATGTTTCCGGATTCCTAAGGATTCCAATCAGTTAAATTCCAAGGCTGCTTGAGAGACGGATGGTTGTTCCAATATTTTATTTCATTGTATTTCAAAATACTAAATATTGAAAAAATAAAGTGAAACAAAATAATTTGGTGTTTGTTTGTTTGTATCAACATATTAGCCACCTACCTCACAATCACAATTCTGGACAATGAATATAGGATTAAAAATTAACAGAAGAAAAGAATAAATAAGAACAAAAGAACAGTAGTAGAATAATAGTACAGTACTATTTGAGTACAATCCAACTCAACCATATAGCCACCATCATATCAAAGAAAACCACAATGACAGGTTCAACCAAGCTACAAGCTCTATGACAAGGGGAACATTAAGGTCTTCAAGGATATATAAAAAACCAACAGTTCTGGGACCAAACAAATTTTAGGGGAGTGGGATGATGGCCCACTTCCTGAGTCCTTCCAGATAATATTACTTAAGAGATGAACTCACAGCATCTAAGTTCCTAATTTATCCCTTTGTTCTAAAAAGACAAAATGTTCTCTCTCTCTTTCTCTCTCCCTCCCTCCCTCCCTTCTCTCTGTCCTCTCATGTATATTCATGTATATTCATGTATATTCATGTATAGAAGAGATGAATAGAAGAGATGATTCTACCAGACTGTCAATTATCTGGAAGCCTGCACTCACAAACAAAAAAATCTCCACACCACTAGCCAGGCAAACACCTGGGCACAAACAGATCCCCCCTGATACCTCCAGCTCAAACACACCCCAACCAGGCACCCAGATGAAACCTAGCTTCCTAACAAATGATAGCCATCCATTTACCTGGAGTCAAGCTGCACTAAAGGCCTCCAATAAAGGAACACAATGTTGCCAGCCAATCAAGACACAAAAAAAGCCACAAAACAGACAGAAGATATTAGAAACACCAATCAAGCAGAACACAGCAAACTCCAAGACCAATAAACACAGACCAAGACTCCCAATCAATCAGGATGAAGAAAAAACCATTCTGGCACAGAAGTAGGCTAGCCCCAATTTAAAACTGAAACCAGTGTAAAAGTCTGACTCACAGATGAACACAATACAGAAGCCTAATGATGACAGATGAGATTCTGCCGAAACTTTAAAACTTTAAAAACACAACTGCAATGATGTGGGAAAATACCCAAGCAAAGCAGAATACCATACATACATACATACATACATACATACATACATACATACATATATACATACATACATACATGACCACATCATCTCTTACCATAGCTCAGGAGCATTGAGTATAGAAACTGAAAATGGTAGTTATGTAAAGATGAAATAGAACTTATTTGCCACTACACGATGGTGGGAGGGTGGGGGGCAGAATGCTGCACAACTAAAGGCTGATTTCATTGAGATCATCAGTGCAGAAAAGAGATTTCATTCCTTCCAGTATGATCCTCAAATGCATCTGCTTTCTATAAGGTAAGTGATGGAGATTGTTTATCTAAATAGTTAAAAGGGTTGGGCTGCAGCACCATTATGACAGTTGTAAATATACCTGCAATTTTGCCACAAGTGGATTATTGTCATTATCGATTACATTTGCAATGTTTGTATAGGTTCCCCACGATGAATGTGCCCCCTCTCTATACTGTGCTGGTATCAGCAATCATTTTGTTAACTGTTCCCTTTATATTCAAAAAGAACAGTTAATGAAAAGCCTGCACTCCTGCATTTCTAAAGCAAAGAAAATTCAATAAGGCTTCATTTTTAGAGGTAGAGTTGGAACCGTGTCTGAATAGGACTGAATGTGAACTATATTGGGCCAAAACTGTTTATTTTATTGTTAAGTCTGCTTCCTAAACATTACCAGGATTGAAAGAGAAAGAGAGTTAGTTCTGAGTTGGGTGGGAGAAGTGACTGGAACTGCCAACTCCTTTCTCAAGCAGAAGTTTTTGCTGGAGTAAACTCTTCCATAAATGAAAAGTCCAAAGACAGTACCGCTTATTGCATTTTATTACCGAATAGTTTGTCTTGCTTTTATTTTCTTCCTTGTCACTATGTGCTGCTCTGGAAGTCATTAGGGCTTGAAAAACAAGCTGGTTAATAAGATTTTAAAATAAATTTTTCAAAGTCCTTTGATTTCTATAAGAATGGGTGGTACTTTCTATTAGCCATCATAGGTCACAAAGGAGGGGAGAATGATGAATGCAATATTGCAGCATTGTGGCACAATGTCCCATCTGTTTTGAATATGCATCACAATGTCACACACATGTACAAAAGGGTGGTGCCAGCAGTGCAAAGCTACAATGCTTTTTTCATCACTCTTATAAAATGGCAAACTCCTGGGGATACTTCTACTTGCTACAGCTAATACCTTGTTTCTCCTAAAATATGACTTACCCTGAAAGTAAGCCCTAGCTTGATTGTATACAGGCGCCCAATATAAGCCCTACCCCCAAAATAAGCCCTAATTAAGACCCATCATCTATGAGATGCAGGAAGTGGGGCAAGGTGCATTGGTAAAAATTAAGCTAGGGTGGGGATGGGGGGATGGAGTTGCCCTACATACCAGGCCTCACACACCCTAACACCTGCCTTGCCCTGCTGGCCCACCTCTTCTGCAGCCGCTTGCCGCCACTAGCTCCATTTTGCTGTCAGAGACTTTCAGGAAAGGCCTACAGCTGAGAAACAGGCTGAAGATTGAAGCATGTGGTGCCCCCCCCCCCAGCCTCGTTTCACTGTCAGAGGCCTTCTGGAAAGGCCTGTTCAGCTGATAACAAAGCTCTGGATTGATCATGTGCATCAATCCACACCTCGTTTCTCAGCTGCAGAGGCCTTTCCAGAAGGTAAAATGAGACCATGGGGACACCATGCACATCAATCCAGAGCCCATTTCTTGGCTGTTGTGGCCTTTCCTGAAAGCCCCTGGCAGCAAAATGGAGGCCGGGGGTGACATGCACAAGCAGTAGGAAGCAGCTGCAGAAGTTGGTGCAGGGCTGTTGGTGCCACTGCCACAAGGTGAGTCAGTAGAAGACAACCCTCCCACTGAAAATAAGAGCTGGTGTCTTTTTTTGGTCAGAAAAAAAATATAAGACCGGGTCTTATGTTCAGGGAAACACAGGTATATTATTTTGTTTTTTAAAAATTGCTCTTAAGAGTATGACTTAGGTACAGTAACTTCCAACACACACAGTCCAGCTCATAGTATTTTTAAAATATTAGATATAACTATCAAGATTGAACCATTTTGCTTCTTTCAAACCCTAATGCTGAGAATGTATGCGGAGATCATGAGTGCGTGGAAATCATCAAGGTCACTGCTCCAGATGCTTGAGAAAGAGATGGACAGTTTCCATAACAAAAGGATGTCTCATAATAATTGGACAATGTGATCACCCAGAGGTGGGGAGAAGAGGAAGCTATTATTTAACTAGGCAAGCATTTGCATGGGAAAACCAGAGCTGATTTTATTTCTTCAGTACCAATATGGTGTATCCAATAAAGTTTTGCTTTGGGGGATTCAAACCTTCTGAGAATGTTTCCTTGTTTTGGGTTCACTAGTTGGACAGTTGACAATATCGCTCACTAGTAGAAATGTATTACATTTATATGCCTCCTATCTCAGTATCCAAAGTATATTCATATACCTTGTCTTAAAAACAGTGGCATAAACTATATAGCTACAAACAGGATTTATAAAATAACCTCCAGCCTTCCAGGTATGGATTTTTTTGAAACAGGAAATGTGTGAGATATATAACATCTCTCAAAAAGATTTATACTCTTTCTAGTTTTATGGCTCATAAAAAGTGGTGGACTTAATTTTTTTACTTTCATTCCTTGCTATTCAATTCAATAATTTCTAGGATATTAAATTGATTGAGAATCTCAACCATTCAACAGTCATTAGAAAGTGAGCATAACAGTCTCTAATGTCAGGCTATCTTCAAAAATATGGCTAAGATACTGAGCAGACATTAGCTGGATAGTGTAGCTTAATTATTTTGTTAATGTGAACTCTTCAGAAACATAGTATTTTATCTTTTCCTATACATTCTAGTGATGTTTTTTCCCAGTTCTTTCAGGAAATTTAAACATTGCATCCCATTTTGTTATAGTTGGTTAAATTCTCCAGCATCACATGTAAAAACAGCTTCAGGTTATGTTATCCTATCAGTTGGTTCATCATTATACTGCATTTCACAAGCTTTATTACCCTTTTCAATAACCCTGGGAGAGAGGTGGTAGAAACAATTTTGGAAACATTTTGCAAATGCAAAGGTAATAATTAGAAACTGGAACCAAAGTCTTCTTAGCTCATTCCTCTCCCTGACTGGGGAGGTGGGGAAGTGACTATACTACTGTGAACTTTTCAAGAAGCAGTGAAATTAAAGATAATGTATTAATATTCATTTATAAAATATCCCAGACTTAATCCCAAACCAGGCTAACCTTAACCCAGACTCAATAATATGTAGTGGTTTATTTTTCTTCCACATTCTCTAGTTAACTCTGATATACTTGTTAGATATCAAAGTTGCTGTTATATTTCAAAGGAGGTTACTATAGTATCTGCACTTTGAAGAATACCTTTGACTCTTTTCCTTATTGTATAGTTTATCATTTACAAAAAAACATCCAGAATGACAGGTCCTATTATCTCTATGCATACTTGAATTGTCCTTGAGCAACATTCTATATAGCACATATACTTACATAGGTATACAGTAAAGACATGCTACATATGCAATAGATAAACTTGAATCTCTTGCATTAGTACAGAGACCAGTGGCTCATTTTAATCTGCCAGGTTTGGAAATAAATGATTGCTTGGAACCTCTTCACTTCCTGCCAATTATTGGGAGAGATTTTACCCTACAAGGGAGAAACCAATCATGCATAAAGTCAGGTAAAATTTAGATGGAATCACACAGCTTCAGATGTGAAGATGGACAACCAAAATAATCTGTTACTTCTGGAATGCTAATCTAGCAACCGTAAAGATGGCATATAAATGGTTTAAACATCAGACAAAGCAAAATAAATGAGAAAAACCATTTTGGAGGTGATGTGCTTAGAATTATTTAAAAGCCATGAATTATATAATTTTTATCAGTCTGTTTTTTTAAAAAATGAACACAAACACAACAGAGGTGTCTTACATGTCATATGAATATAGCTTCTCTTTGTTTGTGGAACATACTAATGTATCTGAAAAGTTAAATTTGAAAGGAAAATTTATTTGAAAGAATGCAATATTTCTTTCAGTATCTCAGCTTTATAAGAAAATAACCCCTTAAATTATATTTTTAAAACACACACACACAATTAGATTGAAATGATGTGATCCATCAATATCAACACTATTACAATACATTGAGTAGTAATGTATGTAATCTATTATTCTTAGCACAAACATTTTGTACAAACATGTTTGAGAAAATGTTTGTAAAATGTATACTGGAGAAATTTACATTATGGACAGTTACATCAAAAGTAATTTATAAAATAGAAAGCTGAATACAAAACAGTATATTATAGGTTATTGTATTTCTTAGCATGAGCTAAAACACTGCATATACTTTAAATGACATGCACAGTATGTAACTGAATGAAATTAATGAATGCATGTAGCACTCTCCCAAATTAGATATAAAACACAACCACACATCCTTTATTTTCTTTAGTTCTTAGAAACAAGTTAGTAGCTGGTGCAATTGATAGAAAACTGATAAAATGTACTTAAATACACTGGTGTGTGCATTCTAGCTTGTTTCAAAATATTCTCCTAGGACTTCCCTAAACAGACTACTTTATTTAAAAAAAAACCTTAAAAGAGGGTAAATAAGGACTGTAACTGTGTAATGTGATCTGTTTTCTGTACAAAAGGACACAACCACCATTTTACATGAGCAAAAGAACACCAAGCTGTTAGCCAATCCTTCAAAGGAAATACATCTTTATTCAGATCAGTTTGTTTCTACAGCTATGATTTATGTATTATTCTATTGAGAAAGAATCTCTTAACCCAGCTCCAGCTCCATCACTGCTTCCAGTCAATAAATAATTCAAGATTTCCATAGTGTCTTTGGCACCTGTTAGATATCTTTAGCACAGCAGTGGTACCAAGTTCAAAAAGATAAGTGTTGATGTGGACAAATATAGAATAAAAAGCAAGAACCAGAATATTTCATAAACAGATCCCTGGCTCCCCTTTATGAGCAGACATATTGTAACTAGACAAAACATTATCCACGAGTCCTAGAATGGTCAAGGGCTATAAAAGACTATCATGAGCCACAGTGGTGCAGTGGTTAGAGTGTAGTACTGCAGACTACTTCTGCTGATTGCTGGCTGACTGCAATTTGGCAGTTCAAATCTCACCAAGCTCAAAGTTGACTCAGCCATTCATCCTTCCGAGGTGGGTAAAACAAGGACCCAGATTGTTGGGGGCCATATGCTGACTCTGTAAAGTACTTTGAAGCAGTATATAAGTGCAATTGCTAAGTGTTATCATAATAAATGGTGCTGAATTTCACTGAGAGGCCCAACAGAATCACTGGAGCAACTTTCCTATGTGATGCCTCACTTTCCATGGCAACATAAGCTGTTTCCAACTACTACTATGCAACAAACCACTGAGAAGTCAGATTTAAAAAGATTTAAATAGCTGTCATTCTTTTTTTTTAAAAAAAACAGACTGAAATCAGTTCTGCCTTTTCTTGCTTAGAATCCTGTTCAGAAATAATTGGCCAATAATAAACAAATGTCTGCTTACTATGCTGGTCCAATGAATGCTCTGTCAGGCATCCTTTAAACCCTTACTAGCTCTTGCCTAAGTTTTCTAATGATGAAAACATAATTATCATAAAATTTACACAGTGTCTATCATTTTATGACATAATGCATAAAGACTTCTCTGCAAAATTTCAGGATTAGATAGATAAATCTTCTATTTGTATGCAATTAAATCATGATGCTGGGTAGAAACCAAAATCTTGAAACACTAAATATCATATTTGGTTTTCTTTTCCTCTTCTTCCTAGGCAATAATCATAAAATGTAACTCTACTAATATGCATACAGACTATCTTCTATCTTCCATTATGGGATCAAGAATTTGGGATTACATGGCTGATTCCATCATTCTTAATTTGTATTAGAACATGACTTTGTGATTTATCATGACTCAGAAATGCTAATCTCCTCCAATAGCATAACTTTCCTCCCCTGGCTAGTTGCAGAATTAATGCAAAATTTACAGAGTACTACAAATTTACTTGTGTTTTATTTCCAAATAGCAGGTGGATTGAGGGTAAATCCCTTTCCTGCTCAAGTAGAGCACGGAGCACCTAAAAACATACACTTTTATCACTAATTCATATTTGTTGAACCTTAACATTTATTTATTTATTTTATTTTATTTGTTAATAGCTTACAAGATAATAAACATAAGTATAAATACAGAAAATGGGTACGAATAATTGGGGACAACAGGATAGGTAGGGTAGGCACGATTGTGCGCTTAGTTAGCCCTGATATTAAAATACCCTAAACAGATACCAGAAAATGTCAACTTTCATTCAGTACAATCCTAAGAAAATGACTTATTCTATAACAATATAATTATTACATCATGTTTTACAACAAAACTTTTGAAAGCTTCAGGTAGTACAAAAGCATTTAGGTGGTTAACAGCTGCTTTGACTTGGGCTCATAATTTATCCATGTGAAAAACTCTGCACAAGTTACCAACTATATTTTGGATGCTGAGTTTAACAATTAATTTAATTACTCAGGCCAGGATGTGCTACTTGTCTTGGGATGAATTTGTCTGAACACTAAAAGTTCTTCGCTTTCAGTGCTCTGTCGTCTGATGGCAGAAAAGTGTTCGCCTGGTTGATTCCCAAACCTTCTTAGAAAGTTGCATTTTGCTTCCATTTCTCTCACTTTCTAAGAAACAAGACATTTCTCCTGAGCCTGTCTTAATAAACTGAATTCTCTGAGATTGTATGGATTGTGTGAATTGTCCCAGAGAGGAGGAAATTGTTGACTGCATAATTGCTGCCTTTCCATTTCTAAGGCACTCCCTTGGAGCGAGTTGCAAAGAAAGATTGACTATTGCAGTCATGTATGTATGCTGTCTTTGCATCCAAACAAATTTGTGAATTAAAAAAAAACCATTCCATTACGCTGTGGTCAATTAGTACATTCACTTGATAGTTGTAAATACTTCGGCTATTGAAGATCTTTCCTCTTCTGAAGAAAATAATTTCCTGTGGCTGATCAAAGATAGCACAAAACTCCATGCATCAATTTGGCAAATTTCACCCATTCAGAAAAGGCTCTTACACCTGCAGATTACATCTTTTTTTTCCACACTTAGAATTGTTGTAATTATCTGAATTTTATTCCTAACAATGGGGGAAGATTTGTAGCTAAAACAAAGAACAAAGAACAAAATGAGATTCTGCATGGGATTCAAAGAGAGGAAGATTTTGTCTGAAGTAGTCCAAAAAATTAAAAATGGCTCTGAAACTTGTTTTCCTTGCTTAAAGACTTACAGAGAGGACTTATAGCACCAAATTCAGAATGATATGCAATTGGAATAAATAAGTTGAAGAATTTTGAGTAACACAGAATGTATATTCTGGAAATTTATTATATTGTTCCATTACAGCAATTTTATGAGGTAATCAATAAGAAGAAAAACAGCGTCAAGCTCCCCCTTCAGAAACTATCATCATCATCACCACCACCAGTGTTCAGAAACTATAGTTGAAACCTTATAAAAGAATTTAAGTTTCTGGAGTGATGATTTAAAACTTAAATGTCCAGTTTGTCTGATAAAGGTGAAACATTACATTTTCACATTTTAAAAATGCCAAATTATGCAGTATGTACTTATCGTCTTATTCATATAATAGTCCATCTCACAAACATGATTAGTCAAAAGAAAGCTCCAATTCAGCACATTTTGAAGGGAAAAAAGTGGAAAATTATCTTATTTTTAATGAGTAATTCAAGACTGGAACATAGCACTGTTTCACTTTTATTTCTTTTTAAATCTCTCACACATAAACAACATTCCTTCATTTCTAAGCTTATATTGAATTGTGAAAGGTGTGCGCTGTTCACAAGCTTGACCTGAAGGTATCTAGTGCCACTTACCAGAAATCAGTTTATAATGCCTGCTGCCTTTGATTCGAGGCCTTAGATTAATCTTGGTAATGAAGCCTAACAAGCCAAGCTTATGTGGGATTTCTTCCAGGGGATTCATGTAGTGCTTTCAAGTAAGGTTGAATTCCTCAACCATCCTTAATTCGATTCCTAATTAGAATGCATACTTGGGCTTTAAAAAAATCTCATTTTCCTTGTTTTGTTCCTTTCCTAGCAATGACAACTTTGAACTGTGTAATTACATTTCTGGTGGTAGAGATTGGGTTGATCATTTAATTGGATCTTCTAGCTTGAAAAGCACCACAAAAAGCTGTTTTAGAGTCCCCTCATTTTGTTCGATGTTTACAATGTCTTTAGATTCATTTTCATGTGATATGTAGAACTGTTATAAAAATTTGATAACACCCAGAGTTCAGACAATATAAATTTATTTCTACTGTACTTCCTATGAAATAGATAACTATCACATCTTTTGCTTTGTAACATTCTATGTATTGGACATTTCAGTTCAGGCCTCCTTCCTGCAGTGAAATTTGTTGTGGTTTTGCTTCTGTTGTTGTTGTGTTTGTATTTTGCAAAATAGGCACTCTTGTGCAGAAGACCTCATAAAAAGAAGTGTCAATTTAAATGTTAGATATTTCCTGTGGAATGGCATTGTAATTGCTAATTTGGCAGACTTATGGTTTTAATGAAGCTAGAAGAAAGTCTGAGTCATTGGTGTAGTTGAAAACTACAAGCTGCGAAACAAGTAATTATTTAATCTAAAATGAGATTTATTAAACAAATCTGAACCAGTCATTAAAGATTCTTTTCCTCTCCCCTTTCTTCTCCCCTCAATTAGTGCCTTTATATCAGCTTTCTTAGTGACCCTTTGTAATTGATGCATGGTTATATCACTGTAAATTATTAAAATTTATATGTGTTAACATCCCACTGATCTAGGTTTTAATTTTTGTCTTGCTTCTCTCTTTAATTCTTAGAAGTAACTATCTCTCAGCTGAATGACACCTTTGCCTGCTTCTTCAAATGCCACAAACATAATGCTAATTACAGCATTCATCATGATAGAAAGTAAGCTTCTCAAGGGGAAAGAAGGACAAGGCGTTAACTATTCTCTTTATATTGAGCAAAGTTAAATTGTTACAGGGAAACAATACAGTTAATATTATGCTTCAACAAATAGTAGTAGTTAGTGATAGCAGTAGCACCAGGGGTTGGCTGCTGGGGGTTCACAGGGGTTCAGGACAGAGGTGGTATTCAGCAGGTTCTGACCAGTTCTGGAGAACCGGCAGCGGAAATTTTGAGTAGTGGTAACCTTCCCCCAGGAGTGGGGAGGGAATGGAGATTTTACAATATCCTTCCCCTGTCACGCTCACCAAGCCACACCACACCCACCAGGCCACACCCACAGAACCCACAGAATTGGTAGTGAAAATAAATTGAATCCCACCACTGTTTCAGGAGATCCTCTAGCTAAGATTCTGCACAGTTCAGAGAACCCCCAAATCCCACTCCTGGCTGGGCCCACCCACCCTGCCCCACTCCTCCCAAGAATCCCTACACAGCCCATTTTGGATGCAGGTAAGTGCAGGGGGCACACAGAGGCTCAGGGAGGGTGAAAACAGGCCTCCTGGAAGTTCAGGAAGGCTTGAAATGGGCCTGTTTCTGGCTTCCAGAGAGCCTCCAGAGCCTAGGGAGACTGTTTTTGCCCTCCCAGAGGCTCAAGGAAAGACTCCAGAGCACAGGGAGGGCAAAATCCCCACACACACACACTGTGGTGCAGGTGGCCAACTAAGCTATGACCACCATGGCCACGCCCACCCAGCAACTGGGCAGAGAACCTGTTGTTAAAATTGTTGAAGCCCACCCCTGAGGAACACTTAGATTTATATATCAATTCACAGTGCTTTACAGCCCTCTTTAAGCAGTTTACAGAGTCAGCATATTGCCCCTTACAATCTGGGTCCTGGTTGTACTGACCTTGGACGAATGAAAGACTGAGTCAACCTTGAGCCAGTAAGAATCGAACTTGCTGAACTGCAATCAGCCAGCAGTCAACAGAAGTAGTCTGCAGTACTACATTCTAATTACTGTACCGCCATGGCTCAGTAATGTAGTAGTAGTAACTACTACTCAGTAGTAGTAACTATAGGCAATTCCATGCTGCAAGCTTACTTTGTTTCTGCTCCTGGCTCTCTCTCTTTCTTTCTTTCTTTCTTTCTTTCTTTCTTTCTTTCTTTCTTTCTTTCTTTCTTTCTTTCTTTCTTT
>NW_020769309.1:3393386-3406206 GCF_900518735.1 Pseudonaja textilis
TTTCTTTCTTTCTTTCTTTCTTTCTTTCTTTCTTTCTTTCTTTCTTTTAATATGTCAGTTTACATATCAGCTTTTTTTAAACAAATACATTTTCAAAAGCATAATAAAAAGGAACAGGATTAGTTACCTGCCATATTAGGTGTGAAGCAGCGAGCCCAGTGGGTTTGCTGTGGTAGAAGGTTTTGCTGAGCATGTTTACTTTTGTATATGTGATTCTGTCAACTTTTTTTTCAAATAAGAAACATTGGTTTGGAAATAGAACATGCATACCAGGCTCTAAAGAGTAATGTGATGTGTACAAATGTGTTAGAGGAATTGCACTTTAAAAAGAAAAAAAAATCTAAGAAGGAGGTGGAGGATTGGGGACTCCTGCACTTATGAAAATATATAGTGTATGCAACCCCTGAAATATACTTTATAGAGTTTAATGGCTGGGCATGGGGTAGAATCAGAATCCTTTGGGGGGCAGTTCTTATTGATGTTTGCCTATCTCAGGTGTATTGTTTTATTAATGTACAAAATACAAATAAAAGTAGGAAGTTTAGGGAATGAAAAGGAAAGAGAGAAAGAAAATATGAGATACAAGGGAAGAAAGTAAAAAGCATTGACTTCCAACTCTTTTTAGCAGAGGACAAAATAACCACATTACACCCTCAATTTTTTACTTTTACACATTAGTATATAACTAGCCATTTCTATAACAACACATCTTTCTAACTGGCAAAACCAAAGCCAACGTTTCTTTTTTTCTTTTCTTTTTTGTATCACAAGCACAAAATCCAAAAGTGATATCCAAATAAAAAACATAAATATATTCTCCTCTTTGAATAGAACAGGGGTGTCAAACTCCCGGCCTGCGGGCTGGATGCATCACGCGCTGGCCATTCCCACACCCACGTTTAGCAAAAGAGGGAAAAGTCCTGATATGTCATATGATGCCACCGTGATGATGTAAATTTGACACCCCAGAACACAACCATCTATTTAACCATTATTGCTTTATTTTCCTTGCTGTTGAAGTAATATTATTTTTATTTGCACTTAATAGTCTTTACAAACTATCACCATTTATGCTGCAGCCTTAGAACATTATAAACAGTTCTGTTAAAACTTGTACAAATTTATCTCAGGGTTTGTGGTTTTTTTTCATTACATTCTGATGATGACATTCTGATGATGACATAGCATCACCCTTCATTCAAAGGAAGAAAACGGTTAATTCACTTCTCTTTCCTTGTTAAAGAAATGTAAAGTAATTGCTTCGTATGTGGTTGTTGTAAACCTTTTTAGTCTTGGCAATTCTTGGTGTGACAATTATTTTTCATTTCCTATAATAGGGATGCATGAACTATTCTCATTAATCTGTGAAAGGAAGACTCTAAAAATGGATGCAAACACTGACTAAATCTGAAACAAAGTGTAGAGCAAGCAATTTAGGGCACTCAACACAAGCTGTTAGGATTCAAGCTGTGGTGAATTGTTACAGTTTTAACTACAATTACACAGAATGTCAGGCTGCAGCTTCACAAACTAATAAAGACAATAGCAGGCCCAGCAGTTTGATTCTTTTTAGAGCTGCAAGAATTTAAAGGGCATAGCCCAGAGATAAAATTTGAATCCACAAAATATCCTGCGGTATGTTATTTCTTCCTTTCCTGTTCTTTGCTTTGAAAAATTGTTCTAGTTTATCTTCACAGTGAAGTTGGAACTATGTAATAATTATCAAGTTCAGCAACTGGAACTTTTCCAATCTGTTGTATTGCTAAACAATCTTCACATTTGCAGGAGTTTTTAAGATTATGATTGGTTTTTTCCTGGAGTAGTTCTAATCATCCATAAAAGTGGTATTTTGACAAATATAATAGCTGAATTGTAAATACACTGTCCCCACATGTACAGCTTAAGTTTTCTGCTTTTAGAAAACAATAATCATTTACTCTGACTTCAGGCTTGCTAAGTGTTATGCTTCCCAAGGACATAATCACAAATTACTTATTGGGTGGGATAGGATTGGGACACACATTCTCACACTGACGCTCAAATTGCATGTTAAACTCAGGCAACTGGTTTGGTGTTTGAGTCAGAGCTACCTTGGACAGCACATGTGAAAAGACCAGTGCAGGCAGATGGTTGGTATGCAACTTCAGTTGCAGGCTCTGACTTTTGATTTCTTGCAGCTACTTCAGAATAGAGCCCTGTTATTCAAAAAAGATTGTTTTTCAGATGCAATTTCCAAGCCCATTTGTAGCTCCTGCCATCCTATGTGAGCGAAGTTGACAGTTGCCTTTAAAGAACAAACAGGTTCTCTTTGAAAGTTGATCTTTCGGATGGAGTGTTTCAGCCAACTGTCTGTCATTTGCTCACTGTGCTGGTGGTTGACATTTACCCATGTGCAGCAATATTTAATTTTACATTTTTGTACTTTGATGTCAAATCCGCATGACAGCAGCTTGTCATTCTCCTGCCCTGCTACAGTTGGTGATAGTTGACAATGCTTTCTCCATCTTCATCTAGCTCGGTTGTTTCCCGTTGTTAATGAAAAGTAACTTTCTGAAGTTGTGTTTCATCTCACTGACACTATAGCAATAGCACTTAGACTTATATACTGCTTCACAGTGCTTTATAGTCCTCTCTAACCAGTTTTACAGCATTACCACATTGCCTGCAACATCTGGGTCCTCATTTTATCAACCTCAGAAGGATGGAAGGCTGAGTCTACCTTGAGCCAGTCAGGATCGGACTGCTAGCAGTGGGCAGAGTCAGCGTGTAATACTGCATTCTAACCACTGTGTCACCATGGTTTTTATCCCACAGAACAGAGTTTTCTTCTGTATCATGGATGAATAAGAAATGTTTGTATCCTGGTCTTCCGGTTTGAGTTTCTTCAGCGACAAACCGAAACCTCATCTCTGCGAGGCTTTGATCCATGCTCGCTGCTGGATTGCCCCGAGCCAGCTGGTTTCGGGGCTAAGCTACCTTGTAGAGGTGGTGAAGAGGGGGGAGACTGCCAGCAGGGTTGAGGAGAGCTGCATCTCTCCTCCCCAGCTGGCCATTACTCCCTTTCCCGAAGGCAGTTGCAGCGGTGGTCAGAAATGGCCACCACAAAGAAGAACTCGACCAGAAAAGAATGTGCAGGAGGAAGATAAGAAGAGAAAGTTTTGGTTGACCGGGTCAAACAGCAAAAGCAACAAATAAGGTCCCCTGGAATTGAAACTGTTAAAAAACAATAACATTGTTCCCTAAGAAGATTTTTAAGCTGCGAAGGAGAGAGAAAGGGGAAAAGATTTGGTTTTCTCCTTTTCCTATACTGACAGCTAAGAGACTTAAGCAAGAAATTGGAAAAAAATCCACTTTGACATCAATAGGCATTTAATGCTGAAAATAAAAAGTTAAAGGGATAATAAAGATTTCTGGATAATTAAAGAGAGGAAGAATAAAAGGGCAGGATCTGGAAGGGAGGAGACTGCCTGGAATTAAAAAAGAACTTACAGCAAAATCTCAACAAGACTTCCAAAAGATACATTCTAACTGAAATATCGCAACAAAAACCCCAGGAAGAGAAAGTCGAAAAAGAAATAAGAAGATATAACTCGGGACTATCTGGATTACTTGATGATTTCTGGATTCTTGATTATTGTTTTGAATGACTAAAATCAATTGGGTGGTTGTTTAAAACTGTTTAAAATGGCTCCACTTTTAGAAGAACTGAAAATGGAACTTAAAAAGTACAAAGAAGATGCACAAGAAGGGAGAGGTTCTTTTGGCTTCGTATTTCAGTTTTTAGAAATGGAGATTTGGAATTATGAGAAACAATAAGAAATGCCTGCAGAACAAGAAGATTGCGACAAAGAAGAAGCCATCTTTAATGAACAAGTAATCTTAGATGGGGGGACAAAAGGAAAGTGGGGAAAGAGAATAGAAAGTTTAAGATTGGGAAAAACAACTCCAAAAAAAAATAGAGTGAAAAATAAGTATAAAATCAGAAAGCAACAGAAGAGAGAAATGCAGAACAGAAAATTAGAACTAGAGAGACAAGGGGGTAAAAAGGGGAGGAGAAGATGAGAGGGAAGAAAGAAAGGAAAAGAAGTTATAAAGGACAGAAGCAAAATATAGAGAAACAGGGCCTATTTAGAGATAATGGGTGAAAACTTAATGGAAAAAGTGATTCTGCAAAGGTACATAAGATAGTATGGTTATATTAGAAGCAGAAATAATTTTAGAAAATATGAAACGATGTATGATTAAAATGTCTGATAAAATAGCTATCATAATTCAGTGGAATGCTTGTCAATAAATAAATGTAACAAAAGGTATATTTAATGATTTATAAAACATGTGAAGAGAAATAAGGGAAAATTAATTATGGAAATTATATGTGTTTTTAAGGAAGTATGATATTTAGTTGAAAAGAAGTGTTAAAGATGTTATGGTTTTAATGATTATTAATGATAGAACTGAACTGGAATGGAATGAGGGCTTATAATTACATATATTTACAATCTTTATTTTTTTTTAAAGAATATAGTGTGTATTATAAGAATGTGACAAGCAGAATTTGATTGGAAGTTATGTATTATGTATTATATTGAAGGTCATAAACTTAAGGTATATACTGAAGTTTAAATAAGAGTTGAATGAAGAGTTATAACTAAAAGATATAAAGGTGTCATGCTCCAATTAGTAACTACAGGAGAAAATTTGTTTAATGAGAAAAGATAATATGAAATTGAAACAGTACAGACAAAAGTATAAATATAATGAATTGAACTGAGATGAGATAATCAAAATAAAATTGAGAAAATTAAAAGAGGGGAAAAACTATATAGAAAAGGTAAAATAGTATAAGATATGGAATAGAATACAAAAAGGATCATGAAATTGAGTTTTGTGTCTATATAAAGAAGTTCAACCCGGAACCATGCTATTTTCAAAAAAGATGTTTTACTTGTATTTTGTGTGTGAAAACCCAAAAAAACCTTTATTTTTTTAAAAAAGAAATTCTATTTCACATGTTCTATTCCTCTGGCAGCAGCATCTAAATCATGGCAAATCCATATTCAGGAAGAGAAAATACTTGCAAGGGCTTACATTATAGATGGAGGGAAAGAAAATAGTAGTATAATGTGTAATTAGAATTTTTGAACTTCGTATACCCACATAGGCATGTTAAATGGAATGTATTAATTTATGCTTAGATTAACCATGTTTAGCCAATTGGATACATTTCTACCAACAGAATAGAATTAGACCCAAATGAAGGGAGCTTCAAGTGACTCATACAGTATATCATAGGACAACTGTATCAGATCTCATCATGTGTAAATGGCACAAAGATGGATGGCAAACTATATTTATTTTCACTATTTTACTTTTTTTTAAAAACCTGAATATCTTGCTTTGGTAGAATGTTTGTGCATTTAGTATTGCCCAGAGTAACATTATGAGGTAATCTCTAAATATGATAAGTAAATAAAATAAATGAAAATATGGATTTTTATTTTATTTTATTTGCATTCCCAAACAATTTGCATTCCCAAACATGGGAGAAGAAGGAGCTTCCAAGTCATTGCTCGTTTGCTTCAATCTTTCCTTCCACTTTTCTTCTTTACTTTTTCCTTTGTTTCTCTTTTCTCCTTTTTTTTCTTTTCCTATTTTTAGGTTCATTTTTGAAGGAAGTAGTAGAAGTGAGCATCACTGGTTGTAACTGAAGAGATGAGTTAGACTACTCTATGTTTCCTAAGTGTACAGAATAGTGGGTATTAAGAGCAAAGCCTAAAAATAATAGGCTATTTATCTGCAGATGAAACAAGGAAATTGCTACCAATTACATAAGTGATCTTCACATTCCTGAAAAAAGCTTGAAAAAAAAATCTATAGAAAAGTTAAGGAAGAAATGTTGGGGACTGAGGAAAATAAAAAAGTTAAAAGACATTGTAGAAAATATGCTGATGTGATTTTGAATTAGACACACACACAGTATGTATGTATGTATACACACACACACACACACACACAGTATATACAGTATATACATACATATACATATACATATGTATATATATGTGTGTGTGTGTATACACAGTACATATACATATGTATATATGTGTGTGTGTGTATATACACAGTATACACATATGTATATATGTGTGTGTGTGTGTATATACACAGTGTGTGTGTGTGTATATACACAGTATATATACATACATACATGTATGTATGTATATGTGTATGTATATATACACATATACATACATACACAGTATACACACACACACACACACACACACACACACACATATGTATGATGTATATTTTGTTTTATCAAACAAAGAGTGTTGCCAAAAGAATTATTTTGTTTCATTGAAAAGATACTATTACTTAAACTTTACATATGTTCAAATTCAAACAGCTGAATGTTTGTAACTACTTTCTGACTTTCAACCAATTCTTCCAAATCTAATGAAAATAATGCTTTTCCATATTGTCACAATTCAATTATGGTTAAGAAATTGAGTTGCTTCTAACTATGTACTATCCATTTCTGTTTTCTTTCTTTTTATCTTTTTTGCATATTTGTTTTCTGGGCTTTTGATATAATTATATATAAGAAAAATGGTTGAGATCAGTAAAAACAGCATTAAATGTAAAATAAGAGAAGATGCTTGGAAAAAAGTTTGTTTCTATCTCATAAAACCAAACAACTGAAGAAGATTAATATTGAGTGTAATGTACAAGAGCGTTTCAACCTTTTTATCAATGGCTTGGATGAGGAAGTTGAGAAGACACTTATAAAGTTGCAGATAACACAAAGCTGGCAGGATTAAAACTAGATGAAAGAAAGAAGATTCAAAGACAGTCTTGAACAAACAGTAAGCTAAAATGAATAAGATGGAATTTTACAAGAAGGAAATTCGGAATCTGAGAAAGCACACATATAGGATGAAAATGACCCAGTTTTAGTCCATCAGTAGAACATTTGAAAAAAATCTAGATGTCTTTAAACATGAACCAGATTAACACATAGAGTCCAGATCATTGAAAGTCATTGTTCCATACTTGTCAGACCCCATTTGGAATACTTTATCCAAGCACTAGAGTTCAAAACAAGACATATCTAAGTAGGGCTTATTTTGAAGTGTCTGGAAACCAAGCCTATAAGGAACAGTTAAAAAATCTGAGTATGTTCAGCCTGCAGAAATGACAATTGAGGCAAGGCATGATGTGGGACTTCAAAGCATCCACAGATGTATCACACAGATAGGAAAGGGAGTTAATGTCTTTGAGTTGTTTAATGGAATTGTGGGTGCTCCATCATTGGAGATTTTCAGGAAGAGACTGGATAGCCTTGTGTCCAGAATGGTATAGAATCTTCTGCTTGAGGAGAGGATTGAATTTGAAGATTTCCAAGGTCCCATCAATGCTATTCTTCTCTATTCTATGTTCTATTGCCCATGAGGGAAGAATCAGAGCCAAAACTTTAAAACAATTAACTCAGTTCTTAATTCAGTTTTTTTAAGTGAAAGTCTTCCCACAAATTTGGGTGCATGCGGACTTAAACTATGCTATTTAGGGAAAATATTATTACCCTGGACTAGATTAGTGTCAAGTCTAATATCATCATAATATTTTACTAGGAATAGAAGAGTATCATTGCTGAAGCATTTCATTTTGCGAGACTAAGAAAACATTAGTTTGATCCATAAATTCAAAGCACTAATGAAAAATGTAGATATAACCCTAGATTACTGCTACAGCTCTATCCTTCTCTCCTTCATAAAATCGTTGATTCACACAAGCTTGAACATTCTTAAGCACTAATTAGGAAATATTGCACTGCAGCAATTCCATTATGTGAATTCACTTGGAAGAAATCACGCAATAGATTTCCTTCCTCCAAAAAAAAATTAAGCTAATATTCCAATGGGAATATTCAAATGCTCTTTCTTCAACTACTTTATATCTAATAACATTAATAACATTCTTTTTTTCCTGAAAGAAGGTCTCCAAACACAGTAGGAGAAAAAATATCCCCCTATAGAGAACAGTAGCTCTCTAGTTTTTGCTGGACTACAGCTTGCTGTTAATTACACTGGCTAAAATAGTTAAACAATGGAGCTTAGCAGTTTCCTCCAAGTTTTCCTGCCCGTGGTATTGATGGAGTACATGAGAGACACATTGCCTTTCCCATTCTGTTCTCAGATGCCCCAAAAAATAATTAGCTAGACTGATAAGATTAGATTGTGCATGGGAAACAAAATATATATAATTTCTTTCCCCAAAAATATTCCAGGGCATGAGATGACCAGAGCTTTCAGAACACTTTCTAGAACTAATAACTACAAAGTACAGAGGTTTCTGTCAGAATAATGAAAGCAGTGAGGCATCCTTGGTGCTTTCTGAGCCTGCTTGTTTTCTTGCAGATGTTTCATTGCCCAAACTAGGTAATCACCATCAATGCAGTTCTGGGTTTTTGTTGTTGGTGGTGGTGGGTTTTTTTTGTGTGTGTGCATGTTCCACTCCTTTTATATATTTTTGAGTCATATAAAAGCATCATCACCATTTGTACCATTTGCTCTCTATTGATGCAACACCACCTCACCCTATTTATTTTTTCCTCAATACGTTCAAGATTTTCTGTTCTGTAACCTGACCCCCCCACCAGGCAACAAAGAACAAGCCTACTGCTCCCTCTAGATGACAGCCTTTTACCTATCTGAAGACTACTCCAATATCTCCCTTCAGGTTTTTTTTCTGCAGACTAAATCTACTGAGTTCTTTTAAATATGCCTCATAAATCTTTGTTTTCCATTCCTCCACCATCTTGGTAGTCCTCCTCTGAATTCACTTTTGTTTGACAATGTCCACTTTGACTGCAATGCCCAGAACAGCTCAAGGTATTTCAAAAGAGTGAAATTTCACTAAGGATGCTATAATAATACATTCCTCCACTGGACAGAGGGTAGGACTATATGATCTTTTATATCCCTTCCAGACACACAATTCTATAACGCTATCTTGCTTTAGCAAACTAAAAAACAACCCTAGTCACCTCTTTCTGCATTGAGCCAATTCAGAATCCTGGTGTACTTTCAATCACATTATACTTGTCCACAGTTTTTAAAATAATGTTCCTAATAAATTGTTGCAGTTAGACAGTTGATGGAAATATCTAAACATATAATTGCTTTCTCACTAAAGCCCAGTGATGTAGGGCAATTGCAGCATATCTTGATTTCGCTTTAACCTTATGACAACAGAGACAGAGGCGTTAAGAAATAATGGTTCACCTTTAGGCTATGAAATGAATTACATGACAAAGTTGAGATTCTGACCTAAACTTATTTCAGTACTTTAACACTGGGATTGACTCTCACAATTCTGCCCAGTTGTCACAAGCACCAGTGGGAGAATTATTCAGTAATTCGCTATAGACCTTAGATTCCATAAGGAGAGTCCTTATAGGAGATTCCATATATGAGATTCTTTCATAAGGAGAATTTGCAGAAATATCACAGCTTACCATCAACCTCACATTCCCAGCTGGAGTTGAAGTAAAGGCTGCTGCCCCTTTAATTTCATTAGCATGGATTCCAATTCATATCCCCAGACAAGGGTTCAGGATTGTGACCCTGCATTTTTCTCCATTACACGAACTCTCTGGTTTTGTAACATTTTAGCTGGCAAAATCATGGGCATTTTCTTTTGTTCAGCTTCCCTAAAGCAATTGGTAGTCTAAAGCCATTCTAAATGGTCCTAGTCAAAGAAATTAATACTGATTTAATATTTTAAAGCAGGAAGACTTGCATGGTTAATCACAGCTCCAGGGTTTGTTATCGCTTTGTTGTCCTTATATGCCTCATCCTTGTTCTCAGAACTTTAGGGAATGTAAAAATTTGATTGGCTATCACCACTTCGGAGAGAGGGAGGGAGGAAAAGAAAGACCTTTCAAAATACCACACAGTAGGAGAGAGCAGATGCTTTCTTTCACTTTCTTAAAACTAATTCTCCTTCTTGCAGAGGTAGGGACCACCAGCAGAGCTGGAAAAAAAAATTCACCTTGTTAAAAGTAAGTGATCACCTTTCTCCACTTCCGAAACTTGCTGAAAAGGGTGAACAAGATATTTCAAAGCGAATAGAATTATTAGAAATATAGAGGGCAGAAATAGAGAATGGAGACAGATGATTTCCAGCAAGGATTCTGTTTTCTCCTGACCTCTGCAGGTATAAAGAGCTATGGTCCTTCCTTCATGGATTAGCCATTTGACCTTGTAGATAAGTGCCCTGTAACTTCAGGGTAGAAAACATTTGGCTGCATCAAAGCAACTTCTCTTGTAGGATTTTGACCACTGGGCCCAGTAATGAGATTAGAAGTAAAGCTTTGGAGGTTATCAACTGGCCCCTCTCCTCATAAGCAGTATGTGAAAGCTGTCACTATTTCAGCAGCAATATTCCAATAGGATATTCTAGAAAGGCCTTGCCTCCCATGTTTGGTAATACATAGTCCTTAGATCCCTTACTTCAGAGAGGGGATATTTTGCTGACTGGAGATATTGTTATGGATTTAATGTGTGCCTGGGGAAGATTGTGGATAGTCTGCAGAAGAAAAGGTAATCTTATTAATATTGCCATAATAAGTGCAGTGCCACAAATGGCAACATGGAACACAAGCTGAGGAGAATTTTTTTTTTCTCGTTTTCAGCATTTCAAATCTTTTAATCTGGTGGCCTTCACAAATTAGTCTTAGATTTTGTAATGCTGCCAAGAAGCATTACAAAGTTGGGAGGGAGCATAAAGATCACCTTGCCTCTGTAACGTGCATGAAAAGCCATTAAATAATTCGTGAGAAGAGATTGTTCAGATTCTTCTTTAAAATGTCCAGAGATGGAGAAGTCACATTTTTCTAGATAAACCGTTCTATTGTTGTACAGCTCTTACTATCAGAAAACGTTTCCTTTCTGTACATTTGATTGAAATCTAGACAGCTGCATTTTATACCCTTATTTGTGTTCCTGATTTCTATGAACATGGAAAATAGTTCTTGGCTATCTTTCTACAGCCTCCCTTTATGTACATGGCTATCATGTCTCCTCTATTTTTCCCCCTTTGGGACTGAACATCCCAAATTCATTCTGCTTATCCTCATTGTGCTTGTCCTTCAATCCCTGAAGTGTCTTTGTTATCCTCCTGTGAACCATCTCCAACCTATCAACGCACTCCTTTGATTCCTAAAGACAGCAAGAAGGGGAATAACAAGGGAGAAGACATGGGAATCATGCCCCTTCAAGACATGCAATCCCAATGGGAGGTGCTGCTAAGAATGTTTCTTCCTTCTGTCCTTTCAGGATGTGTGAGGAATATTTTTCATAGATCTTTACATGGGTAATGAATAAAATGCTTTATTGTATGATTGCTTTTTTAATTTTTAACACCGTGAGTTGAACTTTTGGGATACCTCACGCTCACATTTTCATATGTTTTAAATGAACTAATTAAATTAATGCAATTAGATTTTTTGTTGGTAATCACTATTTTTAAAAAGCTGTGTTGGGAAGAGCATTTTTCACAACTTGTTTCTGAAAAGGAACATAAGAATTAATCAGAATGCTCATGTATTTGTTTAAGGTAGTGATTTTGGGGATAAGATTCTGATTCTGTGCCTTATAACAACATCCAATTCAATATGCATTGGATGTTTCTGGTCCCAACTAAATAATCAACAATTTATACTCCCTCTCTTATTTGCATTATAAGGAATCAACAGAGTTTTGCCATTATTTTAGGTTAATTCAAAAAAGTTGTGAAGTCCAGTTCCAGTCACAAAAAAGACATGCTCTGCATTTCAAAGAGAAGGAAATAGCCTTCCAAGGTTACATATCATCTATTTTTCCCTCTGGTTGATGCTTAACTGAGGAAGGATAGTACATGATTAAGAAAATCTTGTTTTTCTTTCTTTGTGACAGAGGCAATAATAAAAATGTCATGAAAAATACCTCTGTGAAATATTAGATAATTGATTTTATGGCTATACTACTGGTGTATTTGTATAGTTCTGGCAATAGGAAATACTGTGAATTTTTTTGTGTGTGTTTGTAAATATATATATTTCATATAAGAAACAAATCTGTTTCTCTGAAAAGAGTGGAGCAAAACATTGTCCACATTCATTCAATCTACTCTGTCAAGTGATAAAAGCTATAATCAAACACCACCACTGATAATGGATGGATACCCATGCTGTTAAAATGAAAGGGAGGGTGCTAAATTGTTAAATAAGGTTTGCAAGATGACACTAGATACTAGTGGATCATTATAAACATAACCTGTTTTCTTGTTACTATAACCTGATCCTATTGGTATATTCTGACGAACTGGATTTTCTGTGAATTACAAAATAATATGTTTCCCTAACATACGGAGAGTTTTTTTGTATTTTAATTGGGGAAAAGTTTGTTTGTGATAAATGTAAATAAAAAAGGCCTAAATAATATATGGACAATATTTTATCATATAAAAAAGACGGAACTTGTTACAAAGAGTCACATTAACATGAAAGATAAAAGTGTCCCTGGCATGATATTTTTCTACTGGGATATTTTGTACTAGTCCAAGCATACTTGACCTGGAATTATCATTCCAATCTCAAAAGCTCTTATTGCAAACTGGAGAATTCACTTCATTAGTCTGCTTCGTTCCTTCCAATTTTAATTGAATGGAAAGCACTTAGCCAGTCCCAAAAAGTTAAGCACAATCAGATCTGATTATCTATCTATCAACTATCTATCTATCTATCTATCTATCTATCTATCTATCTATCTATCTA
>NW_020769309.1:3406216-3416620 GCF_900518735.1 Pseudonaja textilis
ATCTATCTATCTATCTATCTATCTATCTATCTATCTATCTATCTATCAAATTTCAGAATAGAATACAGAATAACAGATTTGGAAGGGATCTTGGAGATCTTCTAGTCCAAACCCCACTCAACCAAAAGACCCTATACCAGAGGTGTCAAATTCAAGGCCTGGTGGCTGCAGGGTGCTTAGATCTGGTCTGCAGGGCCATCCTGGAAACAGTGAAGGATCAGCCCACAGTTCTTCTGCCAGCGAAAACTGCATGTAGCCCTCCCAAGCTCTGTCTTCACTGGCAGAAGGTTGCAGAAGACCATTGCAGCCAAAAACAGAGCTCGCAAGAGCCGCAGATGGTACTCCCAAGTTCCATTTTCACTGGCAGAGGGCTGCAGGAAACTGTAGCCATTGAAAATGGAGCTCAGGAGCCTGTTTTCACTGACAGAGTGTGTGGGCTACCACAGACACCCCTGACATGAGTGGCGTCAAGCTGGCCATGCCCACCCCAGCCCCCAAGGTCAAACACAACCCTGATGCAGCCCTCAGTGAAATCAAGTTTGACACCCCAAGAAAGAGTTGTCCAATCTCTTCTTCAAAACCCACAGTGATGGAGCACCCACAGCTTCTGAAGGCAAGTTATTCCACTGATAAATTGTTCTTACTGTAAGGAAATGTATTCTTATTTCTAGGTTTGATTTCTAATTGATAAGTTCCATCTGTTACTTCTTGTCCTTTCCTCAGGTTCTTTGGAGAATAGGTAGACCCTCTCTGTAACATCCCCTCAAATATTGAAAGACTGCTATCATGTCACACCTAGTCTTTCTCTCTGTTAGAATTGATACACCCAGTTCCTGTGACTGCTCTATGCCATCAGAATGACTCTCAGTAACTCAATGTAATTTTAAAAAAAATTAAATGTATAAAAATTAAAAAAAGAAACAGCACTAAAGAGAATGAAAAGTACTCTTTTTTTAAAACAGTTTTACTACTAAGCAGACTAAAAGACAGCAAGGTCAGCATCTAAAAAGCAGACCTCTGGGAAACACCAAGGCTATATAGATTGGACTGGGAGATAAAAAGGAAAACAAAACCTCAGAGAAAGCAATGGCGAGTTATTTCCACATGATTGCCAGTAAAACAATTTAGATGTGCCCATGAAGCCACTTGGAGTCAAGGCCAACTGAAATATTTTTTTAACATGTTTTACTTGCAAAGGGGTGTGATCTCTCAGCAGTTAAAGATGCTGAGCTTGGTAGCTGGAAAGCAGACAGCCCGGGCTCAAGATTCAACCCTTTAAGCTCCCATTATTTATTCCAGCTTCTGCCCACCTAGCAATTCGAAAGCATGCAAATGTGAGTAGATGAATAGGTACCACTTCAGTAAGAAGGTAATAATATGCACCTCAATGTATAGTCATTCTGACCGTATGACCACAGAAGTGTCTCTGGACATTTCTCTGTTAAGAAATAGAGATGAGCATCACCTCCTAGAGTCGAACATGCCTGGACAGGAGAAATCTTTACCTTTACTTTACTTGTATATTTATGGTGTCTCAAAAATAACAGAACAAAACAGAATACATAGAGGAGATAAATATTTCTGTATTGGTAGAGACACCATAAGAACACATGATCCAAACTGAAGAATTAGCATATTTAAAAAGCAAAGCATCTTCTTTCATTGGCTCATTCCAATGTGCCACTTTCATAATCCATTCTAGAATTCAAACATACTTCATATAATGCTGATGGTTGCACTGTTGGTTTCAGTGCAGTTCAATCATGTTAACAATTAGCTTCAGCTCCCAACCTTATTTGTCTTACAGTACTAGACTCCCTTTTAAACATTAAACACTGAGTGGACTTTTCCCCATCCTTCACTTTTTCCCCTTGTGTAAGCATGGGCCAGCAACGCACTGCCAAGGTGCCCTTGAACATTCTGTTCCTCTGCTTTTGGAGAAGTAGGGAAGAAGCAGAGTAGGAGCCAGCACTTGAAGGTATTTTCTTCATGGAAAATCTTCAGGCAGTGCCTACACAGAGTAGCAAAAACCACTTTACATGCCACTCAGAACTTTATTTTACATTTCATAGATTCATGGGATAATTTCAGTGATGGGATTCAACAAAAGTTTACTACCAGTTCTGTGGGCATGGCTTGTTGGGCAGGGCGTGGCTTGGTGTATGTGGCAAGGGAAGGATACTGTAAAATCCCCATTCCTTCCCCACTCCTGGGGGAAGGTTACTGCAAAATCCCATTCCCTCCCCACCACACTAACCTGCTTTCCAGCTCCATTCTCCTGTGCAGGGCAACAAAAGACTGGGACTTGGGAGGCAGAGAAGAGATGGGGGTGGGGTCAGTCAGAGGTGGTATTTTCCTGTTCTCCAAATTGCTCAAAATTTCTGCTACCGGTTCTCCAGAATTGGTCTGAATACCACCTCTAGATAATTTCCATAAAAAAGATTGACAAGGAAATTTGCGTGAAGAAAAATATTCCCTGGGATTTTCTATAAGCAGCTGAGTATAATCCTTTTTAACTGTAAAAGTCATTCCTTAGGAGATTCAATTCATTATTGTAGACTGTTGCTACATGTCATCTTTTTCATTAATTATTACATCTGCTCTCAAAATAATCTATGGAGGATTTCTTTTATACCCCTACTTGAAACATCATCTTGAGCTGTTCCCCTCTGAGCAGTGTGTGATAAGACAAACTACTGGATAGAATACAGCATCTAATCAAACGTTTTATTCTATATGACTAGAAACTGAGCTAGTAAACTAAGGCCATGACAGCCAATTTGATGTAGTAGTTTAAAACACCTGCCGAGAAACTTGGGGCCTTAGAGTTCTAGTTCTGCTTCAGGCATAAAGCCAGCTGGGTCATTGGGCCAAAGTACAGACAAGAAATATATTAGACTACTGATTTATTTTGTTAAATACATTTTTTTAAAAAAATTTAAAAATCCATCTCACTGTGAGCTGTGCGAGGGAATACATTAGACCAGCTGATAACCATTCAACTTTTTCTGTTCTGTTTCAGGAGTGGCACGGAGGGCTGGGAAGCTGTAAAACATTTAGAGTATCAAAATCCTTGCCAGTTATCTCTTTTCAGATTTCCCACTGTCAGCATTTTCATTCTCAGAAAGAGCTAGTTTCAAAGGCCAGAAACAGTGAGAGAAAGAAAGAGCTAAAGTCAGATATTTTCCTCCTAGACTGGATCTCAGATGGGGAAATTCAGGATATTTCTCAGATGCCTTTGAAGAATCATAGAACCATGACTTTAGAAGTCTGAAATAACAATGTGCCCTTAAAGCCTTTTTTGAGATGATTATATTGCCCTTGATTTCTAATTCCTGGATCTGGGTCATCATGTTACAGAAAAGTATACTAGATGGGATCAGCGGTAGGATTCAACATTTTTTACTACTGGTTCTGTGGGCAGGGTGTGGTGGGTGTGGTGTGGCTTGATGGACATTGTTCCATATCGATAGACTTGAAACCCTGCGTTCCTATTGGTTCAATTAACCATTACCTGATTGGACAACCCGGGTGACTGTGATTGGCTCGCTAAGAGTCTGCCACAATTGGTCGATACCAAGAACGGGAGACTTGAACGAAGTCATTGGCCACAAAAGCCCCTGCGAGCTCTATAAAAGAGCTGCTGCAGCTGCTATTCTTCCGAGCTGAATTGACTGATAAATAAAGAGCTGTTGTTACTGAACCAAAGTCTCTTGTCTTTGTGAACCCAACCCTTCGAACTTAACAGACATGACTTGGTGGGTTTCACAGGAGAAAGATACTGTAAAATCCCCATTTCCCACCCCACTCCAGGGGAAAGTTACTGCAAAATCCCATTCCCTCCCTACCCCACTAACCTGATTTCCAGCTCCGCTCTCCTGTGCAGGGCAACAAAAGAAGACCCACCTGATCAGTTGGGACTTGGGAGGCAGAGAATAGATGGGGGTGGGGCCAGTCAGAGGAGGTATTTGCTGGTTCTCCAAACTACTCAAAATTTCTGCTACTGATTCTCCAGAACTGGTCAGAACCTGCTGAATACCACCTCTGGGTGGGATGTAATTTCAAAGTCATTGACTGATGATGGAGGTGTTCCACTTACAAAGTATTGAGCATGAGACTCCTTCAGTTACATTTACAATAATAACAGTATTTATTAGGTTGATGGGCCACCAGTGCAGGAGATTCAAGATGGCATGCAGAGCTAAAACTTCATTAAAAATGCATTTAAAAATTAAATCAGTAAATACAATGCACTGGGGGAAAACATAGATTATAAATTTGGTGTAGATATCTGCTAGGTTTTCTAACAACATAATAGGTGCCATATCTTCAATAAAATCTTAAGCCCAGTACTCTTCAATATCTTCATTAACTACTTAGATGAGAGAATAGAAGAACTTATCAAAATTGCAGATGATACTAAGCTAGCAGGTATAGCTAATCCCCAAGAAGATCCAGATGGATCTTGACAGACTAGAACACCGGGCCGTATCTAACAAAATGAAATTCAACGTAGAGAAAAGTAAAGTCCTACACTTAGGCAAGAAAAACCAAAAGTACACATATAGACTGGGTGAAACCAGGCTCAATAGCAGTAACTGTGAGAGGGATCTTGGAGTCTTAGTGGACAACCAGCTAAATATGAGCCAGCAGTGTGCAGCAGAAGCCAAAAAAGCCAATGCAATCCTAAGTTGCATTAACAGAGGGATACAATCAAGATCAAGTAAGGTACAAATACCACTCTCTAAAGCCTTAGTAAGACCACACCTAGAGTACTGCACCCAGTTTTGTTCACCGCATTATAAAAAAGATGTTGAGACACTAGAAAAAGTACAGAGAAGAGCAACCAGGATGATTAGGGGATTGGAGACTAAAACATATGAAGAACGATTACAGGAACTGGGCATGGCTAGTCTAGTGAAGAGAAGGACCAGGGGAGACATGATAGCAGTCTTCCAATATTTGAGGGGCTGCCACAGAGAGGAAGGGGTCAAGCTATTTTCTAAAGCACCTTTTGGGCCAGACAAGGAATAATGGATGGAAACTGAACAAGAAGAGATTTAACCTGGAAATAAGGAGAAACTTTCTGACAGTGAGAACAATCAACCAATGGAACAGCTTGCCTTCAGAAGTTGTGGGAATGCCATCACTTGAGACTTTCAAGAAGAGATTGGACTGCCATTTGTCAGAAATGGTGCAGGGTCTCCCGCTTGGGCGGGGGGTTGGACTAGATGACCTACAAGGACCCTTCCAACTCTGATTATCTATTATCTGTTAAAATGGAATCTTCTGGGAAATCTGCAGAAATTGGAATTAAGTAGGCCAAGTGCTTCCTCTACTGCTTAAATCAAAGTAGCAGTCTTTTCTGAACTTTTTGTCAAGGGGCTTCTCTTAAGTATTTTTTATTTTTGTCAATTGCTCACAAGATAATAGGTATAAATAAAAACATAGTTATGAATACATGGATACATATAAGAAAAATAAAAAAAGAAAAGAAAAGAAACAATAGGACAGGGACGGTAGGCACATTGGTACGCTTATGCACGCCCCCTACAGACCTCATAGGAAAGGGATGAGGTCAATAGTAGAGAGTCTAAGGTTAAAGTTTTGGGGGTTTGGGGAAGAAACCACAGAGTCAGGTAGAGTATTCCAGACATTGACCACTCTGTTGCTGAAGTCATATTTCCTGCAATCAAGTTTGGTGCGATTAACCTTGAGTTTGTATCTACTGTTTGCTCTTGTGTTGTTATGGTTGAAGCTGAAGTATTCATTGACAGGTAGGACATTGCAATGTATGATTTTATATACTATACTTAGTTCGGGCCGAAAGTGGCTTAGTTCTAGGTTTTCTAGGTCTAGAATTTCAAGTCTGGTGGCATAAGGTATTCTGCAACGAGTAGATGAGTGGAGTACTCTTCTTGTGAAATATTTCTGGACTTTCTCAACTGTGTTAATATCAGATACGTAATGTGGGTTCCAGACTGATGAGCTATATTCAAGTATTGGTCTAGCAAATGTTTTGTATGCTCTAGTTATTAGTGTAATATTACCAGAGAAAAAGCTATGTAAGGTTAGGCTAACAATTCTTAACGCCTTTTTGGCTATGTAGCTACAGTGGGCTCTAGCACTTAAGTCATTAGAAATGAGTATCCAAGATCCTTGACAGAATTTGGATCATCAACAAGGTCTTGACTATTCAGCCTGTATTTTATTTTCTGATTATTATTTTTTTGCCAATACGTAGGACAGAGCATTTATTTGTTGAGATTTGAAGTTGCCATTTGTTTGACCATTCTGATACATAGTCAAGATCTTTTTGAAGGGTAGCAGTATTGTCTGTGGTGTTGTATAGCTTTACATCATCAGCGAAGAGAATGCAGTTACTCTTGATATGATCACAGAGGTCATTTATGTAGAGTATGAAAAGAGTTGGTCCTAGAACACTGCCTTGGGGGACACCACTGTTAACAGGTACAAGATTTGATAGGACACTCCCAGTTTTGACCATTTGTTGTCTGTTTGACAGGAATGCTTCTATCCAGTTATGCAGGTATACAGAGATACTGTAAGATTTTAGTTTTAGGAGTAGTTTGTTGCGTACCACTGAATCAAAGGCTTTACAGAAGTCTATGTAGATTGCGTCTATTGCTTTGCCCTGGTTGAGTTGTGTAGTCCATATGTTTTTGCAGTGTAAGAGTTGCAGATTACATGATATTGTAGAAGTTAACGTTGAATCTTGAATCTTGCTTCAGGAATTTTTGTTTCTTTTATTTTCATTTCTCAATTCATTTTTGGCGAAGTCACAAAGAGAATCTATTAGGTCAACTGAATTTTTATATTTATTTATTTATTCATTCATTCATTCATCAAATTACATAACCATCCTTTTCCCCACAAAGAGGACCATGTTACTTAATAGTTGCGAGCTTTTAAACTTCTTACAACTGTTCAGTTGTAAAGAAAAATGGTAAAAAGCCAGGACAAAAACTAAGACAAAGGCAATATAACTTCTGTATTCCATCATATCTATACCAGTTATTTTCTTGAACTTTCTGTTCAAGAGCTACAGGAATTCACATTTAGTGTTCTACAGTTCTATGGAAAAGCATTTGCCAAAATGTTGTCCTATAAATTTCTGTAAGGAAAAGGAATTGATGTCTTAATTTGTGAAAGATTAGAAAAACATTTCTAAAGCTACGAAGTTCCACCAGTCTACAGTTAGAGAAAATAGTTCTGGAAATGGAGAAGATTTGAGGCAATAAGAAATCTTCTGAAGAGCAGCCATTCTGTCAAAAATCTTTCCAAGAATGTAGCAGAGAAACAGCTAGCCAGGTCATCTGAAAGTAACCCAGAACTTCTGGGGAATTGCAGACTTCTTCACCTTGTCTAAATCAATGTTCATGAGTCCAGCATCAGAAAAGTACTGAGTAAAAATGGAATTTGGGGAGAATAGTAGAGTAGAAACCAGTGCTTTCTAAGAATATTGATATTTATTATTAGGAATGTAAGTCACCTAATAGTTGGGTTGGAAAATATATAAACCAGGATAGACATTTTAATACTGTCTCTTTAAGGGAACGCTAACATTGTAATTAGGTGTGGTTCCTCAAACACCCATAAGATGGAGCCAGAAATCTGGGCTGTCCTGTTCTGTTGTTGTTCAGAGTGTGTTCCTATTGACTGTTACTCATCATAGTTCTTCCTGGGTTTGATGTAAGTCTGTTACTGAACTGTTTATGATACTGGACTTTGTTATTTGGATTATCTCTGGACTGAAAACTGACTGCTTTAACCATGAATGACTTGGACTGTGTTTGAACTTTGCTTAACCATTTACTAGAAGTAAAAATCTACATTTTACTATACAGTGTATCTGTGTGCTGTTTGTGTATTATTCTTCACCACTCTCACTATGTCTCCCTGTGTGCGCTCATTCTCCTAATGGGGAATTACCCCAACATTTATCATAGGTTTTCCCAAAACATGGTTGGCCCTGAAGATTTCTGGAGAAATGTTCTATTTACAAATGAACTAAAGGTGGAACCTTTCAGGCCCTGTCATTGGCATTATATCTGGCAGAAGCCTAACATTGAATTGCACAATAAGAATCTCACCCTAAGTGCCAAGCAAGAAGTGGCAGTGTCTAATTTAGGAATGTTTTGTTGCTGTAGGATCTGGACAAATTGGTATCAAAGAATGAATAAATTATGAAGTATAAATTATGCCTTGTACCAGAAAATTTTACAGGAGACTATCAAAACATCTCTTCATAAGTGGAAACTGAAACAGAAATCAGTCATGAAGCAAGTCAGTGATCCCAAACATAGAAGTAAGTCTACAAAAGAATGCATTGAATAATAAATTCCTTTTTTTAATAACCCAAAAACAAAATCTGAAAATTTAACTGCATATTAATGTTGTAAGACCTGAAGTGAATTGTTCATGTGCTACAAAACCTTCAAATGTTAGTGACTTAAACCTTGAAGGGATGAATCTGAATCACTACAATGGTGTGAACAGGCTGATCAATTGTAGGAAGCATCTGGTTACAATTAGGCAGTTAATTATTGCAGGTATAACCCTTTAATGAATAAAAAAGAGAAAATTACTTTTTCAGTTCTTTTCACATTATAATCCAGGCCTACGCAATCCAAAGAAGGGAAAGGACCAGATTAACATCTTAAAAGTGATTGTGGGTTGCAAAAGAATAGCTGACATGCTCATCAGTTAGCAATACAATGGCAGTGATGGAGTTACCAGCATCCATAAGAGCTGGAGGTTTTAGAGGTGCTTAGGAGTGTGTCTTTGGGGACAGAAATAGCTGCAAAAAGCCTAGGCAGTAGCGACCTTATTATTATTTTTCAAAAAATGCCAACAGGCCACACAAGACTGCTTAAAAGTCTACATGGCACACACTGGCCACATGTTGTACAGACCTGTACATTGCATTACTTTATTAAATTAAAAAAGTAAGCCCAAAACATGGGTGTTTGTTCACTGAAACTCCGTTTATGTATCACAAGGTATATTATAAATGCCCTGATTCCATTCAGTGTAAAATTCAAGCAAGAGAGGAAATATTTTTTTCATAGAACTGCTATTGAACATGTCAACTGCATCACTGGTCTTCTCAAAGAATGCTGTGAAAAGGACATGCTATCATTTGATTTTAAATCCTTCATTTTCAAAATATGTATTCCAGCAGCTAAGGACTAAAGGTTTCCATGCGGATACACACATCTCTGAGACAACAGTAGTAATCTAACTCTTTTTTCAACTCTTTTACCTAGACTGACAACATAACTTGGCCTCAATTCAATTCCTGTTCTCCTTATCAAATTCTTATGAGATCTGAATATTATGGCATTCATGATCATACACTTCTTTTTAACTATCCTATATCCATATTTCTTTGGGAAAGCTCCATGGATATCATTCTTGGCATAAAAATGGATTATTAATGTCTATCACAAGGCATTTATGTTTAATACTCCACACTGCCAGCAGAGATGCTAGTTTTATAGACTCTTTGGAGAAAAAATATTAACATTCCAGTCACTTGTATAGTTGGGGGTAGCAGTGGACAGGATTCCAGACACCCGGAAATTCTCAAGAGGATCTTCAGAGAGAAAAGTGCTTATTTCTTCAAAATGTTAAAGTTCAGTTTAGTTTGAATCATGTACTGACATTTAAGACCATTCTCATTTTAAAAGACAAATTGGTTCCCCATCTGGGCTCTGTCAGGAACAGGTGTTTTATTTTTAATCAAGTAGTTGCAGGGGGTGGCAGGGAGAGATATCAAGATAAAAAGGTTCTCTTTGACCTTGAATATCTTTCCCCATGAACAACCCAATCGGCAATTCCACAATCAGATAAATATATGACAGCAAGATGCCAGACGACAGTTCTGAGTATAATATATTCAGGCCAAGCTGCTGTGGTGCATCTATTTAATATTGTTTTGTTTTCAGTAAAGAGCATTCTTCCATGGGATACCTACAATCTGGCACCTTTTCTTGCCTGCTTCTTTGCTTCAGCTGATTTAACTCCTTGATGCCAATATTATTTTTTTTCTTCAATATATCCAGAGGGGCCAGACTCTTAACATGAGGAAGCAACTGGCTGGCATGTCTTCAAATCTGCTATTAATGAATTTGCACAGAAATCAGATACAGATATAGAGGTGGGAGAAGAAATCTAACATTGCACATACCAACCTAAATCCCTGAATTTCAGAAGATTTTCAAAAGATTTAACATCAAATGTTCCCTCCCCCTAAAGGGACTACTAAAAGGAAGATAATGTTATTTGCTGGGATTGTCTTGAACAAATGCTGAGCACAGTGATGCATTCATGAAGATAGATAGATAGATAGATAGATAGATAGATAGATAGATAGATAGA
>NW_020769309.1:3416630-3515830 GCF_900518735.1 Pseudonaja textilis
AGATAGATAGATAGATAGATAGATAGATAGATAGATAGATAGATAGATAGATAGATAGATAGATAGATAGATCGCTTGGGTCCCAGTAAATGGATGGCTATTATTTGTTAGGAAGCTAGGTTTCATCTGGGTGCCTGGTTGGGGTGTGTTTGAGCTGGAGGTATCGGCGGGGTCTGTTTATGCCCAGGTGTTTGCCATTTACTTGGAGCCAAGCTGCACTAAAAGCCTCCAATAAAGGAACACAATGTTTCCAGCCAACCAAGACAAAAAGAGCCACAAAACAGACAGAAAATATTAGAAACACCAATCAAGCAGAACACAGCAAACTCCAAGACCAATAAACACAGAGCAAGACTCCCAACCAATCAGGATGAAGAAAAAACCATTCTGGCACAGCAGTAGGCTAGCCCCAAATTTAAAACTGAAACCACTGTAAAAGTCTGACTCACAGACGAACACAATACAGAAGCCTGATGATGGCAGATGAGATTCTGCCAAAATGTTTCTACAACTTTAAAAGCACAGCTATAATGACGTGGGAAAATACCCGAACAAAGCTGAATACCGTACATACATACATACATACATACATACATACATACACACACACACACACACACACACACACACACATGCATATATATATCATTGTTTATGTATGGTAGCATTTAGAACATGCACATAACACTGGATCATCATCTCATTAATGTTCTCTGCCTATACCCAACCACAGCTGATGTTTCTGCTGAAATTAACAAAGTTGCCACATTTATTTGGAACAAAGTTGGCAAATTCCACTTAGGAACTATATTTGAGATAGAAAATAAGAGCATAGACCTCTGTATGACTTTCAAGTTGAAAGTCTAGGACCAAATTAAAGCTTTTCAGACCCATGTGTTTTATTTTTATTTTTTTAGCAAGCATTTTGACAATAAGCACTAACGAAGAATTGTATCATTAGCATACATTTAATCAGAGTTCATCTTTCTTTTCTGGTGGTGATTGTTTTATCTCATTGTGTATTGTGAAGCAGCTACTTTAGAACAATATACTGTGATATATGGATTTAGGGTAATATTTCAATCTTGAAAGAATGCTTTGTTTACAGGAATAATAATCATATATTATGACTGTGACATGCTCTTATTTAAATGACTTACTCTTATTTAAAACACTTACTCTACAATCGAGTCTTTTAAGCTGGTGGGCCTAAAATTACCCTATATCACCATGTCATGGAGAAGACCGGGCATGTGGCATAAGAGCCACCAGATGTTCTTTTCAATTATACATGAAAATGGTGTAAAGGAGAATTATGGGCTTTGCTGTAAAACAATTATTTCTCAGTGTTTTATATCAAAGTCTCAGAACAATTGTCGGGGTTCTAGGTTCTCCTCGGTTCTTCTTCACTGCATTGTCTCCATCTGGCACCATGTCTCTTTGAACTACATTCTCTGTATTGGTCACTAAAATATGTATACAAAAATGCCAAGTTCCTGGAATTCACATAGTGAACAGCTGATACATATCGAAGTAATAAAAGTATATTCAGAGCAGAGGTGGCATTCAGCAGGTTCTGAACAGTTCTGGAGAACCAGTGGCAGAAATTTTGAGTAGTTCGGAGAACTGGCAAATACCACCTCTGACTGGAGATTTTACAGTATCCTTCCCCTGCCATGCCCACCAAGCCATGCCCACAGAACCAGTAGTAAAAAAAAACATGACTCATGGAAAAAAATGACTCATGGGGGGCATTGATTTTGCTGATCCCAAAGGAAGATTTGGACTCCTGATATATACAAAACTATAGGCCAATTTCTTTGTTAAATACGGATTATACAATATTCGCTTCTATTATCGCAAACAGATTAAAAAGCATTTTTAATGACCTTATACATCAAGACCAAAATGGATTTCTCCCAAACAGACAAATCAGGAATAATTTAAGAATAGTACTAGATGTTCTGGAATTTTATGAAAAACAAATAGCCCTTATGTTTTTATGAAAAACAAATAGCCCTTATATTTTTTATGAAAAACAAATAGCCCTTATGTTTTTAGATGCATAGAAGGCCTTCAATAACTTGAACTGGCAATTTTTAATCCAAAGAATTTATAATATGAACTTAGGCATCAAATTCAAAAATATTATAACTACTATCTATGATACACAACAGGTGAACATTACGATAAATGGAGAATATACCCGCCCAATAAAAATAGAGAAGGAGTCAGACAGGGTTGCCCACTCGCCTCTGCTCTTCATATTATCATTGGAAACATTACAAACATATATTAGACAGAATCCAGACATAAAAGGATTAAAGGTCAAGAAAGAAGAATATAAGCTACAAACATTTGCAGATGACATGATCTTTTTTATTGAAGAGCCAATTGAAAGAGGATGATGAACGAGTTAGAACAATTTGGAGTAGTTGCAGGATTAAAAATTAATAGAAAGAAAATGAAATTAATGACTAAAAATCTAACAGGAAAACAGAAGTTAGAATTAGAAAAGATCATGGGATTTCAAGTGATAAAGAAAGTTAAATACTTAGGAATATGGCTGACAACACATTGCAAAACACTAAAGGAAAATAATTACAACAAACTATTGCAACAGGTAAAGAAGGATTTAGAAACATGGGGTAAACTGCAACTTTCACTATTAGATAGGATTGCTATGATTAAAATGTGTATTCTCCCAAAATTCCTTTATATATTTCAGATGATACCAATAAAGTACACAAAAAGTATTTTGAAGAACTTAACAAAATAATCGCAAAATTCATTTGACAAAGGGAAAAACAAAGAATAAATTTAAAGGCAATGCAAGACATGAAGAGCAGAGGAGGGATGGCTCTTCCAAACTGAGAGTTGTACTATAGTGCGGCCTCCTTAGCATGGTTGAAGGAATGGGTGAATTTAACAAAGAAGAGAATATTAGTTTTAGAAGGTCATGACTTACAGAGGGGGGTGGCATGCTTTTTTATGAGATATCGGGAAAACCACCCAGAAATATTTTCACAGATACCTAGTTAGAGATGCATTATTAACCAAATGGAAGAAAATAAGGAAAAAACATTATTGAAAGATACCAATCTGAATTTCAACAACGGAAGCCATGATACACCCAAATAATTTGGATATTACCAAGATGATTAAATACAAGGGCTTATTGTATGCGCAAGGAAATTTGAAATTGTGGCAAGATCTTCAAAACCAGGGAGCACAAACTGGGCATACCTTCAAGTTCAGAGTAGATACAAACAGGATATGAAAGAATTTGGAATCAATAATAAACTTCATCAGCTAGACAAAATTCTACTAGGCCCAGATAAAAAAAAATAACAAAATTTTATAATTACTTACTAGAGGCACAATTAGAGGAATAAATTGTCAAAGGGAATATGAGAGCCTGGAGTAGTAATATAGGATGTAGTATCACCTTAGTAGAATAGGAGAAGGTTTGGAGTAGAAATAATAAAATCACAAAATTGGCAGCCTACAACGAAAATGCCTATAAGATGTTTTACAGATGGCACCTTCCCCCCTCGAGATTAGCGAAAATGTACCCCAACATGAGTCTGAATTGCTGGAAATGTAAAAAAAAAAAAAAAAAAGGAGGGAATCTTCTTCCATATGTGGTGGTCTTGTATAGAGGCTCAAAAATATTGGCAGAAAATTAGAAAATGGTTGGAGGAAATGACAAGAGAACAGATCGAATTTAAATCAGAACTCTTTCTATTAGAGATCTTTAATAAACAACTTTCAAAAAAAGTGAAGTATACAACAGTACATATTTTGACAGCGACCAGACTGGCCTTTGCACAATGTTGGTAGCAACCTCATATTCCATCAGAGGAAATGATTATTCAAAAAATAGCAAAGTGTGCAGAGATAGACAGATTAACTCTGGCATTAAAAGGAAAAGACACATCAATGTATTACGACAGCTGGAACTGCTGGTACGAATGGATAGAACAAAGATCAATTGAACAATAAAGGGCAAAAGAAGATATGTTATAATTGCAGTAATGAATATGTATGTATGTATGTATGTATGTATGTATGTATGTATTCTTACAATTATCAATTGTATAGAGCAGTGGTTCCCAAACTTTTTCAGTCTACCGCCCCCTTGGAACTCATCCTCGGTGCCCCCCACCCAGGGGTGGGATTCAAATTTCTGTGGGCACGGCCTAATTTGAGGGTGTGGCTTGCTGGTGACATGACTGGGTGGGTGTGGCTTGCTGGTCATGTGACTGGGTGGGCATGGCTTGCTGGTCACATGATGGGGAAGGTGTGATTTGGTGGTCATGTGATTGGGTGGGTGTGGCCAGGTGACTGGCAAACGAAATACAAGTGGTCCTCACTTAATGGCCGGTTGTTTAGCAAGTGTTCTAATTTATGACTGGCCTCCCCAGAGATACTTGACCTGTTTTTGGAGTTTTGACAGCCATGCACACACATACACACACACTCCCTTCTAACCCTGCTGGAGTAGGACATTGCACTAGAATCAGCAAAGCATCTCTGATTAGATTCTACAGTGAATAAAATCTAATCAGACATGCTTTGCCGATTCTTGGTGATTTGTTTTATTTGTATTTCTTTATTTTATGTTGCTGAATTGCATTGACATGTGTGCCCCTTCTTGTGCACAACCCAGAAGCTTTTGTGATTCTTTGCAACAAAAATTACCGACCTCTGGCTTTGCTCTACTTTTCAAACATTCCGCCACTGCCGTGTTCTAGGTGCCGGCCCCACAGGTCCACCCCATTGAACCCACTGCACTGGAGGGACCTGCCCAAGCAAGTCAAGTCAATGGGGTGAGCCTGAGAGAGGGAAAGAGAGTGGGAATTGAAGTCCACACAAGTTGCCAAGGTTGAGAAACATGGGCTGAATATATCAACCCTGTCATTCTGGTTTAGAGTTTAGCATGCTGTTTCATTCCGGCTTAGTCAATGAATAAACCATGGCTAAGATCTTCCTTCTCCTTAATGCAGTTGCCCCTCTGCCCCTTCTCCAGCCCCCCTTTGGCATCCAATTTTGCAATGCAAACCTCCCCAGGGCAGCAATGCAGCTGACCTCACTCTCTTTGCTTCAACCCAAGGTCCACTTCCATCGGGCCAAGCAAGGGGAGGTACTCTGCACATGCTCAGAGACTCCCAACTTCAGTGAAGCATTCTGCCCATCTTTATGCTCCGACTGGGAGGAGGAAGGCGTGTGGAAGCAGCCCAGACCAGTGGACACAGAGGGAACAATCACTTGGAAACTAAGCAAGCAAGCAAGCAAGCGCAGGGCTCGGTCAGAAGAACTGGACTGCAGAGGGAGGCTAGGTTCTAGGTCCAGGATGGCCATGTAGAGCTGAACCGAACTGAGCCACATGCCTTGAAGAGCCGCAGCTGCACCCACCCACTTCCTGCGTGGGCTTTTCGGGCCTTCTGGCGTGCCTCCACCACTTCCACTGGAAAGGGCCACCTGCAAGCTAAGGTGCCCTCTTTCCACCACCTCCCACCTCTCCCCCCCCATGCTTGGCAAGGCTCACCATGTGCGGGTTCCGCATTCGAGGCGCCAGCTACAGAGCAATGAAACAGTCAATGGGCTGTGGGTCCAGCATCTCGAAAGCCCCCCTGCCACCTCTTAGCGCCCCTTTCTGGCCCCCTTGCCTCTTACCACCCCCCTAAGGCATCCCACCGCTCCCAGGGGGCAGTACTGCCCACTTCGGGAACCGCTGGTATAGAGGATATAAAATAAGGTTGAAAATAAGATCCCACAAACTGTTGAGGATGAAACCGTTTTTAATTGTTTTCTGATCTCTCTACTTTTCTTTGTTTCTTTTTTCTCTTTCACATTTATGTACATGTTGTTTGTTTGTTTTAATTGTAAAATTAATAGTTTATTTAAAAAAGAAAAAAATATCCTTCTGAAAAGTTCTTCATTTGGCTAAGCACTGCATATGTTTTCTTTTCTTATGTTCTCACTTATACAAGCAGCAATTAGATGCATGATGCATCCAGACCTCACAAGTGTTTTTGGGAACAAAACCTTGGTTTTGACATCTGTATGCCCTAGAAAATACAATTTGAAGATACAAATTATGGAAAAGCCATAATGCCAGCTTAGCTCCCTTTCAGTTTTTAAACTGCTATATAAAAGCTCAAGATATGAGCCATAACATATTCTATTATTACCATATTGCTGCTATTGCAAAGTCATATTTTTTGCAATGTGATATTGACAAAAAATAAATGGTGAGCTGCCAAATCTTCAAAACTCCACCTCCCTATGATCCTTGAAAAACAGAATCATTTCTTCCCATGCTTCTGCTAGTATTCCATATTCCAATAAAATTACCCTCTGTTTGTGGTCATTTTCCTTGCCTCCCATTTTATTTTAGTTAGGGGGAAACTGACTGAAGCTTTTCTGACTTGCTACCTTATCCAATTTTCTGTGAAAACATCCCCAAATAATAGTGTGGTAAAAGGATCCATTCCTCTATTTCTTTCTGTTTTATAGGGCATTGGAAAAGGAAATGAAAAAGAAAAACTGAACATTGATTGGTTGGTAGTTCTAGAGCTCAGCTATTGCCTGGCCAAGGCTTTGCAATGACTGGCTGAAGTGCTCAATACCATATAAGGATATTTGTGATAAATGGTTGGTGGAAATAAATAAGGAAAATATGGAGAGGCACAAATAGACCTAGGGACATAGGGCATCACTCAGCATAATTGAAGTAACAGGAACCCTATCCTTACTAGGATTATATCGGCATACCAATGTAAATGATTGTAGAAGATCTGTAAATCATAAAGAAGAATCTTGTCTGATGTTAGCATGTTGGGAGCTGATCCCCAAATAGTGGGTGACAGACAGAGGTGGTATTCAGCAGGTTCTGACCAGTTCTGGAGAACCAGTAGCAGAAATTTTGAGTACTGGCAAATACCACCTCTGACTGGAGATTTTACAGTATCCTTCCCCTTCCACACACACCAAGCCACACCCACAGAACCAGTAGTAAAAAAATTTGAATCCCACCACCGGTAACAGAGGGTGACAAATGAAATTAGATATTGCTTCATTTTCAGGTAACTTTAATTAAATACATTTAAAAGTATTGGTCTACAATGTCTTCATAAATGTTTTTCCACATTAGGAAAGTTAGGAAATTACATTGAATCTGCATTCACAAACCTTTTTTTTCCTGTTTTCCTGTCCTACTGTATTATGTTTCAGAGTTCAGACTCAAACTAGATTCCTTCAGATTAAAATTAGGTAACAACTTCTTAAGATCTTTCAGGGACTCACCTAGACTAGAGGACCCTAAAAAAATGCAAAAAACAAAGTGCAGACTTGATGGATCACTGGGATTTTTTCTTTTTCCTTTTTTTTGTGGGGGGAGGGGTGTTTTCTGATGTCAGTTTGCTACATGTCTATGCAAGAACACTCAAGTCTGTCATCTGCACCTCTATAACTGTGTGGTTTGGTTCTGAAACCCAACAGGACAGACACAGACTTCAAAGAGTAATTAGGATGGCAGAAAAAAAAATTACTACCAACCTGCCTTCAGTTGAGGACCTGTATACTGGATGACTCAAAAAGAGGGCTGTGAAAATATTTACAGACCCCTCACATCCCAGACATAAACTGTTTCAACTCCTTCCCTCAAAATGACTCTATAGAGCACTGCACACCAGAACAACTAGACACAAGAACAGTTTTTTCCCGAAAGCCATCACTCTGCTGAACAAATAATTCCCTCAACCCTGTTCAACTATTACGAAGTCTGCACTACTATTACTGTTAAATCTTGTCATCATTCCTTATCACCCATCCCCTCCCACTTGTGACTGTATTACTGTAACTTTGTTGCTTGTATATTTATGATTTATATTGATTGTTTCCTAGTATGATTGATTTCTTATTGTACCCTATGACTATCATTAAGTGTCGTACCTTTTGATTCTCGACTCCTGACGTATGTATCTTTTCTGTAAAAGATATGTATATATTTTATGTATACTGAGATTATTTACACCAAGACAAATTCCTTGTGTGTCCAATCATACTTGGCCAATAAAGTATTCTATTCTATTATATTCTTCGGAGTACCCCAACCATCATTTTGTAAACAGGTCTAGTTACTAGACTAAATCATCAAGTATTACTTTTTTAAAAACCTCTACAGTCTTATTTTAAAATAGTACCACTTTGGTATGAATTAACCACCACCATTTAATAACAGGTTGCCCATCATGAACTATCAATATCTATTTACTCTCAAATAAAGAAATCCTGATGGAAACTGTATATATATATATATATATATATATAGCCATAAATCAGCACTTTGGAGAGCGAATTAAATATGATTTTAAATGTGACCTGCATGTCTTATTAGCAGTGCTGTCACATCCAATTCTCCCATATAGGACCCAAAAAGTGAATCAATGCTGCTTTTTGTGCAGAGTCTGGACATTGAAACATAATCCAATGGGACAGGAAAACATAAAATAAACTTTGTGCATGCAGGTTGCATTCAAAATGTCATATTTACCCAATATCAGTCAATTTACTGTGTATGGTCCCAAGGGATTATGAGGCAGAAACTGAAGGCACGTCTCCTATTTCTATTGTGATTCAGCAGCAGATCCTTGTCAAGGTTTAAGGTAACTCTTCATAAAATGCATTGCCAAGCTACACAATGCTCAGGTGTGCCCAATTTACTGACTACTTGATACTATTCCATGTCCCATAACCGCTGCAAAATTCTCCACCAATGACATCAAAATGATGATGATGATGATGATGCATACAAATAAATACATTGGTTTATTCTTAAGAGCATTACACATCTAATCTCAGTAGATTTATCCAGTGGTTTTTTTTAACCTTGAGAATGAGGAAGAGCAAAATGTGTAAGATATATAGAGCACAGTTTTTCACAGGACAAAAATAAGGATGTTAGGGTCTGGGGTATATTTGTGTGCTTGATCTGCATACTTCCTGGATTTCTGTAACACGGTTAACCTTCAGTTTCTATAAGTCTCCTGAATTTACAGTTTGGCTCAAAAACTGTAAAGAAATACCTACTCCCAAGAATTTTCCATACAGCTATATAAGCTAAACAAAATAGGAATATGAAGAATTGATGTATGCATACTTATTTTTAAAAAAAAATCTTTTCAGATTTTTTGATTGCGGAATTTGACAGAATTTAATTATTGAGCACAAGCAAAAGTGAAAAGATTAGTTTATATACCCCTAGACAATGGCAGTATCGATTTGGTCCATAAGGAAATTCTTACTGTGGATCTTATGCTGTATAATGCTGTAAAATGGCATTCAAGCTGTATGTGTGGGAAAGAGGGAGTCTTAAATTATTTCTTTGTTGTATTTATATCCTGCCTTTCCATTATGAAATGCTCAGGAAAAAATTCAAATGGAAATAATTAGGAGTTAACTTGGTTATCTCCTTGGTATGGTTCTCATTTCACACTTCACCAAGTCAATCCCAAAAGCTCTTGCAGGAAAAAAAATATGGTGCTTCTCTCGCTTCTTATCTAATATTTAGCATTTTAAATGCTTCTCAAAATGCCCTTGGAAAAGCACTTCTATTCTCCTGGCTAGGCTGTAAAGCAGCCTTTCCAAATTTGGTTCCTGACCATTGTCCGTGTGATCTCATTAGTCACTTCCAGGTTTCGAAAGAGATATTTTAGTGTTGCATAAATGGCAATATAATCAGCAAGCCTGAAAAGAAGACCTTGGAAGCAATGAAATCTTTTTTTATATATAATTTTTATTTTATTTTAAGACAAACATACACAGACAATACATTAAAAAAAACATAAAACCATCTTCCATTTTGTACATACAGTGTGTCAGCTGGTTTAGAATCTTTTGTGCGATCCTTTCATAATCATTGTTCACAATTTATATCAATCTCACATTGTCAAACTAACATATGCTTATCTATTTATCAATTATTAATTATCCTGCTATTTATTCCATCAATATTATATAATCCTGTCATCCAATGGTTATATATGTCTACATTATATTTTGTATCAATCCATTAAACTTCTATAACAAAATTATCTATTCTGTTACGTTACCATGTCTTTTTATCCAACCATTGATAAAACAAATCCCATATCATATAAAATTGCTTATCTTCTTGTTCTCTAATTTCAAATGTCAGTTTACTCATTTCAGCACAGTCCATAATTTTTTTAATAACTTCTCCTGCATAGGTATTTTGTCATTTTTCCAGTTCTTCGCAAATACAATTCTAGCCGCTGTTAAAACATTTACAATCAAATATTTCAGTTCTTTATTGTATATGTCTGGTGTGACTTCCAATAAAAAGATGTCTGGTTTAAAGTCTATATGTTGTTTTATCATTTTTTCCAACCATGTGTGGATTTTAGTCCAATATTTCTTTGCGTCTGAACATGTCCACCATATATGGTAATATGAACCAGGTATCTGATGGCATTTACAGCATTTATCCAATTTGTTCTTATACATTCTTACAAGTCTCATCGGGGGGTAGGTGCCACCTGTAAAACATCTTGTACAAATTTTCTTTATATGCAGTTGACATTGTCATTTTATAATTTTGAGACCACAATTTTTGCCATTTTTCTAAATCAATCCCCTATCCAAAAATTTTCCCCAAGCAATCGTTTCTTTAACTTGAGCCTCCTCCAATTTAAATTCTAATAGATATCCGTAAAGTTTTTTAATTACCTTTTCATCAGTACCCATCAAAATTTTATCTGTCAACTTATCGTAAATACCTTCTGCCTTAGAGTCTTTCTTTCATCTTGCTAATATATTCTTTGTTAATATCTTTGTTTTGTCTTTATTTATTCTCAAACCTGATACTTTTCCATATTCTTCCATTTTTTCTATTAATTTGGGTGCTGTGTCCAATTGGTCTTCTAATATAAATACCAGGTCGTCTGCAAAAGCTTGCAATTTATATTCCTCTTTTTAAATTTTCATTCCTTTTATTTCTCTTTCTTCTCTAATATTCCTGTTCAACACTTCCAATGTTAACACAAACAGCAGAGGCAACAATGAACACCCTTGCCTTGTCCCTTTTCTTATATCTATAGGTTCTGTTAATTCTCCATTCACCATCACCTTTGCAGTTTTTCATGGTATATTGTTTCAATGGCTTGGACAAATTTTTTACCAAAGCCCATTTGTATCAACTGCAGTAAAATAAATCACCAACTCACATTGTCAAAGGCTTTTTTGTGCATCTAGAAATATCAAGGCCATTTACTTCTCAGGGTTTGCTTCATAATATTCCAAAGTATCCAAAATAATTCTCACATTGTCTTTGATTTGTTTCTTTGTCAGAAATCCATTTTCAGTATGAATAAAATTATTTAAGCATCTTTTTAGTCTTTCTGCCAAAATTGAAGCAAATATTTTATAGTCTGAGTTCCATAGAGATATAGCTCTATAATTTTTAACTGGAACCAATGAAATCTTGATTCACTGTTCCTCACTCTAAGCTGTGTATACATATTCAGATCAAGACAATAGTATTATTATTATTATTATCCTCTCTCTTTTTTTCCCTGCTGAATAAGCTTGCAATGTTCCAAACTTTTAGAGAGTTTTTAGATAATCCACATCAGTCCTCTAAAAAAAGAGACCTCACTGACCCACAATATTGAAATGTCTATGTTTTTCTAACAATATCTCATTTTCTTTGCTTTTCCCTTTTTTTCCCAGTAGCACCTAGAGCAGCGATGGCTAATCTTTTTGTCATTGTGTGCCTGCACCCATAATGGATTGTGTGCATGATGCCCCCACCCCCTGTGCACGCACACGCGATCCCCTGCACCTCTGTGCATGGACGCAAATCTCTCGTGTGCACCCGCCCCCCACGCATGCACGGCAGATACCCAATAATCAGCTGGCTGGTGGAAGGTGCATGTGCAGTGGACCTGATCCAGGGCGATGGCTTGCATGCCAGCAGAGATGCTCTGTGTGACATTTCTGGCACAACGTGCCATAGGTTTGCTATCACAGGCCTAGAGGAAATGTGACAAGCTGTTGCATGTTAGCATCCTTTCAGAAAAAAATATTTTACAGGACCATTTTATTCATTACCCACCCATCTGAAAATCCTATTAAGCACAATGGGATTTATTCTTGGGAAATGAATATTGGACTGCAAACCTCCTCTTCAATGTTCACTGATAAATTATCTTAAACTGCCAGCTGAACAAAAAACTAGAAAGTAAAAAACTTGGAAACTTTCACAATTATGGATTGACTCAGGAGAAGGACCACTGAAAGCTTACATTTGAATAGGACTATGAATATCACTTTAAAAATCCAATTTCAAGACACTCATTGTTGGACCAATGTTGTGACTGCAGCAAAGTCTCCACTTGCCTGTTACTTGGGTAGAACCTGTATGCCAATCCATCTTGTTCCTCTAGGCATTACAATTTAGACTGATCTCAGGGTACCTTTCTCTTCTCTGTTGCCAGATTCTGTCCAATTTGTGTTCCCGAACTGTTAGCTTGGATTAAAAATAGACTGTTTCTGCTCCAAGCAGGACTAAAACAAACACACATCCTGAACTACCAGCAAAAATGCTGCTGCCAAATGCAAAAACAGCTCCAGGACCAGCTGGATAGCCTACAGCTGTTAGGACATTGCACTATAGAGTATTATATATAGGATGCAGAATTATCAATAAATGTGTATGTATGCCATATGCAAAGGAACATATTCAATTTCTGAGGTAACTCCATAGAGATGAAGAAAAATCCACAGGAGGCTACTGTGAGAGAAGGAAAATTAATATATATGAATGGGAAGCAGCTGGAAATGATCATGAATATTATATCTGGTACATAGCAAAACTTTTCACTGTTTAGTTTGAATGTATGAACAAAATAAAAGGTAGCGTGGCTGAAAATGCATCCCTCTTTATCACATATCAGTTTATGCCTGATATTCCTGTACAATGGGGCCCTAAAGAAACATCAGCTGCCTTCATGTGAGTGATATTGGGCATGTCCAGCCAATAACATGACCACCAAGCCATGCCCACCCAGTCACATGACCACCAAGCCACACCCACCAACTAAGCAATGCCCACAGAACCAGTTGTTAAAAAATTTGAATCCCACCCCTGCCTCTCTCCTAATAATTGCACTGTCCAGACAGTTATTTCATTAGCCCTCAGAGATTATTCAGAACTGTTCTGTCAGTATAATTAAATATTTCCCTAACAATTGGGATAATTCTCCTTCACAGTCATTTCTCAGTGGCCTACTTGCATTGTGGAGTTCCTCAGTAAAATTCACCCCTTTTCTCTGGAATATGTATGCTGTCATTCAGTATAGATTTGCTCTGGGGTACAAATAGCAGTAGCATTTAGAAATACATACTACTCTATAAGGCTTTATAGCACTCTCTGGGTGGTTTACAATGTTGAAGTATTATTTGTATATTGCCCCCAATGTGGCTCGTCGTTTTACTGACCTTGGAAGAATGGAAGGCTGAGTCAGTTTGAGCCCTGTCAGGTTCAAAACACCAGGCTGTGGGCAGAATTTGCCTGCAATACTGCACATTAATTACTACACCACTGGGTTCATTTTTAATATTCTTTAGTTTCAAGATCTTGTGCTTATAGTTTTTTGTTCCCTGTGCCTCATGTAAGAGTTGTGCTTAAAAAAAACCTTCCAATTTGTGTTCATACAGTTTAATAGAAATATTTTATTACTTTCTAAACAAAACTAATCACTGTAAAATTTTCTTAGGCAAATAATGATGTTGCACTTTCATTAGTTATGAAGTAATTGAAAAATGGATATGAATGTCTCTTCTATCACTTCTTGAATGTGTGCGGTCTCCTACCTACAGTACGAAGAAATAAAAATTAATCTCATACTCTTAGATTAAGAAACGTACAAATTTTGTAAGTGAACAGGATTCTTATTTGTCTGTCTACAATGGCAACATTCAGTCTCCTCAGCTTTTTCCAGCATAGAAATTACTAGCTTGTTCTTAAAGATGTCAGAAATCAGAACACCTTTGTACAACGGCAGAAACATTTAAGCTTACAGTATGGTGGTTTAATACCAGCTTCCCAGACCACTCAGTTTTGTATGCATATTTAGATCACATATAATTTCCTTTTCATTTATGGGGAAACTTTCAAATATTGATAAACTCTTATCAGGAAATGAATCAAAATTCCCTTCCATATAAAAAAAAATCAATCATAGGATTTAATAGAATAGGAATGTAAAATAGGAATTGGGATAAAGAATAAGGAACAATTCAGATAAAACATTTAACTACGAGCATTCTGGTTAGAAAAGAAAAAAAATCCATCCAATAATCTTTGTTTACACACAGAGATATTTGAATATTTGTAACTTGTAGCTGTGAAATCAGTTGCAATTACATTAAAAAATCTAATGTATATTCTGTTTCTACCGTGTTTCTCATATAATAAGGCTGGGTCTTTTTTTTTTTTTTTTTTGAGCCCTGAAAAAATGGCTAGGTTGTCTTTTCAGGGGTGACTTAATTCCCCCCCCCCTTGCATCTTCGGGCAGGCGGGCGGCAACAGCTTGGATGTTGACCTCGGCGTTGGTGGGGCACTTCATATCGGGGTCACCGCAGGCAGCACCATATCCGGGTGTGCCAAAAAAGTACTTCCTAACGGCAAGCCCCCTCACCATTCCCCCTCATTTCATATGTTTTAATATAGGCCTTAATTTGGGGGGAGGGGCTTAATTTCATTTTATGCATATAAAACATGCTGGGACTTCCTTTGGGGGAGGCCGTATTGTTGGAGAAACAGGGTATTCTTCCCGGAAATTTACCTCTGAGGCAAATAATGCAGATAATAACAACCTCAAACAGATATATAATGCACTGTAGTTTAGAGTTCATTTCCATTATATAACCTCCAAAGTCCACAATCCAAGTATTTGAAATGTTTTTTTTCCTCTCATACAAAGAATCGGTGGAAATAGTTTTAGATGTTAGCATTTAGTAGTATTATCATGTCTGATCAGGAAAATATGGCTCTAAGCATAATTAATATAAACTCGCAGCAGATAACATGTTGCCTGCTTATCATTTGTATTAATGTGATTTATCATAAATGACAGGAGTAGAACTGGGAGTATTGGTTCATTTGCTTCCTTATGTTTCTGGAGACTTCAGTACACTGAACAGAAACAATCTCCAGAATATAATTATGCAAATGCTTTATTATTTTCAATTAGACTAAGTTTACTTTACATAGAGTCTGCTCCCAAGGTATAAAGCTGGTTGTGAAATGGCAGTTCTCGACTTGAAATCAAAGTTGTTTCAGATCTTGAATAAAATAAATAATAATAAAGCCATTGTTTCCCTGCTATCATTTTGTTTGATCTGAGAATACATTTGATTCTGAATAAAGTCAAACAGACTTTTTTTTAGATATTCTGCAGTTACAATGCCAGTTGAGATACCTTAGAGCATCTGCAATCATTATAAAATGTTGCTTTATGGCAGACAAAACTCAGGAGGAGTCTCATAGCACCTTCTCCATCAAAAACTTTTGTTAAAAGGCATAAGCTTCTCTAACACATACATTCAGATTGTCTGTCATTTACAATGCCATTCTGTACATCTCTATACAATATAAACATTCATTTCAAAAGGACTTATTCTTTACAAACAGTCTTTATTACTATTACTTTATTTTACTTTATTTTATTACTATAGATCAGCATTTTTCAATCTGTGAACTTCAACTTTGAGAATTTTCCATCCAGTATGCTGGCTAGGAAATTTTGGGTATCAAAGTCCTCAATCTTAAAGTTCCAAAGTTTTAAAAATGCTGCTGCAGTTACTTAAGACTTCTTGAGTCAAATAGTGATCCTCGGTGACTACATGCAGGCATTACTGAGCAACAATCCATGTCCCTAGTTTACTGAATACAGGCTCAGGCTGTATATCAGTAGAATTTGCTAGTATATCTTAGAGAGTGACTATGAGCACAAATTCTTCCACTTTCTGAGCATAAGAAAAGAAGGGGAAGGAAGAAATGAAGGGCATGGTGTGTGTGTGTGGTTTTTTTTTTTTTTTTGGCATGACCCAATATTAAACCCAGAAAAGCTGGATATCATCATCATAAGCTTTTCAGTAATCCATCTTCATTCAAAACTTCTTGGAATTTTTTTAAAGGACCAAACACATTCATCTCAAGGAAATCATTCTTGTCATTTAATTATTTGGTTGACTTTTTTGGATCAACTAAACTGACAGAATCTGAGATCTGCTTGTAAAACTGGATATTTTAAATTTGTTATATGTTTAAACTTAATACATTTATCTCACAGATATGGATTGTTATGGCATTAATAGAAATTTTGAATTTCAAAGAATCCAGCAAAGTTTGTAGCACTCTTTTTTTCCCTTTAGAAAAACCTAATGCAGTAAAATACAGCCATCATTATTCTGTAACCGATACCTAATTTTTTTTAAAAGCTCTATTAATGGTCCTCAACTATTCTTTTAGGAAACAGTGATATTTGAAGATTTGCATAATAGAGAATGGGTTTGAAATACTTTATTCTTTCTGTTGAAAACTTCTATCAATTCACTACAATTATTTATTAGCATATCAGTGGAATTTGATGCTCCATTGTGGATGAAACAAATAGTATTCCCTGGATGTGGACACATTGTGTTGGCCAGGAGGTTTTGGTCAACTTTAGAATTGTTTTTCTTTTATTATATTATATTTTATTACATTATTATAAAATACAAGTAGTAAATTGTATTATTTGGACACTGTAGAATTTATACAGTATTGACTTGAGATTAACAGTCTGATTATTTGGATAACTTAAACCTTTAAAGTTAAAGTTTATGTCAATATTAACTATGTTTTTTAAATGTAAATGTTGATAAGCATAAATTTTATATCTAGAGCCAAATGTAGCATTGATAAACAATGAAAAATGTATTAAATTACTGTTATATAATAATAAATATATCTTAAGCTTAATACTTGATACTAAAATCTCCACTGACTTGTTACTTATTGTTGTTTAACATATTAGAAAAAGAAAACAATGAACTAAAATTTAAAACATTTGAGTTCTAACTTCTCCCTTCCTTATATCTTGGCCAATTTTGAAGTTGACAAATATTTAGGCCCCCTTAGAGACTATATTGTAAATATTTATATTCACCCTGCTATATAACATACAGTATAGGTATGGAAACCATTTTTCCTACAGTTTGGTTAAATTTCTAGTGTGAATATATGTTGTTAATTTAATTCTTTCTGCATTTTGTCCAGGTTTAAGTTCCCAGTCAGATATTGTCAGAGTCATGACTTTCTTCCAATATTAGGCAAATATATATTTTCACTGCCACAAGCCTGTATTTCAATAATTATATTTCTTGTTAATATATTCTGGGATTTAACAAGTTATTTCATTTTGAATTTCATTTTCAGAGGTTTATGCATGTTCTACATATATTTGCAGATTGAGGATGTTAGATGCCAAAATTCATCCCCCAAATTAGGTTCAGTTTATCATGATATATACAGTAATATTTTAACGTATCCAAATTTCCCATATATACTTGAAAAAATGCCGTCCTGCAAATAAGCAGACCTTCCAATTTTTTTACCAAAATACCATGAACTTGACTTATCTCATGGTGGTGAATATTTTATGTTATCTTTATTAAAATTTTGAGAATTGGCTCATCTATGGATGGGCTTATATGCAAGGATATATGGTATACTTTTCCAGTACTTTTGAGTTTTTAAAATATGTTTACCACATGTAATAAAGATTCCTTTTTCATGATATTTCCAACTTGCTGAAAATAAATAATTTTCTAAACATACTTGTTAAATCAGGTGTACCAATTTTCTTTTAGATTCTAACTCGGAATGAATGTTATGCATTTGATCCATACCTCTTCTCAAGATTGCACTGTGATTATTTACTTAAAAAAACTATGTATTTAAATCTGTGTGTCCATTTTATCATACCCTTCTTTTATTCTCCTGTCTCTGTGTCATACCTAAGGTGGAGTTCATACATGCATCTTAACAGATGGTACTCACTTTGTATAACCATTTCAAATTCTGTCATTAGAATTCTTAAAATTTAAGGTAGAGTCCTTTTCCAAGTTTATAAATAAATACATCTCATCCCTTCCTTACTCAAATATTTACAAGACAATGCCAACATTTTATTTACTGTCAACTAGTATTTTGCTAGATGTTTGCAGCCCATCTATAGTAACTCTACTGCTGGCTTGACTGGCAAATGGGAAAAAACGAAAAGACAATGGCAATGGTAAACCTCTTCCCTTAATACTCTCCAAAACACTGAAAAAGTGGATGTAATCTCCAGGAACTGAGCTTGATTCAAGTACTTCTCTTTTCAGCACTGATGATGTTATCTAGTTTGGGTAATGAAATATCTGCAGGAAAACAACCAAGCTCAAAGAACATCAAGGACCTCTCATCTCTTTTTATTTGACATACATGAGTCATTTTAGAAAGCCAATAGATGAGTACAGGTAATAGTTAGAGCTTCAATGCAGCAGTGGGTAATTATATGTTGTCTTGAATTATGCTCATTCATTTGGATAAAAGTTATTTCATTATTACTTTTGTCCTGGAACCCTCATTGGCTATTGTACATGCTCACGGTCTTCTGCATTATACACCAGTTATTTAAAATGAGCAGGAGGACAACACAATGAATATTGCACGCTTAATGATTGCAAAAGAACTGAATTTAGAAGGTTAAAGGGATAACTATTCGCTATAAATGATACAATGCTCTAAAGCACTCACAATGCTCTTTCACAACTTTTTTATTTCCAGAAGTCCTAATCAGAAGGCCTGACCTTTCAAAACTTTACATTGCTTAAGCTATTTTTAAAAATGTCCTACTATTAAGTGAACTGTCAAATATTAATAATTTCATTATACTGCATGACAAGAATATATATGAAATATTAATTTTGTGTAGTACATGAGAGAGATATGAGAGATATCCTCCATGGGAAATCCCACTGACTTTCTTACTCCCAAGAATTTAAGAGCTTTAGCCCTTTTCAGTCATTACTCCCCTCTGAAGGAATTAAAGTGCTAGCCCTGTTCCCCTTTATATTTCCTCCAAATATTCAAGGAATATAAAATTACACTAAGTGAGAGGAATCTTGAAAAATACCACAGTCCACAAATAGGGAAAAACTCTTATGTTGATGAACCCTGCACATGTATGGTTCCATTCTGCTGATGTAAGACTATCTTCCACACTTGAAAGGTAATTATCAGGAAATGGCAAATCATAGGATGCCCTACAAAAATATGAATGATCACTAGATGAAAGAGGCACATAAAACTCTTAAGATTACCATCTAGTGGTCCTTAGAATTTTTGCAGACCAAATCAAGTAGCTCTAGCAAACTTCCCTTTCCCTTGAGTAAAGTATCTTTAAAACCTTAGAACATTTAGAGCTGCTTTCCAGAATTCAGCATTGATATATTAACAAGCCAACCCCCCTCCCCTAGTTTGAACCATATTATTCTCATTGCCCTATCCACATCACCTCATCATCCATAACTCTTTACAAACTCTAGATGAAAGAATTTAGATCTTTTCTGGTCTCTCTTTTGGAATATTCTTTTGAGAGAAATGTTCTGTCTCACACAGTCTGAATTAATTCCAGGCTGAGATCCTGCTTAACCTATTAGTGTTTAAATGTGCTGGCTATTAAACAATTCAAACAGTTCCCATCTTAGGACAGCCCAGAGGATTCTACGCCGAGTAAGCCTGTTTTAGATGCTGGGGGAAAAATATAATGAAAAAACTTAGAAGGGGGCCTTAATTTCACTGCTGGCAGCTCTGGAACACTACCCAACCATGTACAAAGCATTGCTTTTGATATATGTCTTTGTGGATAAGCTAAAATTAATATTTGACTCTAGGAATGTGTGATCATTCTGTTCAAAGACAATTTTCCATTAATTCAGAATGATTAATGTACTGTGTTTTGGTGAAAGTTGCGAGAGAAGCCAACCTTTCCTATCTCATTATTTTTTATCAATTTTCATATTTGATTTGTGCCTGGGAGGCTATTCCTTTTTCACAATGAGTTTCTGATTTGCTTCTTTTTTGACAGAAATGTTACATGAGAGAAAAGATGCTACAACTCATAACCATCTTTTGCTTTGAAATCTGTCCATATACTCCTTGAAGAATTGAAGATTTTGCTCTTGAAAGAATGCCTTCCTTTGACTTGGCTCCACTACTTCAAAATAAAAACAAGCCAACAATAAAAATAAAAACCACAAAGCCACCCCAAAACTTTCCTGAATGATTGAATTTTTCCCTAATAATTCTGATTACTATTCATATCAACAATGCTTTGGCAAAGAATGTGTCATATTTTTTTCAATTATTCATAGGTGTAATACTTCTACAAATTCTGAAATATTTGGATGCTGTATTGTCTTCTAAAAAGAAATGATGAGGCTCTGTGTTTAATATTCCATTTCCAGTTTAGCTGTTCCAATATCTCTTTGACTTGGAGAAAAGTTTGTTATTCTGAAATAAAAGACATAAAAGAATAAAATAAACATTCTTTACTAACATCAACTCCATTTATGCAATCTGTGAAAAAGTACCCTCTGCGTACAGCTTTGGTTGGAGCTCTGGCTGTGCAAGTTGTCAGTCACAAGTTGCCCAGCAATACAAAAGCTGACAATCTGAATGGCAGCCCCCAATGCATTCTGTCAGTTCATGTCTATTTCACCATTGAATGAATCACTTTTTCATTTTTACACAGTGCTATGCCTTCAACTTTCTCCCTACTTTCTCTCACTTGACACCAAGTAACACAAGCATCTGGGCAATCTTCAATTCCCTATTTCTCTTGTTTTATTAAACTCTGGAATTAATTCATCAGTTTTGAAAATGGCATAAGAAAATAGGCCCGCCTTTCCTATTCTGGCATATCCTAGTTGTGGAGCACTACAAACCCTATCATCACTACTGACATTTATCCTTAATCTAATTGTAATCCAGTTCCCAAGTTTATTAAAACCAAAATGAGGGACTGTGTTGTCAAGGTAATGTGCAAGAAATAGTCCTCCAGGTTTCAAAAAAGAAAGTGAACTTTTACCAGTGAACATCTCTGTATAAGTACAGTAGATTACTCTTTTCAGTGTTATATGCTCATCATGGTAACCGAGATATACAAATCCCTGATCTTCATACACACACATGCATATATACATACTCATATACATATTCACACACACACACATGGAGCTGACCACATACTGAAAAAACTAGCAAAATAATTTCCCTCTAGATAAATTTTAAAATGAAATGTCTCTCTGAAAACTCCAAGACATAAATGAATGAAAAACAAAGATTCCAAGATATAAATGGAGAATGAGATCAGAGAGTTCTTTGAAATTAACTGAACAAACCCATCTAAAACCATGGAAAGAAATACTTCATAAACCTACATTGGGAATAACAATTGCATACAGAGTTTGTAAGAAAAAAATTGGATTGTTTCAACTAGAAGGCCATGAAATTGAAACGATAGAACCATATTCACAATCCTGTAAGTGTCCATCCCGAAATAGATGGAAACTAATCAAAGAGAGAAACAACCTAGAACTAAGAAGAAATTTCCTGCCAGTGTGGACAGTTAATCAGTAGAATGGGTCACAATGGTGGGATTCAAAAATTTTGCCACTTGTTCTGTAGGCATGGCTTGGTGGGCATGATGTGGATTGGTGGGCATGGCAGGGAAAGGATTCCCTCCCCATTCCTGGGGGAAGGTTACTGCCGGTTCTCTGAACTAGTCAAAATTTCCGGTACCGGTTCTGCAGAACTGGTCAGAACCTGCTGAACACCACTTCTGATGGGTTGCCTTCAAAAGTTTTGGGTGCTCCATCACTTGAGGTTTTTAAGAAGAGATTTGATAACCATTTGTCCAGAATGATAGAGGGTCTCCTGCTTGTGCAGGGAATTGGACTAGAAAACTTTCAAAGTCTGTTTCAACTATGTTATTCTGTCATTCCTGCTCGAGCAGGGATTAGATAAGTAGGTCCCTTTCGACTCTGTTATTCCATTATTCTTCAAATACTAATGGAGCAGAACTCCTGGTGTCCATCTACATTTATTATGGCTAGATAGAATGGTACAATTTCCATGTCATTCACAGCAGTTAGGGCTGCTACCGTTTGCAGGTGTTTCTTTGACATCTACAGTACATCACCAAAAATACAAACATGAGTAAAATCTACTATGCTAGGCCTGAAAGTGTAGTAAGTTACATAAACTAAATGTACTGGGTAGAGAAAAAATGAATAGAAAAATTGCTATCTTTCAAATTAAAACTAAAACATATGTATGAATAGCTTTAGTTTCAATTTTCAAGGAATTTCCCCATTCATATATAGGGATTTTTGAGCCCCAAAATGGTAGCTCTGCAAAAAAGTTTATAACTTTTTACAAATGGAATAAATTAGCTGTGGACCTGAGTAGAGTCTAATATTTTCTAAGCTGACTTTTTTCCCCCCAAAAAAAGCAGATGTTGATGAAAATTTGCTCAAGAAGCAGCCTCTAACTTATGGTCATGAATTATGAGCAGTACTGAGCTAGGTATTATTTCCAAGACATTTAAAAAGATCTGACCTTAAAGGACTTTAACCTTATTTTACTCATTTATACAAAATGTGAAAGTCAGAATGGAGACCTTGCTTAAGAGGACAATATCTAGCTCATTTATAAAAGGATATAGTTTCCCTTTATTTTAACTCATATTAAGAATCAGGAAATGAAAAATGAGCTTCATGGAAAACATTCCATAATCCACCAATGAATAGCTTCCCTAAGCATCCTCACTCGTGTAATCTCATTCATTTCCAAAGAAACCCTCTTCCTCATAATGCTGTAGCATGCTTGCCATTTTAACAAGTAAGCAAAAGCAAAGTTTTTCATTGTTCTCTTTTATCTCCTTTTTCATCCAAAGATAAATTCATTGCCCTTGTTTTCTAGCAACTGCTAGAAAATTTATCTTATTCTACAATGTCTGCTAGAAAATTTATCTTTTTCTACAATGTGTGTCTTGTACTTAATAAACATGAAGGGCTATCAATTGTTTCCAATTATGAGATAAAATCATTGCTAAACAGTATTATGCCAATACCTGCTTGAGGCAGTCAGGCTATAGTCATAGAAAAGACTGGATAGCTGGTCTACAATGGTGCTGAGAAGATATGAGCATTTTCCAAGGTATCAGGACATAGCACAACTAAAATTTCTACATCTATTTTGGGAGTAGCCAGGATTATAGGTAAGAGTGTGAGAGTGACTGTACATGAACCATAGGCTATAGACTGTTCAATCCTGTTGGACAGAAGGCATTTTACTAACTTCAAATTACAAAATGCAGAACAATAGGTCTTCTAGTCCAATCCCCTGCTCAAGCAGGAGACCCTTTCCAAACAAACAGCTGTCCAATCTCATTTTAAAAACCTCCAGTGTTGGAACACGCACAATTTCTGAAGGTAAGAAGTTTCACTGAATAATTGTTTTCACAGGAAATTTCTCTTAATTGTAGGTTGTATCCTTCTTTGAAAAAAAATCTATCCATTATTTCTTGTCTTGTCATGCCCTTAGGTGCTTTGGAGAATAGGTTGACCCCTGCTCTTCTTTGTGATAGTCTTTCAAATATTGGAAGATGGTATTAATATCATATATTAGAGAAGTCTACAGTTGAATGGAGACCTCTGAGGCACCACAACTAAGACAAGTTGGGAGTCAGTGATTGCAACTCCAATTTGAGTTAAGAGGAAGTGGTTTGAAGTCCTGAAACATTGTCATTATAGTCTTGATATTCACTGAGAGCTAATTTAGTCTTATACATCAAAGGGGTGGGAGGAAAGGTATAATTAGGTTTGTGTCTTGAGAAGTCCACATGCTGGGAAAGGTGGAAAGAGAAAGAAACAACAGTAGTAAGATAGATGAATTTCATTATTTCAACAATGGAAGAGCTGAAGGAGCAAGTGGGGAAAATCAGTCTACATGGTTGCTAAGGTTACTGACGTGATGGTGATAATCACAATCATCTAAGAGCCTGATCCATTAGAAGAATTACTATCATACAACTCATTGCTATGCTATTACTCTGTTAGGCCCAAAGAACTAAGAATGACATGTTTAATGACTTCTGGGTAGTTCTTTATTATTGTTCACCTACTAACAGAATCGTGCTAGACTAAAGTAACTATCTACATATCTATTAGTTATACTCTATGAACTGCAGGGAGTGGGTCCACCTTTACCCTCTTCCTATCTTCCTATCTACCAGACATTCTAAGCTCCATTGTCTCTTTAGTCTCTGGGAAAAGGCCCCTTCCTTCTGCAACTACATTCTACCACATAGTCACACATAAATTCATTCATTAGGGTTTATTCTAAGCTAAGGCAAACAGGGGTCTACAGCCTTATCTAATAAGGCTAAAAAATAATTTTATAAAATTCACTTATTAAGTCTTCACTGAAAAGAATCTAATCAGATAGAATGGCTGTTGCTGTTTTCCCAGCTTCCAAGATGTAGGATGGGACCACCCCCCAAAAATGGTATATAACAGGCTTAGAGACAGTCAAAGAGCTGCTCTGGAGTTTGTCTTTTTGCATTTTGGACTTCTTTCTCTTTTATCCAGATAAAACGTTTGGATAAAAAAAATCAAAAAAGACCCAAGTCATTTGCATTGAGATGTCCCCTTGTAAAAAGTTACACATCTGAAAAAAATGCATAAACACGAAATGAAAGTTAGGATAGTATTTTCCTTCTCTTGTTAAAAAAAGAAATCATGCATTTGGTTTCCATGACAATTTAGTTACATTTAATGACACTGATTATAGGACAAAACTCTCCCTCTTCTTTTGGGAAGGCATCTACTCTACAGCTCTCAAATTGGTCAGGGATATTTACCCAAATGGTTCTATTTCTACCATTTGTATTATTTCTCATTCAGACCTGTTTCATTTTCACTCTTCTCTCATACTACATTTTATTGTTTGTTAAAAGATTACATGGCAGACAGTGCTCCAAATATAGTTACAGGTTTCTGCATAGTGATCACAAATCCATAATAAAATGAGAAAAAGATGTCATATTGTAGAGTTATTCCAGATCGAGCCTATTTCCCAAAATAAAGAACATTATATAATAGTCAATTTGCCAACAAATTGCAACTGGTGAGTATTATGTTTGGGAACTGAGTACTTTAACACACTGTATAATGGCACACCTATGTTTAAATCATGTCAGTCTTAAACTCTCATACTTTGGGAAGGAAGGCTCCCACACACATTTGACAAAATAGATATATCTATTAAAAATATTCAGTTAGCCTTGAACAGTGAAGACCAATTCTCATTTAATGAAAACAGAGGTATTCTGCAAAATAGAACATCCTAAAATAATACTTTGCGTCACTTTAAAGCAATCCAAATGGTGGCAATCCCAACAGCTATCATTAGCAATGGTCGTTTATTAATAATAATCCAAAGCTTTAAAGATTGGCCAAACCAGTTAATCACCTATCAGTAGAGGATTCTGGTTTTTCAGAGAAGAGTTAAGAATAGGGTCCTTTTATTAACAGCTTGTAAAAGAGAGACCCATACTGGCTTTATATTCCCAAACAGCACGTCATCTGCCCATGTCTGCATGCTGAGGAAAACAGGCAATCACATCACACTGAAACTTCCTTATATGGGCTACCAATGATGGCCACCATTCCATTTTCCTAACTGGCTATAATAACAGAATATTGGATGTCTGGTTATGTTGTCCCTTCTCCTCCTACTTATAATTCAATGAATTAGGAAGGTGTCTGTCTAGTCCCTTCCAAATAATATCTGCCTGTTATGGACTTCAAATATATTTTACCCCTAATCTCTCTGGCAACAGTGCTTCCACATCTTCATCATGGTCACCTTCCCCTCTATGTCACATCTCTACCTCAGACTTCTCATCCACATGTCCAGAAAACTCTCAGAGTCATGAGAAGAAAGTGCAGATGCATTGCTCTCCTCCAATGGTGGGATTCAATTCTTTTTTACTACTGGTTCTGTGGGCGTGGCTTGGTGGGCATGGCAGGGGAAGAATACTGTAAAATCTCCATTCCCTCCCTACTACTGGGGAAAGGTTACCACAAAATCCCATTCCCTCACCACTTCACTAATCTGCTTTTCAGATTTTGTTGCTCTGTGCAGGGCAACCAAAAAAGACCCAGCTGATTAGCTGGGACTTGGGAGGCAGAGAATAGATGGGGCCGGGGCCAGTCAGAGGTGGTATTTGCCAAACTACTCAAAATTTCTGCTACTGGTTCTGCAGAACTGGTCAGAACCTGCTGAATACCATCCCTGCTCTCTTCCTTTAGTGGCAACTCTCCTGAATCACTGAACAATTTCTGTATTGTAATAGTCCCCTTCTTCCAGAAAACTCAAGAGTCCCTTTCTTTCAGCAAACTCAGTCTGACAGTTACTGGATGCACTAAAGGCTGCTATGCCTTTATGTTGGGATATGTTTGGTGCCAACTATTCTGTAGTTGAATCATGGCATTTTGTTAAGTTGGTTATTTGTATATACACTTGCTAGAGTTGCAACAACACTGAAAGAAGTGCTGAGCAAATGCGGAGGGGGGGGTTGTCCTGAGGATCACAGGTCATTTCCAATAACAAAAGAAGGACGTTTGGTCTTTCTTTTAAAAAAGGAAGCTTACAAAATTGATGTCACTCCACTAGGTAGACCAAACCAAGAAATCAACCCCACCAGAAGGCTAAAACTGCTTTTATTGAAATTAGTTATAAGAATAGAACATCACAAATATGATGATCTTGTACCTCTTCCATCTCAGTATGGTTCGATAAATTAGGAAGGTACATGTCTGATCCTTTTCTGAATATTATTTGTTGTGGATTAAAATATGCATTTATTCCTTGATGCCAATGAACAGTGCTTGCACAGGTCATCTTCCTTATTCTACCAGTTTAGATATCCCCATCCCCATTGAGCAATTATACAAATAAAAATTCTGAGCTTTTTCTGCCAACAATGAATTAACAAGTTCCTATGTCACTTTTTATCATGTGATCTGGAAATAATATCAACATCTATGTTTATTAAGCACAATACTTTAGCTGAGTACTGTACACTTGATTAAATACTATTTAAGAGAGACAAAGTTCAACTGATTTCCTAGTACATTTTCAAAAACTTTAAATTTGCAGCTGAAACAAAAGTTTGAGAAAGTAATTTTAATTCAAGCAATAGTACTTATCTGTGCAAGGGATTATATTCATTTCTAATGGAGATCTACAGTTCACATATCCTTCAGCATTCAGTCTTCATCTTTCATTCATCATTCATCTTCCCGAAAGTAAAATGGGTTTGTCTCCAGCAGGCAGAAAAACAGAAGATTTCTAAATGTATGGGAGTTGCATAATACTTACATATCCATGACTCAAATTACTTTCAGGATAAGCAACATTATGCAAAGTATGGAAAGCAATGATTAGAATTGAACAAAATATATGAAATATACAAGAAAATATAATCCCAAAGAGTCTTTTTCAAAAGGCAACTGGACTTGTTTTTTTCTTTTTTCTTTTTCTTTTCTTTTGTCCAGTTGCCTCTTGAAAAAGCACCTTTTGGACAGCCATGACCTGGATGACTGAGAATCTCCACAGACAAGAAAAAATAATCAACTAAATTTAGTTTACAAGAAAACCATTCACTATATCTCTCCTTTCTAAACCTGGAAACAGTCCAACCACACTTCCCACCACATCCATACAGTTTCCTTTGGTTTTTTAAACTCACTGAAAGTCTCTTCTCAATCCCAGCCAACCATAATTTTCTCAGTTTTCCTCTTCCTGTCAGTTCATTTCCTCTTCCTTTATATATTTGCTTTGCAATCCGGTTCTCATTCTCTATAGTTCTTTCTAGACCCAAACCATCCCAACATACCTCTTTTGTACTGGTTGTCCATTTCTGTATTTAGTCCACATTTAGTGTTCTTTCATTCTTTCTCCTATCTTTTTCTTGTTTTTCTACATACACTTCATAAACGTCCCGTTCCCATTACATTCATTTTTTTATGTCTTCTGGATGTACCCAACTCTTAGTTCAATATAACAAAGTAGAAAGATGTTTTGACAAACATTCCTCACAACCAAACACTAGTCACCTCTATTTGACCAACATTGCACATCTATTTTTTTACATCGATTTTCTAGTCTTTAATAAATATTCTGCCAAGATTCATCTATTTGCTTCAATGTTGCTACTTATGTATAACTTCACATCTTTTGCCCGTTTTCCCTGTCAAACTCAACTGCATTGGTCTTTGATACAATATTTTTCAGATGTGTACTCCTCATTGAATCATACAATCTATGACACATTTGCTGCAACTAGAGTTCTCACCTGACATCAGGTATTGCTTGCATAGAAAGTATTTGAATATGTACACATATATATCTGACCAATAGTTGTCTAAAACCATCGCAAACATTCCTTAAACAATTATCCATACATTAAACAAAAAAGGTGCAATCACTATTCTTTCCTTAATTTTTTCTCAGATTTGAACCAATTGCTAAGCATTTCATTTAATATCACATCTGCTTTAATTCTATGATATACTGCTTTTACTACATTTAACAACAACTTTCAGTTCCACATGAAAGCAAAACATTTTAAAAATCAAACTGATTTCAACAAACTTACATTTTCTAACATTCATATTTATTTCTCCGTGGCATGTTAAAGAACAAAAGCCTGATCTGCATAATCCCAGCCCCACTTAAAACTACCTTGGATTTCCCTAAATCTTCTCATTTTCACTTCTGGTACCTTTCAAACAGAATTCTGCTAAACACCTGAGAAGACACACAAACTAATCCTCCTATAGTTTTTATATTGACTCTTGCTATCTTTCCTGTTCTATAGGACAAGAACAGAATTTTTCAAAAGAAATTCAGTCTTCTTACACAGAGGACATCTAATAGTATGGGTTTTATATCATCAATATGCTGATGATACTCAATTTTATAGCATTACCTTTGCCCAGGATGGCAATGCTGGTCCATAGTGACAACACTGGTAGACTTATTTCAATGCCTGGAGTCTATGAAGATTTGGATAGCCCTTAGCATGACAAATCTGGTTTCCCATCAAGATTTTCTGTCTGGTCCAATAGTGACTTCTGATAGAGAGCATCACCCACGAAAGAGCAGGCATACAACTTGGGAATCTCTCTGGAAGCATAGCTGTTGCTGGAACAGCAGGTGGAAGCCATTCATCTGATGTAACCATTGCTATGGTAGTTCACACCTTCATGTGCCCTACACTAATGGGACTGTCTTTAAAAACCACCCAGAAGCTGCAATTGGTTCACAGTACAGTACCCCATGCATAGCCAGTGTTGCTTGCTGGAATCACATTATACCTGTACTATAGGGCTGCACTGGCTACCAAGAGTAAATTCCATTGATGCAAATTAAGGTGCTGTTCTTGACCTGTAAAGCTTTTCTTGACTTGGCACAATTTACCTTCAGAAGTCCTTTCTCTCATTAGAATCACCCTGACTAACTCAATTTTGCCAAGAAAAGCTGGTGATGATTCCTTACTTTAAGGAGTGATAGGAAGCCAAGGCTTAGATGTGCTGGTTCTCACTAGCCCTTTGGTAGAGCTTCCAATGGTGACTAGGCTACTTTAACTGCATTACAGGAACATTACATAGAGCTCTTCAAGAGAATATTTGGGTTATGATATTATCTTGAGGGAGGTTTATTGACTGTGGGCAACTGGGAATGTTTATGCTTTATATATTTATATGTCAATTTGTTTCTATGTTTTAATTTTAATTTAACCATGCGTGTTCTAATTGTTATTGCATTTTGATTGTTTCTGAGCTGCTGAGAGTCCTTAGGGATTGTGACAGGATATACATGTAATCATTAATTAATACATCACTCTTCTATGCAAAACAGCCAGTGGGGTGTAGTGTTGGACTGGACTGGAAGAACCCCAGTTTTAGTTCATCTTCCTCCAGAGCAGGGTTGTCAAACTTGATTTCATTGAGGGCCGCATCAGTGTTGTATTTGACCTCAGAGGGCTGGGATGAACATGGCCAGGGCGCTGTCCTGAGCACTCTGCCAGTGAAAACAGACTTCTAAGCTCCGTTTTTGGCTGTGATGGCCTCCTGCAACTTGCTTCCAGTGCATATGGAGCTTGGGACAAGCTCCATTGTCACTGTCAGATGCACTGCAGACCAGTCCTTTGCTGTTTCCAGCCGGTCCCATGGGCCAAATCTAAGTACCCTGTGGATCGGATCTGGCCCAGGGGCCTCAAGTTTGACACACTTCTTCCAGAGAAATTCACTAGGTAACTTCAAGCTGGTCCCTCTATAGCCAGCCTACCTGATGTTGTTGATGAGAACAATACAGATACCACCTGGAGCTCTAAAGGAGGAGGTGGGAAATAAATCAAGCAAATAAATAGTTTTCTCTCATCCTCATTTCTTACAACAATCCTTTTTTTGTATATATGCATTTTTTTTCCCTCACCTACAGTACATGCTTTTAATTCATCTTTTCCATGCCACTCATTATCATAATTCCATATGCTTCTGTGGCACTCTGTAATTCTTTACACACTAACCAAGCACCTACCACACTGAACTTTCTTATAGCAACAGTCTCTTCATGCAGTTGGAAAATCAATTCAACTTATCATACTTTTGGGTAGATGAGTCATGCTTTATCATCCTGCAGCCATTCAGCTTTTCTTTTGTCATTTTTTTCTTCTATGCCCACTTTTCCCCAAGATCCCACACTTTATATAGTTTTTTTTTTAAATTGGCCTGTCTTATATTTTGAATCTCTTGTAACCTTTAGTAACTGTCTGAAATTTCAGCCATGAACAATAAAATAAATCATCCTTTTCCATTTATTCCTCTTTTGTGTGCCTGCATGAACAGACATATGCTTTTGCCAAGTATTTCAAATAAATAGAACTTTTTCTAAGATTCAGATAGACCTCGGTTAACTACTAATTGATCACCCTCAGTCACTAAGCAAGGCAGCTGTAAAGCATGATGTTGAATAAGCCTGCAGTTCCAGCAGTTCCTGTTATAGTTGTTAGATTAATCCCATGGGGTCATTAGGTGTGACCTGATGTGCTCATGCTATTCAGCACAAATACAGATCCCTAATTTAGAACTTAGAATAACAGAGTTGGAAGGAACCTTGGAAGTCTTCTAGTCCAACCCTTTGCTCAAGTAGGAAACCCCTATACCCCTATTTCAGACAGATGGTTGTCCAATCTCTTCTTTAAAACTTGGAACATCCACAACTTCTGAAGGCAAGTCATTCCACTGATTAATTGTACTGTCAGGAATTTCTCCTTAGTTCTAAGTTGCTTCTCTCCTTGATTAGTTTCCATTCACTGCTTCTTGTCCTGCCCTCAGCTGCTTTGCAGAATAGCTTGACTCCCTCTTCTTTGTGGCAACTCCTGAGATATTGGAACACTGCTATCATGTCACCCCTAGTCCTTTTCATCAAACTAGACATACTCAATTCCAGCAACCGTTCTTTGTATGTTTTAGCCTCCAGCCCCTTAATCATCTTTGTTGCTCTTGTCTTCACTCTTTATAGAGTCTCAGCATCTTTTTTACATCGTGACGATGATCTAAAGACATTGGAAATCAACCTGCATGCTTCTACATGTGTTTGTGCATGCAATAAACTGGACAGAGGATGGGTAGGTGTGAAAAAAAATAAAAAAAACAGAATACTATTTTAATTACATTCTTTTTTAAAAAGAAAAAAACTTTACTCCATGTACATATTGTCATTTGAACCATCTAATGAATATTGGGAGGCTGAAGGACTTATCACTGCAGCTAATTTAAATTTAAATTAAAATTTAATTAAGGAAAATTTAATCCTTAATCTCAAAGGCAAAGCTAAATTCTGGTAATGTTTGAAAATTAACTTATGTCCAGTTGAAGAAATCAATTTCTGATATGACTTTAACCACCTAACAAGTACTCTGAATGTTAAACAAGAGATCTAGGATATTCTGTATGGTGGAAACAAAAAGCCCAAATTTTGTTTTAAGATTAGTTTCTAGAATGCTCCAGCCATTAAAGACCTCCTGACAATGGAAATATTGTCTTAGGTCTCCAAGGGGCTTATAGATGGTAAAACATTTCAGCAAAGCCAGACAGAATAATTCCTCCAAACTCAAATTCAATTATTGGAAACACCACAAAATACATATACTTTGGTTGTAGGTATTATTTCAATGGTACCAAGTTATCTACACCAGCAGCCCTCAACCTTTTAGGCACCAGGGACTGGTTCTGTGGAGAGAGGTTTTTCTGCAGACTGGAGGGGATGTGGTTTCATGTGCTGCCTGCATCCTGCAGATGGGGCTTTGCTTGCTTGTATGGCACGGTTCTGGCATGCTGTGGACTGGTACTGGTCCATGACCCATTAGATAGGGGGTTGGGGACCCCTGATCTACAATAAGCTCCATTAGGCTTTCCTCTTGATAGATATTAAATGATTGCTATTTCTTCTCATGTATTAAGCATGTTTCCTTTACAAAATATTTAACAGATTGCATCATGCTGAATTCCACATTATTCTTTGAGTTAGGTTCCATTATTTATCCCCTGTTGCCAGATGAGAAAAGCTGGGGCTTCACCAGGTACAGTTACAGATTAAGAGATGGAAGGGACCTTGTAGGTCATCCAGTCCAACCCCCTGCCCAACAAGACCCTACACCATTTTTGACAGATAGCAATTCAGTCTCTTCTTGAAAGCTTTCAGTGATGCAGCTCCCACAACTACTGAAGGCAAGCTGTTCCATTGGTTGATTGTTCTAACTTTCAGAAAATTTCTCCTGATTTCCAGATTCATAATAATAGTCTGAATCTAGTTCTCTTAATCCTTTGTCTCTGCATAATATAGTTTTTTTTAAGTACTCTGATAACTAGGTATCTTTATTGATTTTACTTTAAACTAGTTTATCCCACCAATGTAGGGGTTTTTCTTCTTCTCCAAATTTGATAACTTTAAGATGTGTGGGCTTCAATTCTCAGAATGTTAGCTAGGGAATTCTGCGTGTTGAATTCTACACATCTTAAAGTTGCTACATTTGATAAAAACTACAATAATGTGTTAGGTATTATGGATAGAGGAAACTGGTTACAGTATTAACTATTATAGTGCTCTGGAATAGTTTTGTTATCTCAACACAATTATGGTGCTTTAAAGGACATTTTTAAAATGCTCATGTATCTTATATGCAGAAGCTGACATATGGCCAGATAGAAATGACTTGACCCCAATGGGGGAGATGGGAAAATCTCCTATGGTTGGGTATTAGGGGTGTGTGTGTGTGTGTGTGTGTGTGTGTGTGCGTGAGAGAGAGAGAGAGAGAGAGAGAGAGAGAGAGAGAGAGAGAGAGAGAGAGAGATTCAGCAGGTTCTGACCAGTTCTGGAGAACCCGTAGCAGAAATTTTGAGTAGTTCAGAGAACCAGCAAATACCACCTTTGACTGGGGATTTTACAGTATCCTTCCCCTGCCATGCCCACCAAGCCACACCCACAAAACTGATAGTACAAAAATTTGAATCCCACCACTGGTGTGTGGGTGTGTGGGTGGGTGTGCTCTTTCCCCCACTCCTAAAGGATTCGGTAGATAAGGCAGCATCAACATCATTTCTTCTAATTTTTTTGAAGGTCAAATAAATACCCAAATGGAGAAATGTAAATGTCTGATTGGAATAAATTAGAATCCAAGAGAAATTGAAATTGACAGATACAGTAATTCCTAATTATGCAGGGTCAAGGAACATGACATAGTATAGTCATGGTAGTCTTGCTTGTGCATTTAATACAAGCATGGCGAAAACTAACATGGTAAAGAAGATTATACACAAGAAAGCACTCATTCCTTCCTGTCATTCTCTTATCTTTTAGCACTTCTGGAGGATCTCAGATTAGAGTGACTTTATAAAACCCTCTGCAAAACAATCAAGATGTATACTTTTTCTGTCAGGTACCTGAGGCATTGCTCAGCAATGCTATTTTCTACAGAAATATACTTAATTAACATCTCAGGGAACATTTTCAGCTCAAGCTCTTTATACTCAAGCTTCTGAAAAACTATCTCATCAGCACAAAGCCAGACCTGATTAACTACAAGGTGCTCATTTTCCTTGGGAAATGGAAGAACTGGTTTCATAAAAAGAAATGTCATTTGCTGATCGAAATTATGAAAATGTCCCAAATGCATTTGTGGGGGAGATGATAGGAGATTGCAGAAAGATTTTAGACATGTTCCATTAATTCACAGAAAACAAGTGAAGTAGTAAATTTTTAATTGAGCTCTACATGGTTTTCAAAGTATATGCATATATGGGGAGGTTTCACTCAGGAAACAGATGCTTTTATAATAAAATTTTCCATAGAAAATAGAAATGGTCAGCATTGGTATAAATTGTTGTTTCACAACTTTGATGATTTTAGATATACGGACTTCTATTCCCAGAATTCCTCAGTTAGCCATGTTGGCTGAGGAATTCTGGGAGTTGAAGTTCACAAATCTTTAAGTTATAAACAGTCATTCAGATCCACTCAAGGCTTTAAGTTTATGTTTTTTGTCTGCAAATCCTAGACCACATAAATATATGTCCACTACAACACATAAATACATCTTCACGTTTCCCTCTTCCTTGGAAAATGATATTTCACTGGACCTTGTCTCCACATAAACCAGCACAGTGTACTGGTTTTTAAAATAATTGAGCAACTAAGACAGCTGTTGAGAAGGTACTGTATACATCAACTTCTCTTTGAAGAGAAATTGATTATTCAAAAGCTCAGAAAAATCTGATCCATAGAGAGAAGAGGCACAATTGGAGCATGTGAAAAACTTTACAGGAGGTTAATGATGAGGATGGATTACTTGTTCTAACTAATGAAAAGAAATGCCTATGAAATCTTTTTGAAATTAATAATGCTGTGCAGGGAAGGAGAGAAAACTCATTTCAAACTTTTAAAGTGGCACTTATACTTTAAAAATCTCTCTTGAGGCCCATAAAGTTTTGCCATACTACAAGAATGAAACCTTCTTTGCCATACCTTTGCCATCTTTATACCTTTTTGACAAAAAAATCCTTCAGTGAAAGAGGACTTTTTCGTATTTAAATATCAATAAATATTTCTAAATCTCTATAAATATGTATTAATATATCTAGTAATACATGTAAATAGTGGTTTAAAGCCTTATACAGTCATATGACGACATTAACAAGTCTATTGCATTCAAGCATTTAAAAACCAACCTGAATTTTTTAAAAAAATTTAAAAAATTCTTATCTATGATGCTCGAACCAAATTAAATAAACAAAACATACAAATTTTTGGGAGAAGCTGTAAACTGTTACAAAACCACTCAGTATTTAAAATTATATATCACATCATCTTTGTTACCATTTGAGTAAAAATCAGCATTCCTTTAAGATCTTAACTTTCCTTGCCTGATCTTTCAGTTGCTTTTAGTACCAACAATCATGTTGTCCTTCTGGATCAGCTTAAGGGTTCTAGGTTAGGGAATGGGGGGGGCTTTAGAATAGAATAGCAGAGTTGTAAGGGACCTTGGAGGTCTTCTAGTCCACTCCCCTGCTTAGGCAGGAAACCCTACACCATTTCAGACAGATGGTTATCCAATCTCTTTTTTAAAACTTCCAGTGTTGGAGCATTTACAACTTCTGGAGGCAAGTTGTTCCACTGATTAATTGTTCTGTCAAAAAATTCCTCCTTAATTCTAAGTTGCTTCTTTCCTTGATTAGTTTCCACCCATTGCTTCTTTTTCCACCCTCATGTGCTTTGGAGAATAGTTTGACTCCTGCTTCTTTGTGGCAGCTTTTGAGATATCAGAACGCTGCTATCATGTTACCCCTAGTCCTTCTTTTCATAAGACTAGGCCTATCCGGGTCCAGCAACCATTCTTTATATGTTTTAGTCACCAGTCCCCTAATCATCTTTGTTGCTCTTCTCTGCACTCTTTCCAGAGTCTTTTTTACATCATAGTGACCAAAATTGGATGCAGCATTCCAAGTATGGCCTTACCAAGGCATTATAAAGTGGTGTTAACACTTCACTGCCCTGTAGAACAGCATTCTCCATGAGATTGGAAACGTCTTCAAAGAAAAAAAAAGAAATTCCAGTTGCCTCCTGAAAAAGCACCTTTGGGACAACCATGACTTGGATGACTGAGAATCTCTATAGACTTTCTGCCTGACTAAGGCAGGAAATGGGTATTGCATTCTTCCATTTAGAAGAAAATCTTCAAGAGATTCCAGTAAGCAAAACGCAATTCTGTGGTGCTGTTTCTGCTCTCCTTTTTTAAAGGCACCGAGTAAAGAATAGATGATGAGAGTTCACCAGGAGTTTAGGAAGAAAATCCTGAAAATAAACAAAGGAAGAACTTTTCCAGTTACATTTCATTATTATGAAATATCTATTTTCTCAAAGTGTTCACAGCTGTAATCTGCTTCTGCAATAATTTATCTTCTTGTTTGCTTCTAGACAACTGGCTGCTGTGCTCAGATAATTAGATCTTACAGTGTGGACTAAAGTTATCTATGAAAATATGTTCTTTTACAACATGGAGGAGTTGGAAAGAAGAGATGTTGTACATAGTTGCTTATATTATGCATGACATTTTAATGCCCAGGTATATTTAGATTTAGACATTCGAAATTTTAGGATTTCTAAAAATGGTTTTAATTTAGTGAGGAATCAATCAGCATGATTACATGTTTCCATCATAACAACTAAAATTTTCCTGCATAGAGAGAAATTCTAGCTCAGAATATTTAAATGTGACTCCTGGTTGATATTTGCCATTCCTCACAGTGTTATATTAATTTTAGGAAAAATATTATTTATGAACCACCCAAGAATCAATTAGAATTGGGTGAAGTCTAAATTGAATAAAATATATTTTTAAAAACTGGCCTGTACATTATTATTATTTTCACAAACTTTATTGTGCCATTTCCACATTGTCCTTAGACATTTTATATATTTATTCAGCAATACTTGCAACTTGCCCTCATCCCAAAGAACAGTGGACAGCCAACAATAAGAAAAATGAAATACAAAACAATAGAAAAAAAGACAATAAAATCTAATCAAAGATAAAGGTCCTCTAACAATCCACTGGGGTTGAAAGCTCATTGAAATGACACAGTTTTAATTAGTTTCCAGAATGCCAAAAAAAGAGGAGGCTGTATGTACTTCTAAAGGAAGAATGGTTCACAAATCAGCAGCTATCCAGAGAAGGTCTATGTTTTGGACAAACAAACAGAAAATGATCTTGGAAGGATAGGGTTCATTGTAATTGGTATTCGGTTGGTGTCAGAATCTCCTAGAAACATATACAGTTTAAACATCTCCAGAATCTAGAATTAAGGGAGAAAGTACCAAGATGACAGTGGGTGAACAGATCCAAACTCAAACTCCCCAAATTCCTTTAACCCTTTTTAATCTTTTATTATTTTGTTCTCTGTTGTTTGTGTGTTAGTTTCTATGTGTGTGCACCCACATGCACTTTTTACTCTCCTTTATTCCTTATGTATTGATACTGAGTGTTAATGTTTTTCACTCAGCTGCAATATTCGATGGAATGTGCAAACTACCTGGAGAACATGCCAAAGAAAAGGCTAAACTGAACACTGAATTTTAAATAATATTTTTTGGAAACTGCCTAGAATCACAAAAAGGAATGGACAACAAATATTCATGGATGGATATATGGAGCTTCGCTTGGTGCTCAATCACAGCTTTGGGTGATTCACAGCTTTGGGCTGTTATTTTTTAAAAAAAAAATCTTCCAAAGCCTTAACTTTATTAAGCCACATAGGTTAACCTGGCAAAATGAGACTTTTAAGATTTTATTCCACCCAGAAGGCAGTAGGAAAGGATTGCATGTTTATTCTTCTTGCACAGTTCCTCTTTTCCCTTGCAATGATAAGGGTAGCTGTTACAACAGGACAGCTTTGAAATCTTTGATATTTAGAATGCTATAAAATCAGAGTTTGGGGGGATTTTTTGAATTTCCAAGATTACCAAAGGCTCACCACTACAGAATTCCATCAAACTCATATAACATTACAGAAGTCCCATGAGGACAAATCTAGATGAATTCCTTAGGGAGTTTATACTACTGGTTGGCTGCTATATTTGGTCCTTATTGTTGAATAATTGCCTGATGAATGATAACACTGGCAATTTTATCTCCTCAAATTATAGTCCAACTTCCAGCCTGTTCTTAGCTGTCCTCCGATAATCTGCTTCTCAAACAAATAGAATCGTTGCTGCATTATAGATTACCCCAAATGTATACCAAGAACTATCAAATTCATATGTAAGAAAGTAATCATATATCTAATTATTGTGTGACATGAAAGTCCACATGCTGATACATATGGAAATCCTATTTCTAAATGCTTTATTAATATGTCATGGTAATTTCTTGAGCCCATTTCTCTGCTTTATATATTTTGACCTAAATCACAGAATTGGTGGGTGTGAGCGATATCGATAACTTTTCCTCACCAGTTAGAAAAGTTGTAACAAGGCAAGATTTTTTCATTCTTGTGTAATTCTCTTTAACGTTGGGATAAATGTGCTTATAAATAGCTTTTAGGAAAGTGTATTTAATTCTACTGTGCAGCAACAGCAGCTCACTTACAAGTAAGCCCTACCACAGGCTTTTGTCTAAAGATTTTTTTTCCCCTTCAATAGATCCCTGCCTTATTTCAAATGATGGGGGAGTTTTGCATGTAATCACTGCTGCCTATTCTCGATTTTGCTCACATATAGAGCTGTGGTGATTAATATTAACAAGGGCATCAGTGAAGAAAGAGAAAACTCAGAGCAGGATTGGGGAAGAAATAACAAGGAAATAATGCCTGAAACAGAAATGGGGTTGAATCAGTATGTTTATTTGGACACAATATATATGAAAAGTCTAGGACACACAGTTCAGCCTTTATCTGTTGGGACCAAATGATGCATAAGTATGAAAACACAGAGAAATTGATTGGGAAAGAGTGTTGGTTAGCAGGCTGATTTGCTCAGTGAAAAGAATATGTAGAGAGAAGAACATGGAAGTGAGAGCAGTAACACTTTGTATTCTGAACACTAGTGTTTGCATGAGACGAAATAAAGATGAGCTTTATTTGGGCTATAACACAATATAAAGAAAGCATCAGTCTTTCCATAGCTTAAAACAGTCTTGTGGACTTCAACTCCCATAGCTGGCTGAGGAATTCTGGGAGTTGAAGTCCACAAGTCTTAAAGTTGTCAAGTTTGGAGACCCCTGGCTTAAAACCTCATTATAGAGAGAGAATGGTTCAAGTGAAAACCTAAATTGCCCAGGTAGGAAAGGAAAGGTGAACTAAAAGAGAGGAAATGATGAAAATCTAAAAAGTTTCAGTCTAACCAACAGAAGGCAGGTGAGACTAAGGCATGCAAAGAAAGAAATATAAATATAGAAGCTTCACTTGATGTTAAAACTGCAGGAACGAAATGTGTTTTGCTTCACATAGATTCTTTGACTAAACTTAAAACACAGAAATCAGCGCTGGCAATTCCTCTGCACAGGCAACTCCGCTCCTTATTGATCCCTGCTTGAGGAGATTTGCCCTGTCAATCTGATGCTGAGTGCAATATGTAATTAATTTGATTCACTTTGTCCAAAGCACTTGGAAACATTGCAAAAGCATAAAATGTTTAAGTAACTGACCAGGCACTTTGTTTGTTCTGAGTTTGGTGAAGTGGAAAAGCAGAATGTCCTTCCTCCCATCAATTTTCCTGACAAGCCATTTTGGGGGGTGTTATCTCACTCAGCCTTTTATGAGAAAAGCCTTCTCCTCTTCCTCCCCCCCCCTTGCCCCCCCTCCAAAAATAGAACAATCTGGGCAGCATTGTAAAGAATTGCTGTCATGACAAATCTGTCTGAAGATGAAAAGCACCACTTTGAAATAACATTGAATATAAAAGATAATTATAGTTGTTCTGATATACTTTTCTTATGCTTGCTACTCAGAAATACTTTTACATCTGAAATCTTTTAATAATTCATGAACAACTCAGTAGAAAGAATTTGTTAGTGTCCCACATGGCAAAGAAGATACTGTAAAGTTTGTAAAGAGAACAAATGCACTGAGTTTTAATAAGCCTTCCAGAGAGTTTCTGTTTCACTGCCTTTTAAATTTGAAAAGATGTTCATTATTGGTATAGTTACTAAGCAAATTTACTTTTCAGAGTGAACCTTCACTAAACACTATTTGTATAACACCTTTGAGAGTAAACCTTTGCATAAGAGTTTGCCAAGGTAAGTACATAGCACAATATACAATTGAATCACAGTTAAAACAAAATAGAAAGTAAAACAATTACTAACAAAAGCTTTTTAAAAACCAGAATGGTATAAAATCAAGAGAACTCAAAGTGTTCTGATTCATCTTCAGTAAAGTCTAAAATCCTTTTTTGTTGTGATTATGAACAGAACTGGGGAATTGAATGCAAATGATTGCAAGAATGGTCTTCTTTAAGGTAGCAAAAGAACAAATTAAGATAGTTTATTTAAAACGTATGCCTAAATTCTATGCAAAAATATACCTATTTGCTTTCATTGGCACCCTCAGATAATTACACAACTGTAGAAGTTCTGGTCTCTGATGTGGTACAACTTAAATGAACAGTTGGGGATAGAATTCATCACATGGAGATGCCATATTTTTTGAATCTTTTTTTCCAGACAGTATTATATCATGATGGGATATTTACAGTGATGCTATTGTTCTGATTGGCTAACATGAAAATTTAAATCCCGTTTTTGTTTTCCCAAATCCATCTAACATTCTTGAGAAAACAAAGAAGAAGCCCAACTTCAGATAGGAAACTGATTTTTGCAAACTCCTTATTGTAGGAGCTCTTCTGATCTCAACATTCTGGGAGAGGTATTTGTCCAAAATAGAAAATATGTTTAGTTTTGAATCTGAAACAAAAGATCATGTTCCAGAAGTTCTGTCAATGATTTTGGCTAGAAACAATTTAGCTTTGGCTGATTCTGGTCAAGGAAACAGTGGATTACTGCTACATAACTACATGTTGCCATCTAATGGTCATTTAGATTTTTGCAATCCAAATTTGGTACCTTACCCTAGTTTTCTTTAAACACAGAACAACCATTAGTCCAGAAGAAACATGACTTTTAACTGAAGGAAATATGAATAGAGGTAGACAAATAGGCAGAAGGACTTCCTGCCCCTCCCCCCAAAATTAAATTAATTTCATTCAGGCCACACAGGACGAACAAAACTCCTGTTGTAAGCCTAACTTTACATCAACTCTCTCTTTCTACTTCAGTTTTTCAGTAATAAAGGTAAAGTACCATGACCATGAACGCACCACCATTCCAGGAAACACTTTTAAAAAGCCATTTCTGCCTACTGCTAAATGTAGATTATATCACCAGTACTTCATAGCACACAGAAGAAAGGGCAATCATGGGTTTTCCCACATCCCTGTTCAGGAAACTACCTGTCAGTGTTCAGGAAACCACCTGTCACTATCATTCTAGCAGAGTATCAGAGTATATTCATGAACTGGAATAGAGCATGGTAACAAGGTCAGCCAATGAATAGGCATAGCGACTAAATCAGCCAACGAGGACTGTTTTGGAAACTGAAACTAGAAGTAGCCTAGGCTGGAAACTGAAACTAGAAGTAGCCCAGGCTGGCTTCAGGGTCTTTCTCCTATGTAGCACACCGTGTGGCTTTTTTAAATTAAGCTCTGCAGCTCTGAAGTTATAAGAAGCTCTGAGTCTGTCTATTGAAAATGAAACTCTTCTCTCCTCTGCTGTGTATGATGCTTGCCTGCGGAACTAAAGTGAAACTGATGTCTGTTTCTGAGTTCCTGAGTTGCTACTAAAGTTACTTGCAACATGTTTCTGTCTGAGTTTGCTCCATGTTGGAGAAATCTACCACTGGTTTGTAAAATCTTCTTATTATGTTTATAAAGATGTTAAATGAAGCATCAACCATCTGTGTTTATTTTTCTGGTGCCGAATCAATGCTGCAAAACTCTGAATACATAGCATATTATATCATTCAATCCAGGTAATCAATTAAAGCAATTTCTTCTTCTCCAGTTAGTTATTCTCTAATAGCAGTTAAATCCCAAATGATTCCTTCTCTCTGCATGTACAGATATAAATACCTGAAGTACCTAATATTTTATTCATAACTCCTCCTAGATCATTCACCCACACCCTCAATCCTCCTAGTCTAAGCCTAATAGCAAGACAGATCCCAATTGCAGCAAAACAACAACAATCTTTAATCACAGGTAATAAAATATAGAGGCATTTTAAATTGTTTTATCTGGGTTTGGGTTGTATTTCAAACCAATAAATTGCATTTCAATTCCTGTCCATCTCAAACTGAAGTGCAAATGGTTTCTGTAGTCTGTAATTTCCAGAAAAATTGCAGACTACAGGAACCATTTGTGCTTCACTTTGAAATGCAGACAACACCACCTCCTCCCCAACAGCCTGTGCCTGTGTTCAACAGTAAAGGGAAATGGCAGAAAACATCCTTTCAGAAAGCACACACAGGTCTTTCAGCAGTTCCAAGAAGGCTCTACACCCATTTGCACTACTCAGGTGACTCGGAGGACACAGACAAATCTCAAAATGGCCTCAATGACCCTTTAAAAGAATGCAAATGACCAGCTGTCTGCAAGGAATATAAATCCTTCCATTTCCCGCCATCTAGTCAGAGCTGAAAAAGCTTCTTGGATGAGAAGCGAATCATCTTTAGAAAAACAAACAAAGAAAGTCCAGTTGCTTCTTGAAAAAGCATTTTGGAACATGTCCATGATTGCTATTAATTCTACATCAACATCTATTTATTTTTACTGTTCATTTTTTTGTCTGAATTTTAATTATACTATAATATTGTTCTGCATATTTTTTTCAAGTCATTCACTGTCAAATATATAACACATTTTTCTATATTGTAATTAAATATTCTTTTTTTCCCATCAAACAGAAGACTAGCAATAAAGGAGGACATGAAATCATATGCAAGTTCTACATTTTGCATTCACTCCTTGCTCAAAACCAGTGTGGAACAGATTTTGCATTTCAGTCCTAATCCACCATAGTGCTTTCTCTAGGGATAGTCATCTATGAGATTAGGACAGAAGTAGCAATTAGAATTGTTCAAAATCTGAAAGCAATCAGGAACATCTCAGTAGAATGCTGAACAGGCATTGCTTGCATGCTAAAAGCTAAACTAATTAGCATATTAGAAAGTGACAATTAATCTTCATCCAAACTAGACTGTGATCATTCTGGGTGGCAGGATCTTTCTCCTATGTAGCACACCGTGTGGCTTTTTTAAATTAAACCATCTGGGTGTTAATATTTATTCTTTGTCAAAAAAGAAGTACACTTGAAGGTGAGTTCCTTAGTTTTCTTGATGTCTCTTTGGACCTCAGTACGACGCTAATGCTTAGCATTTTCTCCTAAAGTTGTATTGGTTTAGAAGGCTGGATGTGAAGCAATCTGTCAGGCAGGGCTTCTTTCAGTCCTACATTTCTTTCTTCTCCTTGACATCTGCACTGCAGGGAGCAAGTTACATCATGAATGTGAACTGCATTTCTAAAAGTCAGCAAGCAGATTCATTTTTGATGTCAAAAAATTCCAGAAACAGTCAAATCTATTTTATGGATCTTGAATCATTTGCAGCATTGCATGCACAAATTCTACCTTTTTCATTCTTAAATTTTAAAAAATGGTTGCATCATTGAAATGCCATAATTTACTTTAACTTTTTCATGGTATAAAATGAACTTCTGTACCCTACCCATATACAAGCAACTGACCCGGTGATTCAATGAATAAAATTAATCTTGGAAATTTGGCAGATCTAGAATTGGAGTCAATATACAGTATATTGCAATTTTGACTATTCTAAGTCCTGAATGAAAGTCTTGGTAATCATATCATATCAGATTGTATCAAGTGAACTAAGTTGTCAATCACTGTTACATTAAATGTGGATCACAGTTCTTAGGAAACCTATGAAATGATCTATGATTTGTATTTTTTTCTATAAACCATCCCCTGAAATTTTATTTTATGCCCCAATCTCATCAAATTCCTTTCTACCAGATGTAAACTGAAACATGTTTAAAATAGAGGTAAAACTTATATAGAATTGTAGTTTTAATGAGGATAAGTATCCCTTTTCTTACAAATAGTAGTCATGGCAATTAAGATGGATTAAAAAATGACCATTGCTTTGGGTCATCTCTTCTAATATTTTATATTCACAGTAGCCATCTGAGGAGATCCATAATAGGACTTAAACTTAGTTGAAGGCTTTTTTTTTTTACCATCCAGCCATTAAGTGTTTTGATTATTTCCTTTGCTTGTTTTGTCATAAACAGAAGCCATTCATAATTTTAACCTCTTTTAATTTGTCCGTTATGTGGCAATCAGCCCTCCATCATTCTTACTTACATATTTTGTATGCCTGGGCAAATCCAATTCAGTTCAGACTGGAATTTTGAGAGGGAGGGAGGGAGGGAGGGAGGGAGTGGGAGAGGGAGGGAGAGAGAAGACGTACATGTACATTCATTTTGTGATCCAACATTTGAAGACCAGATGATTCAAGTGAAATGGGTAAATTTGATTTTTAAAAGTATCCATGCAGAGCCTATAATTGGGAATCATTACACTTATTCCTACTTCATTGTTTGATGGAATGGAAGAAAAATAACATGGATAATGAACTCTTTAGAGACCTGCAGTTGTTTATTTTTGTCCTGTGTCTTATGATTACACGACATAGATGCTATGTAAACTAAATAAACGAGCAAAATGTTTTATTTACTTGAAGAATAACAATTTGCAATGTCCATCAAAGGAAAACAATTTATTGGTATACTCATAAACTTAAATTGCCCTGGGATTTCAAAGCTGCTCTCACTGCCTTTCCATAAGAATCTAAGAACAAATTTACCACAAATGAAACAACCACATGGGGAGAGAAGGAGGGAGAGAAGGAGGGAGGGAGGGAGGGAGGGAGGGAGGAAGAGGGGGGAGGGGGAGAGAGAAAGAGAGGGAGGAAGAGAGAGAATGCTTAAGCAAGATATAAATACTAGTCCTTTATTTCTTTGAGCCACATCTTTTAATTTCTAAATTTAAAAGCAGAACCTTAATGCATTATTAATCCATATGACAACACATATATAAAACAATCAGTATAAAAATATAAGAATCACTATTAAAAGATAAATATTATTAAAAGGAAAATATACAAACCCCAAGCATAGAGAGAATGAGAACATCCACCTCACCAAGCATATCTCCAGTTCCCTGGGAACCCCAGTTTGGTAGCATAACCAATTCTTGCTGGACTTCTGGAACATCAAAAGGGACAGTGCGAATCTAATTTCTTCTTTTTTCCCCCCATTTTTTTTTATTTCAATCTACATATAACAACAATACATTAACAGTGTGGCATCAATATATCATACTTCTCTCATTGCATATTAATTCACACTTCTTCAATATTTATTTTCAGCCTTACTCTCTCCAAATGCTTACTACCGTATCAATTAATCATAACTAGTAATTCCATTATTCAATTTTCTCCCTGTTTTCATTTTATTTTTTTAAATAAAAAATTCTCATTTGGCAAGCAGTATGGTTCCAGGTTTCACATCACAATACAAACATGACCATAGTTACCTATTCATTTTATTTGTTTCATTTCATGTTGCATCATCCTTGTCATTATTAAACATTAAGCTTATTTTATCCAATCCCAATTCATGTTCTCATATCTTATTTTACAATATTATCTAAAATTCTCATCTCAATACTACGTTCATTTATTCAATTCCAAATCCTGATATATCTCCTTCCATTTTTCTTAGTATATTCTCATAACTTATTTTACAATGTTATCTAAACTTCTCATCTCTTTTCTATTGTCATTTCTCATATTATTATTTTTTTCTCACACATCTGTCATTCTATTAATTCTTATCTATAAATATAATTGGCCTCTCTAGTTAATAATTTGAGCTAACCACCTTCATTCTTCCTTAATATCAATCTTCCTATCTAGTATAAAACACAAATATATATATCTCAGATTCTGCATTATATTTTATCTATAAATCATCTATACATTACAAAATACTATTTTCAATATATTCTTATACATCCCAACATATTGCCTTGAAGATTCCCCTTCTTTATCCCTTTCTTTCACCCATTATCTCTCACTCTTTGAACAATGTACCTTCTTTTCATCCTTGTTTGTTTCCTGTTCCTCTTTATTTTCTAGTCCTTTCTCTTAATTCCCTTTTTCCCATTCTTATTCCCCTCCTTTTCTCATTCCAGTTATTAAACTTTTCTCTCTCCCTCTTTTGATTTTTCTTTTGCACTTCCTTTTTCTGCTTTTCCCTTCTTTCTTTAACCATTTTCCAAACCATTCTCCCTTTCATCATCCCATCAGACCACAAATTTTTAATTCTAATTCCTTCCCACACCCCCTGCTTAAATAATTGTTGTTCGTTTTGTCCTTCAAAGTTGGCTTCTTCTGTACAGAAGTCCTCCCCCTCTGGTTTATTGTGTTCTTATGTATGCTGAGTCACCATTTCTAATGGCTAATCTAATTTCTGAGGGAAGAATGTGCCATAAGGCAAACACCATGGCAGAGGAAGCTGTCACTTGGGGCCCATCAAATGTAATTTCCTGGGAAATGTGGCACATGGCATGTCTTTTCTGACAGACCTAATGGACTACATTGGTAAAAGTGGGGCAAGGACAACCCACTCCAGAAGTGGTATTCAGCAGATTCTGACCAGTTCTGGAGAACCAGTAGTGGAAATTTCAGAGAACCAGCAAATACCACCTCTGACTGGCCCCACCCCTATCTATTCTCTGCCTCCCGAGTTCCAGCTGATTGGCTGGATTGTCTTTTGTTGCCCTACACAGGAGAATAGAGCTGGAAAGCAGGTTAGTGGGGTGGGAGGGAATGGGGATTTTACAGTAACCTTCCCAAGCCACACCCACCAAGCCACACCAAGAACCAATAGTAAAAAAAAAATGAATCCCACCATGTCATGAACAGCTTTAAAGGTTAAAACCAGCATTTTGAATAGGACAGGGATGCAAATTGGCAGCCAATGTAGCTTGTGGAGCAGAAGTATATCATACATTGTTCAGGAAGCAAATATAACTGCTTGAACTGCTGCATTTTTCACCGGTTGAAACTTGAGATGCTTCAATGGCAGCCCCATATAGAAATCATTACAATAGTCCAATGTTTAGGACATGAGCGACTATGTGTATAGCCTGTCGATCCAGGAACAGGCACAACAGGTGCACCACACAAAGCTTTACAAAAGGTTCTACTAGCCATGACTGCCATATGCGTTCTTTATTTATGCGTTCTTTATTTATTGATTAGCCCTTGAGCCATATCAAACTGCAAAATATGCTCATTGAGCAGGAGACATAAGTCTAGGAGGATCCCCAAATTGTATACCAAATCTGTCTAGGGCAGGGCCATCCCATCCAGCACCAAAAATGGCACAATAGTGGAACTAATAGACCTTCAAATCCAGAGCCACTGAGTCTTGGCTGGGTAGCCTGTTATTCCTTATTCATTTCCATATAGCCACCAGTTACTGTGGATAAGATGTTCATAGATTGCTTAATTCATCAGGGGCAGATATATTACTCATACCATTAATATGTAGCAATCTTTAAAAATTCCAGTAGCAGGTTTTGTAATTCCTTTCTTGAAAACACTAGAGGCAATTTTCTCCGCAATCTCTTATGGAAAAATGATTCCTCTTTGCTTCTATCACCTGCGTTTGCTGATTTTCTTCTGAAACATTTATCTTCCATTCCTCCTTCACAATCACCCCCATGGTACAAGAAGACACTTTAGCTTCTATTTTGGCAACATATAAAATTAAAAACACTTCATGATGGAAGGTAACAGCTAAAGATATACTTGAGACTGAGAAAGATAAAAACAACTAGATGCTGAATAATTAAGAATGAGTATGTTATAATTATCATTTCTAATTTTGAGATTGATTGCTTTTGCCACACAGCAGAATTATTTAACAACACTGTGAGAGGAATGAAAAATAAGGAACAAGCAAAGACTTTGTTCATGCAAAGTCATGCAGGAATATTCAGGTAGATGGTTCTTCTTGACAGCTCTCACTTTCTGTTGGAACTGTAGGCAGGGGATTCCACAGACTGATCCAATTATAGGATCTAGTTCTCAGATTATTCCAATAAGACAACCTTGCAGTCTATTTGGTGACTTTGAATCAAATCACACTTCATCACCAGTTTCTATTTTCTTCTCTGCAGGAGGAGTTGTAAGAAAAGTAAAAAGCATTTGCCCTGAAAGAAAAATAGTCTGGCTGCAGTTAAAAGTATGGTTATGATTATATCCCACTATATTTCAATGTGTATGTTTATATGTGTATAGTGCTTTATAGTGCTTTACAGCCCTCTCTAAGCAATTTACAGATTCAGCATATTTGGGTCCTCATTTTGCCCACCTCAGAAGGATGGAAAGCTGAGTCAACGTTGAGCCTATTGAGATTTGAACTTCCAAATTGCGGGCAGTCAGCAGAAGTAGCCTGCAGTACTGTGCTCTAACCACTGTGCCACCATGGCATGTGTGTGTGTGTGTGTGTGTGTGTGTGTGTGTGTGTGTGTGTGTATACATATATATATATATACATATATACATACACACACACGCACATACATATAATTGAAGTTGACAACCATACCTCTGTCTTCCTACTTTGCCCGCAACAACCTGTGATGTGAGCTGGGTTGAGAGTGAGCGGGTAGTCCAAAGTCACCAGCTGGCTTTTTTAATTATGAGCCTAAATAACATGGCACTTAAATCATTTGGACTGTAAACTCTTTTTCATATTAAACAAAATCCTATGAATTGGTTCAGATACAGCCTTACCCATAGTTATAATAAGATTCTGCTAGATGCATGGCCTGGCAGATCTCATAGAGCAATTACCATTATATGAGAAATACTGTAGAGCATATTTATGAAATAGGCCTATAGAACACTCATATGATGTTAATTTCATTTACTTCAAACCTTTTTTTTCATTTTCCACATTTGCATCTCTGTTAACCCTACATTGTTAACTCTACTGGCCTATAACAATACTAGGAGCGACACGAATGTGAATCTTTTCTTCCATCTATCTTCTTTCATTTCTTCACAAGTAAGCTTTATTCATCAGAAAGCCTGCTTATGACTTTTTTTAATGGGGAAAATTAACATTAATGGTTGAAATTAAAATTAAATAGATGTTAATTTGACATTTGGCAATTGCCTGGGAAGGCAATGTGGATGGAAGCCAGCCTTCTTCTTGTGAATCAAAGAAGAGCCTGTTCTCTGGAGAGCAACTGAAAAGCTCTTTCCTTCAAAGATGTAATTCCCTGGATTTTTAAAATGCTTCACAAGAAATTACCTTTTTTTTTTCTTTCACTGTTGTGGTCTCAAAGAATAAAACAAGACAGAAAATTAGAAATCTCATTGTCCAACACATGTTTCCTTATTTAGTGTGGGATTGATAGTATAATATTCATAATATGTTATATTATAAAATAGCTTTTTTACTTCTTCACTTCTTTATTCATTGCTAAACATATCATTATGTTAGCTAAAATACCTGGCTGTTTTGTAATAAAAAAATAGCATCATCATCAGGTCCTCTGAAAAAACCATATGCTACAATAAATTCAAAACCATTATGATTTCCTTTGCAATTTAGTAGCTAAATTGCAAATTGAACCAAACTTGCAGACATGTAAGAATCCTCTGCACATTCCTTCTACCTTCTCTTCATCTAATATTATGCTAATAACAATATGATTCCAGACTTTACATCTACTGTAAGTCTGATCTATACAGTATAGCCACTATATGTGAACTGATTTAAATGATGCTCTATTGTAATTATATTATTGTAAGTACAAACTATGAGTTTAATAATTAATTATGGAGAAAAACCTAACACCACTTTGGATGAAATGATTCAAACCACTGTTTGAATTGTTGCCTGTAAACATTTCTCACAAAATAATATCCATGTAGTGGCAATAATTGATAATAGAACCACAGATCACTTGTTAATTTCCCCCAAGGCAATGTTCTAGAACCAACTCTCTTCATACGCTACATAAATGACCTCTGTGATCATATTAAGAGCAACTGTGTTCTTTTTGCTGATGATGTAAAGCTATTCAACACCACTGACAATACTGCTACCCTTCAAAAAGACCTCGACTATGTATCAGAATGGTCAAACAAATGGCAACTTCAAATCTCAACAAATAAATGCTCTGTCTTACATATTGGCAAAAAACAATCAGAAAATAAAATACAAGTTGAATAGCCAAGACTTTGTTGATGATCCAAACTCTGTCAAGGACCTTGGAGTACTCATCTCTAATGACCTAAGTGCTAGAGCCCACTAACTACATAGCCAAAAAGCATTAAGAGTTGTTAATCAGACTTCCAGTTTGAGCCCTTCGGCGACAGATTGAAATCTGTGATCGTGCACAGTTTCAATCCGTACTCGCTGCCGGAGCACCCTGAGCCAGCTGGTTTCAGGGATAAGCCATCCTGTAGAGGTGGTGAAGAGGGGGGAGACTGCCAGCAGGGTTGAGGAGAGCCGCATCTCTTCTCCCCAGCTGGCCATAACTCCCTTTCCCTAAGGTGATTGTAGCGGTGGTCAGAAATAGCCACCCCAAAGAACTCGACCAGAAAAGAAAGTGCAGGAGGAAGCTTGGCTGACCAGGTTAAACTGAAAAATCAACAACGTAAGGTACCCTGGAACTTAAACTATAAAAATAACATTGCTCCCAAAGAAGATTTTGAAGCGCCGAATGAGAGAGGGAATGGAAAGGATTTGGTTTTTTTTCTTCCCCCCTTCCTTATACTGACAGCTAAGAGATTTAAGTAAGAAATTGACAAAAATCCACTTTGACATTATTAGACATTTAAGCTGAAAATAAAATGTCAAAGGGATAATAAAGCTTTTTGGATATTTAAAAACTTTTAAAAGCAGGAAGGGAGAGAAAAAGAATAAAAGGGCAGGATCTGGAAAAATGGAGGAGACTGTCTGGAACTAAAAGGAATTTACAGTGAAACCTTAACAAGATTCCTAAAAGATACACTTCAACTGAAACTTTGTAACAAAGTAATAGAACCCCAGGAAGAGAAAGTGGAAAAAAGAAGCAAGAAGAAACAGCTTTGGATTATTTGGATTGCTTGGTGATTTTTTTGATTTTTGGCTATTGGATTTAAATGACTAAAATCAATCGGGTGGTTGTTTAAAAGTGTTTAAAATGGCATCACTTTTAGAAGAACTGAAAATGGAACTTAAAAAGTACAAAGAAGATGCACAAGAAGGGAGAGGTTCTTTTGGCTTCATATGCCAACTCTTAGAAATGGAGATCTGGAACTATGACAAACAACAAGAAATGCTTATAGAACAAGAAGATCTGGACAAAGAAGAAGCCATCTTTAATGATCAAGTAATGTTATGTGGCAGGGGGAAGGAAAGGGGAGAAAGAGAGTGAAAAGTTTAAGATTTGAAAAAAAAACCAAAAAAAAGCATACTTGGAAAAATAATTACAATATTAGAAAGCAACAGAAGAGGGGATCACAGAAGAGAGAATTGGAAGTAGAGAGACAAGGGGGGGAAGGGGAGGGAGAAGAAGAGGGGGAAGAAGGAAAGGAAAAGAAGTTATAAAAGACAGAAACAAGATACAGAGAAACAGGAAAAAGGTACAAGGATTGAAAGTATAAGTGTGTTTAGAGATAAAAGGTGAAAATTTAATTGAAAAGGGATTCTGCAATGGTACATAAGATATTATTGTTATATTAGAAATAGAAATAATTTTTAGAAAATATGATGACTGAAATGATGGATAAAATATTTATTGTAATATAGTGGCATGTCTATTAATAAATAAATGAAAGAAAGTGAATGAGAGAATGAAATTAGGAAAGAATGGGAAGATTTTAATTATTATTAATGATTTATAAAAATATAAGTGAAGAGAAATATGTAAAAAAAAGAATTAATTATGGAAAGTTTATAAGTGTTCACAAGGAAGTATGATACTCAATTGAAAAGAAAAAGATATTAATGAATATTAACAATAGAATTGAATTGGAATGGAATGAGTGTTTTATTTACATATATATATAATTTTTTAAGAATATAGTATGTACTTTAAGAATGTACCAAGCAGAATTTGATTGGAAGTTATGTATTATATTGATTGCTATAATCTTAAAGGTATAAATTGAAGTTTAAATAAGAGTTGAATGGACAAAATTAAAAGATATAAAGATGTCATACTCCAATTAGTAACTATGGGGGAAAATTTGTTTAATGAGAAAAGATAATATGAAATTGAAACAGGACAGACAAAAAGTACAAATATAACGATTTGAATTGAGATATGAGTTAATTAAAAATAAAGTTGGGAAAATCAAGGGAGGGGAAAAATATGTAGAAAATGTTAAATAGTAATAAGATATGGAATAGAATACAAAGATGAACGTGAAATTGAGTTCGTGTCTGTATGAAGAAGTGATAACCCGTGATCAGGCTATTCTCAAAGAAAGATGTTTTATTTGTATTATGGTTTTTTTGTGTGAAAACCCAAATAAAATTTATTTTTTTAAAAAAGAGTTGTTAACCAAATCCTGCATAGCTTTTTCTCTGGCAATATCACACTACTAACTAGAGCCTACAAAACATTTGCTAGACCAATACTTGAATACAGCTCATCAGTCTGGAACCTGCATTATGTATCTGATATTAACACAGTTGAGAAAGTCCAGAAATATTTCACAAGAAGAGTTCTCCACTCCTCTACTCGTTGCAGAATAACTTATGCCACCAGACTTGAAATTCTAGACCTAGAAAACCTAGAACTATGCCACCTTCGGTACGATCTAAGTATAGTATATAAAATTATACATTACAATGTCCAACCTGTCAGTGAATACTTCAGCTTCAACCATAACAATACAAGAGCACACAATAGATACAAACTCAAGGTAAACCACACCAACTTGATTGCAGGAAATACGACTTTAGCAACAGAGTGGTCAATGTCTGGAATACTCCAGACGTGCCTACCGTCCCTGTCCTATTGTTTCTTTTTTATTTTTCTTATATGTATCCATTTCATGTATCCATAACTATGTTTATTCTTATACCTGATATCTTATAATTGCTTGACTAAATAAATAAATAAATAAATAAATAAATAAATAAATAAATAAATACAGTGAGGCAGGATCAATGTGGGAATATGGGGTGCATTTGTAAATAGCAAGAATCTGAAATGATTCAGATTCTTGCATCTAAAAATAGATCAGTTTGCTGGGCTTTCAAGTCTTACAGGTAGTGCTTCTGAGATAAACCATCATCACTGATTAGATTATGATATACCATGGTTCATCCTAATACTGCAAGACAGAGGACAAGAGAAGGCTGAGTGATAGCAGTATAAACAAAAAAGGGTATTCAGATAGCTCCTTAATTACATAGTCAAGTTCTGAGCTTTCAAACCATGAATAGACATAGTGGACAAGTAAATAAATAAAGTGCTGTTCAATAATTAATTAAAAACACTGAGTTGAAAGTAGCCATTTAGTCATTAAATTCAAAATCTAAGAATCCAAATTAAAACATCCCTGATAGGTAGGAGTGTAAACTCTGTCTGAATATATCCAGTAAAGAAGTCCATCATCTCTCTGAATAATTTGTTCCTCTGTCAGATTTCTGTTTTATTAGGCAGTTTTTCTGTTAACATTTCCTAATTCCTTCAATATACTTCAGAAATATTTTCTGCAGGACACTTTCCTAGAATTATTAATGTTCATCTCTTAAATGAAGTATAGGTTTTAGATACCATACCAAGGAATTAAACATAAAAAGCTATGTCTTAAGGCAGCCTGCAAAGATTTAACAGCATATTGTGCTAATTGTGATGGTTTAAGGCTGCCCCAAAGGGAAGATCAATACTACTACACAGAAAAGTAAGGGTGGGGATTTTGAATACTATTTTTAACCGTTAAATTCTTTGGAATGTATTTTCAAGAGACAATGGAAGTAAATAGGAAAGTTCCCCTATTAAACAATGTTTTGTTAAAATATAAAAATATAGTATTTTAAGTGAAAACTGCTGAATTCTATTCAAGAGAGAAAAGCCATGAGGTAAATTAAAATACAATACAAATATTGGCAGTGGGCATATCTTCCCTGGTTTTAGAAAGCTTCTGCAAGTGTTCAACTTCGTCTGGATCCAGAACCTAGGCAGGGTAACGTCTATATGATTTTAGGAGGGGAAACTCCAGGAAATGCCACTACAATTGGCAAAACAAAAATAGTATCACAGAAGAAACCATCAGAAGGCCACATCTACCTTGTTGCCAAGGAAACAAACAGTGAATCCATGAAGTCACCAGGAATTGAGTTTGAGTTATTTATTTATGGGATTTGTCTACTGCCTGAAACCAAATGAACTCTAAGCAGTTTACTGAACTTAAATACAAAAAAACAATATAAAATCAATATAATCGTTAAAGCAGTAATTCCTTTCTATGTGTTATTCACACTAAGTCTGCAGAATAAGTTATATTTTGCCATTTCCAGAGGTGGTATTCAGCAGGTTCTGACCAGTTCTGGAGAACTGGTAGCAGAAATTCTGAGTAGTTTGGAGAACTGGCAAATACCACCTCTGACTGGCCCCACCCCCATCTATTCTCTGCCCCTTGAGTCCCAGCTGATCGGCTGGTCTTCTTTTGTTGCCCTGCACAGGAGAATGGGGTTTGAAAGCAGGTTAGTGGGGTGGGAAGGGAATGGGATTTTACAATATCTTTCCCCTGGAGTGGGGTGGGAATGGAGATTTTACAGTATCCTTCCTGTGCCACGCGCACTAAGCCACACCATGCCCACCAAGCCATGCCCACAGAACCGGTAGTAAAACAAAATTAATCCCACCACTGGCCATTTCCATATATTTGGAGATTTTCAGGAACATTTTCATATAACACATTGGCAAATTAAACTGAAGCAAAACTGGCTTAAAAGAAAATGTCTACATTCATAGTCATCATAAATGAGAAACTCTAAAGCTAATTCATGATTTCTAAATTATTGGTTTTCTTTAAATCATGAAGCATCGGCATGGTTTCCTCCTTGTTTCCCTTAGTTTTATTCCAGAACTACAACTTTTTGACAATGTACTGGATGACAAAATAAGGATCCCCAAATCACTCAGTTGAACTTCATAATCCAGTGGAGACTTGAACCTGAGTCTCCCCAGTATAAACTCAATGACTTAATTAGACTGACTCTTAATGGAGTGTGAAATTAAAATAGTGAGTGGGAGTATTTGAAACACAGTGGTCCACTATTGTGAGTCTACACTGTATTTAAAAAAAAAGATTCAGGAAGGAATAACTAAATAGTTTACACTGTTGTTTATCAAGTAGTGAGAAATCTTAGCATTGAGATGAAAAGCTGCTAGATCAACAAGAGAGAACAGGCTTTTATCACTACTGAACTAGGAGCAGAAGGAGTGGCAGGACAGGGAGATGATGGATTGAATGGCTAACTTTTGTGGATTATCTATCACTTTTTAAATTTTATGTAATGGGTATTTCTTGCAGTATAAATGCAGATGATTGTACCAGTTGAAATTTGAGATCCTATATAACCCTGATTCCAAATGAATTTATTCTAGCATTCAGTTGTTGACTTTCTGTCAGAACCTGGGTAAATTATAAAGTGGAAAGGTAAGAATGAAATGCATAGCTTGTCATGTTTCTCATTTGTCCATTTTAGATATGGTCTCTTCCTAGGGAAGCCACTGTGAGATTTTTCAAGGCACTCATATGGTATACAAAAATTGGTTTTTATGGCACATCTTTAAAAAAGTTCAATAGTTTTCATATATTCAGAAAATAACTCAGCTAGTGACTGGCTGTGAATGAAACTCACTGTCTGCCTTCCAGATTCTCTCTGTTGAAAGCTTTGCCAATTAAATAAAATAATACTTATTCATTCCAATAAGATGGGAATTTTATTAGGTGGCTCAGTTAAAAGGGATGCCATTGAATACTTTATTGCCCAAATTATTATCACATTCCACAGCATAAGTTCTTGAATATTGCTTAAAGTATTAATTACAGACATTAATTTGGTATCAAGTGAGGGCAAAATAAAAAGAACCTTTGTGGTAGAAAAATCTGTAGGAAATGGACAGTTCTATAAGTGGCTATGGAAAGGTCTTCGTTTCTGGAAGCCCACAATAGAACTTGCTCACAAACTTCAGAAGGATCCTTTCTCTTCAAAGGACTATCGCATATCATTGCATGTAATATAAAAAGATTTGGGAGAGATATTTCATTGAATGGATGTTAAATAATAGGAACAATATCAATTTAACCTGTTCAAGATCTTACTACTGAAAGAAAAGAAAACACAGCACAATTTCCTTGGGAGAGGTGTATGCATGAATGGTGCCTCTTCCTCTGTGACCAGCATTAAAATTGAACAAGCTAAAGAAGGAATGCCATATAGCAGTGGTTCCCAAAGTGGGCGGTACTGCCCCCTGGGGGTGGTGGGATGCCTTGGGGGTGCTAAGAGACAAGGGGGCTGGCAGGGGGGTGCTAAGAGGTGCCAGCCCTGCAGGCTCACTGACTGCCAACCCCGCAGCCCATTGATTGTTTCATCACTCTGTAGCCGGCGCCTTGAATGAGGAACCCATGTGTGATGAGCCTTGCCAAGCCTGGGGGGGAGAGAGGTGGGAGGTGGTGGAAAGGGGGCACCTTGGCTTGCAGGCTTCCACCTCTCCAGTGGAAGCGGCAGAGGTGCGCCAGAAGGCCCGAAAGCAAAACCCTCCCAAGGCACGCAGTGGAAGGAGTGAGTGGTCCGGCATTAGGTCCCCCTTCCCCGGAGGAGAACAATGGAGCGTGCAGCGCTTGCCTGGCATTTGCCTCTCCAGCCAGCCGGGCTTGCACACAGGATACGGGTGGGTGCAGCTGCAGCTCTCCAAGGCGCATGGCTCAGTTCGGTTCGGCTCTACGTGGCCGTCCTGGACCTAGAACCTAGCCTCCCTCTGCAGTCCAGTTCTTCCGACCGAGCCCTATGCTTGCTTGCTTGCTTAGTTTCTAAGCGATCGTTCCCTCCGCCTCTGCCGGTCTGGACTGCTTCCACACGCCTTCCTCCTCCTGGGTGGAGCATAAAGATGGGCGGAACGCTTACCTGAAGTTGGGAGTCTCTGAGCGTGTGCAGAGTACATCCCCTTGCTTGGCCCGATGGAAGTGGACCTTGGGTTGAAGCAAAGGGGGTGAAGTCAGCCGCATCGCTGATCCAGGGAGGTTGGCATTGCAAAATTGGTTGGCAAAAAAGAACTGGGTCAGGGGGCTGGAGAAGGGGCAGCTGCATTAAGGAGCAGGAAGATCTTAGGCATGGTTTATTGGTTTATACCTTGGCAACTTGTGTGGACTTCAATTCCCACTCTGGCTTTGCTCTACTTTCCCAAAGTGCTGCCGCTGTTGCATTCTTTCTGTCTGCCTGCCTGTCTGCCTGCCTGCCTGTCTGTCCGTACATACATACATACATACATACATACATACATACATACATACATACAAAAGGTCTGTCTGTCTGTCTGCCTGCTTTCCTGCCTACATACCTACCTGCCTGCCTGCCTTTCTGTCTGTCTGTCTACCTACCTACCTATCTACCAAGATAGATCTATCTATCTATCCATCCATCCATCCATCCATCCATCCATCCAAAATTGTCTCTCTGCCTGCCTTCCTGCCCATCTACCTACCTGCCTGCCTACCTGTCTTTCTGTCTACCTATCTACCTACCTATCTATCAATATAGATCTATCTACCTAGCTAGCTACCTACTTATCTAGCAATCTACCTACCTATCCATACATTCATCCAAAAGTTCTGCCTGCCTACCTACCTACCTACCTATCTATCTACCAATCTATCTATCTATCTACCTACCTTGTGTCTCTCTCTGTCTTTCTCTCTCTATCCATCCATCCATCCATGTTTGAAGCACCAGCCCCGCAGGCACATTGGGAAAGTAGAGCAAAGCCAGTCTGGGAGGGAGAGAGGGAGAGAGAGACACACACAGAGAGAGAGAGGGAGGGAAGGAGAGAGAGAGAGAGAGAGAGATCTGATGGATCAGATTGAAATAAGGCCTAGTTTAGACTGAGGCCCTTTTCCACATTGAAACATCTTTGCCAGCATATTGAAACATCTTTGGCTTCTGTTAAAGGTTTTGTGGATGAAACATAGTCAAGCTCTCACATTTTGTTGAGGATTTAAACAGGATCCATTGGACCAGATCTCCACCCTAAAAATTACTTTTCCCCAATGTATTACAGTGCCAATTCTGAAAAAGGCAAAACCAAAATGTACTGGTAAATTATAAGGAGAACACACACACACACACACACACACACTCCCTTCTAACCCTGCTGGAGCAGGTGATTGGACTAGAATAGATATCTCATTATCTTTCTCCTCCCTCCCTTCCTCCTTCTTTATTTCTTTTTCTTTCTGTCCCTTCCTTCCATCCCCCCTCTTTCTTTGTCCCTTTTTCTTTCTTTCCCTTTTCTCTTTCTTTTCTTCCTTCTCTCTCTCTCTCTCTCTCTCTCTCTCTCTTTTCTCTCTCTGTCTTTTCTCTCTCTCTCTTTCCCTCTCTCAGGCTCACCCTATTGATTTGACTTGTTTGGGCAAGTCCCTCCAGTGCAGTGGGCTCAATGGGGTGGACCTGCGGGGCTCGCACCTAGAACATGGCAGTGGCAGAATGTTTGAAAAGTCGAGCAAAGCCAGAGGTCGGTAATTTTTGCTGCAAAGAATCACAAAAGCTTCTGGGTTCTGCACAAGAAGGGACACACATGTCAATGCAATTCAGCAATATAAAATAAAGAGATACAAATAAAACAAATCAACAAGAATCGGCAAAGCATCTCTGATTAGATTTTATTCACTACTAGAATCTAATCAGAGATGCTTTGCCGATTCTAGTCCAAAGACTTGCTCCAGCAGAGTTAGAAGGGAGTGTGTGTGTATGTGTGTGCATGGCTGTCAAAACTCCAAAAACAGGTCAAGTATCTCTGGGGAGGCCAGTCATAAATTAGAACACTTGCTAAACAACCGGCCATTAAGTGAGGACCACTTGTTTGCCAGTTACCTGGCCATGCCCACCCAGTCACATGACCACCAAATCATACCTACCCAGTCATGTGACCAGCAAGCCACACCCATCCAGTCACATGACCAGCAAGTTACACCCACCCAGTCACATGACCAGGCACTGAGGATAAGTTTGTAGTACCAAGGGGGTGGAGGACTGAAAAAGCTTGGGAACTACTGCCATATAGTCTTCTATGGATATTCTGATTGGAAACAAAGTGAGATAAGACTGGGATAAGTGAATCAATGAGTGTTAAATAATTTTCTCACTCTTAATTTTTTTCAGTAGCCACCCAACCATCATTGTGTCAAAACAGCAGTAATGTAGACAGGCTTTATGTCATTATAACAATGGCTGGAGGATGCTATGAAGACACTATAAAGTTCTAATGCAAGAATGTCCTTAGCAATCAGTTGCTTGGAACAGAAATAGAAGAAAGCTGTTGAGTTCTTGTAGATATCTGGTTGACATAGATGGAATTAGAAAAGCCTTTAAACTAATTCAGCAGGATTCTTGTTATATTTTTACCTATTAGCCACTGTTTTCCTTACTCCATTCTCTTATCTGTTTCACCAGTTTCAGATGTGGCTCAGTAGAAATAAAGACAGAGTCCAGGTAGTTGCCTTGATAAGCTTTATGTGTTTATTCAGCTGAATAAAGACGAGCCCCTCAAAGCAAGAGGGAACCCTGAACACACTTTGACACTCATATCTATATATTTGCTACATCATCTACTTCATTGTCCAAAAGATTGGTACACTCCACCCAGACAAACTTGCACACTCTAGATTAGATAAAGAAGTACAGAAATACTAATCCACTTCCCTTGGAGGTCTTTCAAGAACATTGGTTGGTAAAGTGAGGACCCAGATTGTTGGGGACCATATGCTGACTTTGTAAACAAAGTGGGCTGTAAAGCACTGTGAAGCAGTATATAAGTCTAAATGCTATTGCTACCTCAGAGACATTGAGTGTTTCCTGAGGAATTTCCATGCTCTTGAAGGCCTACAGAGGCAATGGTGCCATCAGCATATATGTTGCCTCAAGACTGTCAATATTAAATTCCTGGTCAATATCTCCTGCATCAGAGTCCTTAGAACTCACCTAAACCCATTTTGATTTTCATATAAGGCAGTGACACATAAAGACAGCTTCTCTACTATCACCAACTTTATATTATATCCATATTTGCATGGTAATTTGCTGTTGCAGTTTATTCCTGAGCAAAGCTGAAATCTAGCTGCAGTTCACTAACTAATCTGGGAGAGGTGGATGTTTAGTAATTAAGTAAATGCATTGCATTAATAATATTTGGCTTTGAATGTATATCATGGGTATCATCTTGGTTCTGAGCCTCATGATAAATATATAAGGCAGTACCTTATACAACAATGGTGGCTAACCTTTTGAGGCTCCTGTGCCAAAAATTGTGTGCTCGCTGGCGCGCTTGCATGCCAGCACCCAGAAGGCAATGCGCATGCCCCTGTGCATGCATGCACAGTTCACCACCACCACCGCCCCCCATTACCTGCACTGCACCTCACAACTGATTTTCCACTGGTTTGAGGACTTTTTCGGCCTCCCAGAGGCTTGAAAAAAGCCTCTGCAAGCTGAATAGGCCTCAATTCAACCAAAAATCAGCTGTGAGGCACGCACATATGCAGTGAGGTAATTTGGCCTGCGGCTCGCGTGCCAGCACAAATGGCTCTGCGTGCTACCTATGGCATGCGTGCCATAGGTTCGCCATCATGGTTATACAAGAAACAATTCAGAACTTTATGTATTCTAGTGATTATAGCAAGTGAACAAATCTACCACTAGTGAGGAAAATTGGACACTAAATAAGGGCGTTACATTCCTTCACAGACACAACTGAGTAGCTGCACTGCCCCTCCATAGTTTCTAACAAAAAAAGACACCTCTATAGACAAAAAGAATTATTATCATAATTATGGATCTTACTTTTTGAGAATCTGAATACTTTTCAAAAGTAGTATAGGGACATCTTTTTAAATGATTGGCTGTGGAAGCTGACTTAAAATATATGTCACATTCAAAATCTTGGTGTTAGAGCACAGCTAAAATCACAGTCAATAAAAATACATTTTTAATAAATTTGGAAACAATGTTCAACTGAAAAGAGAACTCAAACATCATCTGTTCTAAGCAGTTAATGAACATTTCAAAATAACATCTTGTCTAAGGAGGTTTATGACCCAGAGTTATATTCTGACCTTTCTTTTCTTCTTTTCCAAATTTTAAATTGGATGTACATATATTTATCTTTGGCATTTTGTCACAGTAAAAAAGAGTTTTAAAATGATTTTAAAACTTTTAATAGGAAAGAGAGAGAGAAAAGCAGACAGAGAAAAACAGAGAACCAAACTTGCTTACCTAGAGTGCACCCATAGTTCACTATTTAGACTGACATTCTTTGAAACACAAAATATACACAGTGATGTAATCAAGGCCTGTTGTGATTGAAGACAAGAAACTGCACACTTGTGAAATTGTGTTTTTATTTCCCCCTCATTGCAGCAACGGCATATAACATGTAAATAAGTTCTCAAGACATTTGGCCTGTTTTATCCCTTAATTGACAGACTTGGCCTAAATATAATTACTGCTTAAAAATGCCTAAAGTTATTTATATCAGGAGCTCAGGTCAGCATATAGAACACTCCTTCCTCCTACTTACCCCACAACAATTCCATGAGTAGACTAGTTTGAGAAAGAGTGACTGGCCCAAAGCCAGTCTTTGCTTGGCAGATGGTGAACTTAAATCTGGACTTCCCTAGTCCAGTCCAACACTCAACAGTTTTTGACCTATCACTAGTTTTCCAAAGCTGAACTGGACATGTGCACATGTACAAAGCCAATATTGTAAAGGTAAAATGTATTTTTCTGCTGCTGTCCAGCAGTTTTGCAACTAGATGTGGTAGCCCTAAGCCTGATAGAAGCTAAAGCTATTACTCATCAACTGTTTCCTTCCTCACTGTTATATTCCATAGGGTGGGAACAACCAATCTGTTGCTATCATTAACCTCTTGAGTCCTGGAGGCTTCATGATGAGTCCAATTCATGTAAGGCTTACTGCTATAAGATGTGGCCTGCAAAAACCCAGACGGTTACTAGATGGCAACAAAGAGATATCAAGAAAAAAATAACCTCCAACTCTTTGCTGTCCTCTGATGCTCATTTGGATTGTTCCAACCCCAAATAATAAAGCCAAAGCTAAAGTGCACATGTACAAAGCCAATATTGCAATATAAAGACAGCAATATAAAGCTTTCTGTGAGAAGGTACAAAGCTTCATTTAGAGCAAAATCAATAGACGTATAGCTTCAAGTAAGTCTGGACTTTTGAAAAGGGCCTAAATGCCATACAATTTTCTTAGCAACATTTTTGGGAAAGTGATCGATTATGACCTCCTTCTTCCTATGGTAGATAGAGAGTGACTGTAGTGGAGTGAACCAAAGCCACCCATTTGGCTTCATGCTTAAGGTAGGACTGAAACTCACAATTTCCTGATTTTTACCTGGTGTCTTTAATCATTACACCAAACTTGTCTAAATTTATATCGGTAGTATACATAAACATATCCACTGAATAAGAATGATCAAATGGATTGTCTTATCTTTGATCCCATTTCAGGGGATTCAAATGAAGACTCACAAATTTTAAAAATCCAGTATAGCATACAACATTAAAGTGGAACTTTGTAGAATGTGTTACCATCAGTGTTGTGCCAAAAATATGAAATACTAAAATAATTGGAATGTATCAGGCAAGCATGAATAAGTACAGTACAGTAGACTTTAATACAGTACAGATTTTATAGAGTTTTATAAAATATAACACAATCATAGTTTTCAGTGGAACAGTGTAGTCCTCTGAAATGGCAGATGGGAGTAATAAGAGAATATTCATTCATAAATGAAAATACATTTTCTAGACCTAATAGATTAGTTTTAATTAGTACTACTTCCTAAATGCTTGTACAATGCTTAAAAATAAAGCATCCTAAATGCTGTGCTAAATATGCATGATGAAATCTAATTTTATATAATCAGATCAGAAAATAGAAAATTATATTAGATTTTTAATACAGATAATGTTTACTATATTAAAACCTCGCCTTTCTTGGAAGCTCATTTAGTTGCATTTTGCTATGAGAAAGCATAGAAATTTTGTGTTTCTTAGATCATTTATAACTAATCTCATTAAGACCCAGTTTCCAACCTACCCAAATAATAAGATTTAAAATGTTCAAATAATCCCTTTTAATAAGTCAAAGAGAATCTTAGGGAAATAGAAAACTAATATGAAAAAGTCATGCAATTAAATTTCCTAAATAGTGGGAATTCGTGACTATAATTAGAATCAAGTCACAGCAGTTGTTGTTTGTTTTTTCAAAGGGGCCTTTGCCCTTTTCCTTAATGGCCTCAGATTTTCTTCACTAAACTGATAAACTTCCCAGACTTGGTGAACCTGGGAAGTGGGATAATCAGTTGATCCAAAGCATTTTTCTTACATACTTACCTTCTAATGCCATCTAATGAAAATCAGACCAAACATATCCTTACTTGCACTAGTTGGGCCATGGCAGAACTTGAACAAAACTATGTAGGATAATTCAAATACCACCCTAACCTGAAGTCAGACCATGGAGCGTCACTATGGAGCATATTGCTGAAATGTTTTGCCTTTTGAATTCATTCCAAACAAACAAAACAATGGAAAGAAACTAATACGAAGGGCCTGCCTGCCTGCCTGCCTGCCTAAAGAATAATGCTCCAAAAACAAAACAAAATGGATTTAGCTGTTTCCCGGGTAAAGAAATATTGACTAAAAATTAAATAGTTTCTGTGAGGGGTTCCACAGAAAAGAAATCCAGGAGAAGAATTCTCAATACAACCACATAGAAGAGGCAGCAGTTCTGTAGACTTTCAGGTTTGTGCACATGCAGATGTGTTGATTGAGCTCTCTAATACACACAGCCACCCCAGGACATAGCTGGCTTTGCAGATCCAGGAGTCTTTGTCCAAAGACTCATCACTTGAAATGATGCTTCACAAATATTTGAAGCTGTTTATATTTCCCAGCTCAGTGTCATCAGCAGTGATTTTTGTTCCATGCTCTTGACATATGGCATAGACTGGTAAAAGTACTTCAGTCTTGGTCAGGCTGATGGTCAGGCTGAAGAGCATAGCAGTATCTGAGAATTTGTTCAGCATCAAACTGTAGATCGCTGTCTTTGTGTGCCAGGAATCCATAGTCATCAGCAAACAGGTTTTCTTGAATGACTGTTTGGAGACATTTTGTCTGTGCATTCAAGTAGCAAAATCAAAGAAAGTCAAATTACATTTGAAGTATACTCCCTCCTTCAGACCCTGGACAGCACCTAATAACATGCAAGCAAAAAACAAAAAACAAATTGAACAGGACTGGGATTAGCAAAAAATCCTGCTTCACCCCATTCGAAGTGGCAAATGCAGTTAACATATCACCATTGTAGATGGCCTGTTCTGTCATTCTATCATAGAGTAAGTGAATAAACTTCATGAATTTTCTTGGACATCCTTGGAATCTCAGAATGATCCAGAGACTCTCTCCATTCACAGTATCCTTGTTGACCTCCCTGTCAATGAAGACAGAATAAAGAAGTTTATTCTGCTTGATACACTTTTTCTGGACTTGAATCACAGAAACCATCATGTCCATTATGCTTCATTCTGATTAAAAATCACACTTTGTCTCTGGGAGACTACAGACTTTCCAGTAACAAGTCTATTCAGGAGAATGTAGGCAAAAATTTGGTTGAAATGGACAGCAGGGAGCTAACACAGTAGTTTCTTCAGTCTGATACATTTTCATTATTTTTATAAAGAGACACAATGAGGGTATCACAGAAGTGGTAGGGTGTCTCCTCTCTGAGCTAGATATGTTCTTTTTTAAATAATATTTATTATTGAAGTTTAATAACACAATAATAAGAAGATAATAAAATCTAAGAAAAATATAAAACAGAAAAAAGAATCTGAAAAGAGAAAAATAAAAGGCGAAAGAAGGAAAAGTGAGAAATATATAAAAAAGGGGAAAGTTTCTTAACACTTTATTGTTTTAACCAAAAATCTCTTCATTCTGTAACTCATCTTTTATCTATTGTAACTATTGGCAAATAATAAAACCTAATCTTTCAATCTTAATCAGAAAAAAATCCACTAAGAGATATCAGAAATCTATGACATTGTTAGAAATATCCTCCATAGTTCTCAAAGACCGAGCATTGAAAAAAATCGCAGGCTTGCTTTGTTTGTTCCTACCTTATACTGTCAGCATCTTCAGAGAAAACAGATGAAAGTAGCCCAGGCAAAATAACACTCAAGCAAAATTCAATTGAATTGTAGCATGGCACTGTGCATACATCCAATGATAATTTGAGCTTAATATTTGAGAATTTTTTTTTCCTGCAAAATGTCTAACAAATGCAGTATATTATAGTTGCCTGCACCTAACTGAGTTCCCCAATAGACTGTAAAAGCCTATTCAAAGCCTTTTGTCACAATAAAGCACTCCATTAATCCATAGACAAAAAAATGTTGGATAGAGAGGGGATCATTTTTATTCTTAGGCTTTTGAAAATAATTTTATTATATGTATCTATGGAGCTAGACGTGAGTCCACTCTTTTCCATACTTTTTCTTGGTTGTTATATATAAAATTTTTCAAATTCCCAGTAAGCTAAAGGCCCTTCTACATAAGGACTTTGTCCAATTCAAACGGACCTCTGAAACTCACAAGATCAGTAGACAGATGAGGCCATTTATTTCTGGATCTGAAGTGAAACCTACACTGTAAAAAAGGAGAGAAAGGAAGGATTTTTTTCCTTTTTTTAATAGTGAATCCCTGCAAAGATCAAGGATAGTCTATTTCTCCATTTTTCTCAGTTCCTGGGGTTCAGTTTTCCTAAAAGTAAGTATATCTTTGAGTCAAACTCTTGCATTGTTCATAGATGGGTTCGTGTAGGGGGTTTTTTGGCAGCAATGTGGAGGTGGTTTGCTTTTCTTTGGGGTTATTGTTATTGTTTTGATTTCTCAGCCTCCAGAGGTGTTCCAGAAGTGTTCACAAGTGATCAGGTTGACTGTGGACTCAGACTCACAAGCTCTAGCAAGTTCTTTAAGAGACAAGTTGGTTTCACTTAGTAGTTCCCTGTGTCAGTGGATAACAATTGTATCATTATATTTTCTTAGTCTTTTGAGACAATGGAAAAGATGAGGACATTTGAGTACTCCAATAAAGTAGAAATGGTTGCAATGTAGAAATACCTTAACACAGGGGTCTTCAAACTTGACAGCTTTAAGACTTGTGGACTGCAACTCCCAGAACTCTTCCTCCAGTCATGTTAGCTCAGGAATTCTGGGAGTTGAAGACCACAAGTCTCAAACTTACCAGGTTTGAAGACCCTTGCCTTAACAATTAATTCCAATTCCTGAAACTTCAGAAGGATGCTTGCCTAGAATTTACCTCCCCTTTCCTATCACTGAAGCTTACAGTCATAAAAACATAAGCAGTGCCCTGTTGGACTGGACCTCTGGCCATCTAGTCCTGCAGTCACTCTTTGTTTTTTATTCTTCACAAGTTGTTTATCTACAACAGCATCTATCTTTTTATTCTATTGCTATTAAGCTTACTGAGAAGTCATTAATGAGGGACTTTATCAAGGGTATTTTGAAAAACTAAGTAGATAATATCTATTAGTTCATACTTATCACCATTTTTATTAACAACCTCAAAAAACTTTAGTTATTTAGTTTTGTTTGTGAGGCCATCTTGGTTACCCTTGAGCGAGGCTTGCATCTCCAAATGGCTGATAATTTTATCTTTAATAGCAGTTTCCACAATCTTCCTCAGAGCAGATGTTAAGCTGACAGGTGTATAATTTTCCTGGTTCTCCCCATGAGTCCTTCTTAAAAATTGGAGTTACATTGGCGAACTTCCAATCCTCTAAAGAGACAAGTGTAGATACAGGTTGCATATTGCAGTTAGGAGGCCCATAATTTGGAGATGAATTGCTATATATGAGTTTTGAATGAAATGTTGGATAAAAGTAAATAACCTATATAGCAAAGAATAATAAAACAAATTTCCTAGTTGGCGCATTCTGGACTCCATGGGAATAACCATGACAATAGCAAATATAATGTCGTTCTTTCATTCAGAAAATGTGTAAAAAACAAACTCATCTTTTTAGATATAGTATATTAATTTCATGATTCTTGTGTAAACAATGAGCCTTTATTCTGCACTTATCCCTTTATCTAAGTGTAGATATTAAAGTTTTCCAATACTGCTACCTTCCTAGATACAAGATCTCTTTTTTTTTAGGCTAAATCACTATCTTCATCCATTTTTTTCATATAGCTTCTACATCAGCATTCATGATCTATGACTATGAAATTAGGGATATAATTGCAAAAGCATGCCTTAGCCCAAAGTAAAAGAACTTCAGCTGTTGAATTGAAATAAAGTCAAAACACAGAATCATCTTTCCATGAGATGATAGTTGAATATTTTAGGGCAATTGGAAATCAAATTCATCATGATAGCAAAGCCAAATGCATATCCTAGTTAACATTTGCATGCTATTTATAACCCAGCCATACATAAAACATGTAGATTCTCCAACAGGGGAAGCAAGTAATATACAGATGGTGCAGCAAGTTCCTAATATAAAATCTGAGCTATTTGGTCACAAGCCCTTTGTTTATAAGTTTATCTGTTCTGATCATTTTACAACAAAGGACATTTGCTTTTTAAAATTTATAAATAGTCTTAACCCTATTGTTCGGTTAAAAGAAAATATAGAGAAGTAACAGAATTTTTTTTTTTAAAGAAATGATCATTTAGCGATGATTTTTTTTAACCAAGCAGAATGGTCTATCCAAACAATCCAGCACAAAGGTTAATTTTTCTTTGTATCTTGACATGCTCTACACTGATTTCATTGTTTCCTTAATCTCTCAGTATCACACTTTACATGGATTGAATTCCGTTATAATAAGTAGTAATAAATGATGAAAATTATGGTAGATAAAGACCATATAATGATGAAAGAAGGTAGCCTACTTAAATTGGGTGTCTTTTTCTTTTCTGTAATAACTGCATAGCGCTTTAATGAATACCCACAGAAAGGGAGATGAGAAAACTACATATAAAGCAGTTCTAAATTGTTCTGTTTTGATGGTGTGTAATTGGATTGCATGTTACTTATATATCAATATGTCTTCCAGATTATCAGAGGTTGGAAGATAGATTCATTATTTCATTTTACAATATGAAGGTGAGAGAGAAACCTAAAAGGAGGCTGAATGCAGTGGAATTGGTTTATATAAAAGACTGTGCAGTACAACATGAAGAAAAATGGGTCCTACTGAATGTGGGTTAATTACAAAGCGAGTGAAAAACATACATTGGTTTGGTCTTACACAGAGAAGGCATGAGGATTGAATCACAAAACAAATACATACAGTATATAACCGAGAAGGAAGGTGTAAGAATATTAAGAAAATCATGGACTGATGGAGGCAATTCGCTTTTCAAAATAAGAGAGGTGAAAAATTAAAGAACCAAAGACAAAGTATGAAGTAAAAGCAAAGATAACTTGCAAGGATTAAAAAAAAAAAACGATGGAAAGACACTGTAAATTGTGTTGCTGTCCTTGTAATATCTTTTCTTGTTCTACCTTATGCCTTAATGTATCATGCTTGCCACTTTTCTTTTTTGCCAATTGCCTTCCACAAAAGGGTAGAGCAGGAATGTCAAATTCACGGCCTCATGGCAGTGTCATGTGATGTATCTGGATTTTTTTCCCCTTTTGCTAAACCGGACCTGGGCATGGCTAGCATGTGACACATTCAGCCCATGGGCCAGGTGTTTGATTGACACCTCTGGGGTAGAGCATGATGAGGGTTTGAATAATGTATCACAGTCTAAGTGATGCTATAGTGTTTACTCAAAAGTAAGACTCATTCAAGAAAGGACTTATTTGGTGATAATGAGTGCCTTCTTTGCATGTTTTGTCCCTTCCTTTATTGCTTTCATTGTAAAATGCCATCATAATCGACTTAAAAAGCCAAATTTGAATGTTGCTGGTTTATGATTTATCTTCCCTTTCTTTTCCTCTCCTCTCCTCCCCATCCTTTTCCTATCCCCTTTCCTCTCCTCCCTTCCCCTTTCCCCTCTTCTTTCCTCTCCTCCCTTCCCATAATTCAGCTTCTTTAACTTAAGAAGAAATAAAGAAAAGGAGAGAAGGTATATATATTCTGATTAATATTGTGTAAAATATACATGAGTAATATTTTTGCAGATAAACAACAGTGATCAATCAGAGCCAATAAAACTATCAATCACCATTAATTCTTTATATCTGCCTTGTTTCTGGTACAGTATGAATTCTTGAAATATTGGATTTTTTAAACTTTCTGTCTGAGCAGTATGTGGATTCCAATGATAGCAGAGAGAAAATTCAATTTGGGTAATTTATGCCTATCTGAAAATTAATCTTGTCAAAGCAATTCCATTCCTTTATCATTTAAATACACCTGCACGGGAAGGTAAGTTTTTCAGTCTACTGTGGAATTAAAGCCTATGACATTTCCATTTACTATCAGAAATTCACTATGGGGGGAAATGTGAATTTGGCTCACAGATCTTATTCCATTTCTCTGCTGTGATACAATCTGGAAGAACCCAGTAACCCAGGTGTTGATGTTAGCTCAAGGGAGAATGTCAGGATTATGGCTCAGAATAAATCCAAACAGAAATAAAGTCCAAAGCCAAATTAGTGACATAAAATCCAGCATAAGAGTCAAATATCAAATTGTATCAAAACTGAAAATCAAATAAAATTCTTTCAGAAAGCTAAAGTCATGCTAATTGCAGACTAAGTAAGGTAAAATTATTTAAGAACACTATGCAAACAAGGTGCATCTTGGATTAAATACTCTGTTCAGGGGAAGGTAGCTTATTTTGATTTTTTAACAATGCTTATTGTTTTTTAATCATATGTAAATATACACATACACAAACACACACTCTCTCACACACACACACATACACACACAATCAGGTAGGACAATCTGATTGAACATTTATTGGCAAAGCCTGGTATATAAACCTCCCACATTGAGCCATGAATTCTATATGCTGACATTTTCTCTTAGTGTGGATTATTTTAAAACTTAGCCATGAATGAGAAAATTAATTTATGTAATTATTCCCAACAACAAACCTTTTCCATTACAGATTCACTATCATAATCTTGGATTCACCAGAAGGTTTATTATATGTGTTAGGAGCCCCTGCCTTATCATAATCCAATAGCTCTTTTATGCTTAACTTTCCCACAATGTCCAGATGAGAAATTATTCCAGTCAACTTGATAAGTCTGCTCAGATTTGCCTGGGCAGATAAAAATCTAAGGCTGTTTTTAAAAAAGGAGTACAAAATCTGGGCGACCTTTAAATAACAGCAAAGAATACAATTTTCATAAGAGCCAATGGTTGAGTGATAAAGGGCTGGACAAAGAACCAGAAAATCTGAGATTGAATCTTACCTTGGGTGTGGTTGACCTGTGGCCAATTACTCCCTCTCAGAACTGGGAAGAAGGCAAGGGCAAATTGCTTCTAAAAAATATTGCCCCCCAAAAAGTGCATGGACATGAGGCTTTTAAGAAGAGATTCGACAGCCATTTGTCTGAAATGGTATAGGGTTTCCATGCTGGAGCTGAAGGTTGGACTAGGAGATCTTCAGGTCCTTCCAACTCTATTATTCTGTTCTGTTCTGTTTAGGTGTGTGTGTGTGCATGCGCCAGATGTTTGGCAGCCTTCTGAGAATGTTCACAGGTGTTTGGTACCTCTCTGAAAATCCCCAAAGTAAAACAAACTTCCACACCAATAACTGCTGAGTACTGAAACCTCATGAACAGGAATAAATCAAAGCAATCTAGTTTTATCCTATGCAAAAATTGGCTATCTTACCAGTTGTATTTCTGTATTAATATGTTTACTTTGAATATTATAGAATCTATGAAAAACTGAAAAACAATAAATACATTAGGTCCTCTGAATACAGACAGCAGCACATTTTTTCCTTTCTCGCAATTTCATCACTGTGCCAAATTAACATGATACCAAGTGAAAGAATGCCTTACCTACATCAGGAAAATCACCCACCAACAAAACTGAAAATTAAAAATAGGTCTTATGCACATTTACATCAATAAGAACATTTCCTGCACTATTATGGAAATACCATGAAAACAAGGGAAAATCCACTATCTCATGGATATTCGCATGAATATTACTTGAGACCTTGAGATCAATTATTTTATGAGATAAATAAATGTAGACATGTTACATATCGTGTTTCCCAGAAAATAAGACCTACTCAGAAAGTAAGTGCTAGCTTGATTTTTACATGTGCGCCCAATATAAGCTCCACCCCAAAAATAAGCCCTAATTAAGACCTCCACCTGTTCCAGGGCATAGAGGTAAAAATTAAGCTAGGATGGGGATGGGAGAGGTGGAGCTGCCCTATTACTTACCTTTGGATAGTTGCAGCCAGGCCTCGCACACCTCGGCCCATTTATTCTGCAGCCAGCAAGGCTTCCCTGAAGGTCTCTCTAGCCAATAACAGAGATTCAAATCGATCCAGACCTCTGTTACTGGCTCCGGAGACCTTCAGGAAAGCCTTGCTGGAAGAAGTTCCTGAAGACTTCTGATAGTAAAAAACAGGCCGGGTGGAGGGCAATGCATGCAAGTGAAATGAGTCAGTGGATGACACCGCACACGCGCGCGCGCACACACACACACACGAAAATAAGACTAGGTGCCTTTTTTGTTTTTTGTTTTTTTAAAAACAATTTTATTAGTTTTTAAAAAGAAACAAAACAAACAAAACATAAAAACATCAGCTCTCTTCCATACATATATACAAGCAGTGTGTCGGTTGGTTTACCAGTTTTTGTGCATTCATTTCGTAGTCTCAATTACAGTTACGTTACATAATAACTCATATTATCAATCAAAAATTATATATCCTAGTATCACTATTAAACAATCATTTGACTATAATTTTGTTCATTCATACTTTACGAGATAATTATAATTTACGTAATTTATTTTATAACAAATCATATAGTCATACCAAATCTATCCTAAAAACATTTTATAGATATGATATCAAATAACAAAAAAAAGAAAAAATATCTTTTTATATATTCCTTATTATCTAAAATTCTAACTATTCTATTATTGTATTTTATCATCCAACCATTGAGAGAAAAGGTCCCAAATTTTATAGAATTGTTTATCCTCTTGCTCTCTAATTTCAAATGTCAATCTACTCATCTCAGCACATTCCAATATTTTCTTAATAATTTCTTCCTGCAATGGTATTTTCTCATTTTTCCAATTTTTAGCAAATACAATCCTAGCCACTGTTAATACATTTACAATCAGATATTTCAAGTCTTTACTGTATGTATCAAGTAAGATTCCCAATAAAAAGATCTCTGGTTTCAAATCTATGTGTTTCTTTGTCATTTTTTCCAACCACATGCAAATTTTAGTCCAGTATTTTCTAGCATCCTCACAAGTCCACCACATATGGTAATATGAGCCAGGTATCTGATGACATTTCCAGCATTTTTCAGATTTATTCTTGAACATTCTTGCTATTCTTGTCGGGGAAAAGTGCCACCTGTAAAACATCTGATACAAATTTTCTTTATAAGCTATTGACGTTGTCATTTTATAATTTTGAGACCACAATTTTTGCCATTTCTCTAAATCAATCCCATATCCAAAATTCTTCCCCCAAGCAATCATAGTTTCTTTAACTTGTTCTTCCTCTAGTTTAATTCCCAGTAAATAACCGTATAATTTTTTAATCACCTTTTCATCAGTACCTGTCAAAATCTTATCAAGATCAGTCAATTTATCATATAATCCCTCTGTTTTAGAATCTTCATCATACCTTGAATGTATTTGCGCATATGAAAACCAATTTATCTTTATACCTTGTTCCTCTAGATTTTGCATCGATTTAAGTTCACCCTTTTCATCCAATATTTCCCCATATCTGTTTGTTCCTTCTTGTATATTATAGGATAGGAAAATGCTTCAATGGTCGATAACCAAACTGGAATTTTCAAATAACATTGCCTTTTGAACTTCTCCCAATTTAACCACAAAGACTCCCGTATATAATGTCTTCTAAAATAACCCTGTGTTTTGGTTCCCTTATACCATAAAAAGTCATGCCAACCCAACAGCAAATCATGACCTTCTAATGTCAACAATCTGGTCTTTCTTAATGTTATCCATTCCTTGACCCACATCAAATTTGCAGCTTGATAGTACTAGGTGCCTTTTTTGGTGGCAAAAAAAATATAAGACCCAGTCCTATTTTCAGGGAAACACAGTATTCCTTTAACATATATATTTATTATTGATTACTAAAGAATCACTGTGTGTTTTTTAATAAAATATTTTTTATTAAACTTTTCCACATTTAAAAACAACTCATATACAATCTTCACAATGCTGTGACATCAACTTTTACATTTGAGTCAATATACATATATACATATTTACATTATTTTTATTCCTACAGTCTAACCAATTGTACCATTTCTCCCAGACCGTATAATATTCCATATCTTCTCTATCTTACAATTCTAATATGAGTTTGACTATTTATGTACAATCCATTATTTTCTTTATTATCATGCTATCTGTAGGGATGCTATCTAATTTCCAACTCTGTGCGTACATAATTCTTGCTGCTGTTAGTACATGTATTGTGATATATTTAATTTTTATCTTAAATATTCCTCTAATTATCCCTAAAAGAAACATTTCAGGCTTAAGTTCTAGACCACTGTATTTTTTATAAAAGTGAAAAATACAAAAATTCAGCTCCATTTTTCAAAAATATATATTTAAAATAAAATTGATACATACATATACTTTTATTACTGAAATTCCAGCAGGAAAAAGACATACCTAAGTCAATGATTCCCATTCAGTATTTATCTCCCATGATGAGGCACTCTTTTGTGAGTGGGAAAATGTGAGTGGGAAAATACTTCATCTAAACACTGTTGATGATGTGTTTGTTAGAATTCTCCCTATTTACAACTGAATGGCTGCATTTCCAACTTTTTTCAAAGGGACTTTGTCTTTGCAATCTGATTCACAGGCACTTGTTGCAAATTATACAAAGTCTCAATTTATCAAGATTTCTTAGCTCGAATCACCAATGTACCAATTTGCATCCATTTTACCATTGCTCTGCTAATTGTTATTTGCAAAAGGAGGTTTTGCTGTATGCCAGCAATCACTTTCTTCTATTTTATGCATATTCATGAGACCATCATAGACAACACTGCTGTCACTATTTACTGCTTAATTTGTTTACTGCACAGTTCTATTTTGCTTTATTTATTAGGGCTTTGCCATTGTTGAAAAACCAATTATTGCAATAATGAAGCAATATTTACTTTATTCAGTGCACAACATTCTGTAACAAAGCATACCTTGTCTAACTTAGTTTGCATTGTGGCAGTGATCTATTAATAGTGCATTTTCTCCTCCCAAAGACTTCCCAATCCTGGAGATGGTTACCATAGTCCCCCTTTACAAAGCCATTATAAAACCTGCAACAAAGAAATTGGACAACCTGAACAAGTTGTGTGGGTGGGTGGGAAAGCAGCATATATCTTGTACTGAGAAATTGCAATGGAATGGATAAAACTCATTTAATGTCTGGCTTAAATAGATGCTTGAAGAGCCTATTCTGTGGTCCCCAAGGCAGCATCTCCAAAACCATGGGAATGGACTACTTCCTGGTTTAAGTACAAGGAGCCTCCCCATCAGCATTTCAGATTAGGGAATTGGAAAAGCATTGATCTGAAGAATTTTAAGCCCCATCAAACCTATGGTGGAGGTGAGTGAGGAGATTTTTAGATCAACCACTTATATAGCCTAAATAAAGTATTTCTCACTGTGTGCAATGGGATTTTTTTTCTTCTGCAATTTTCTTGGCAACATTTTTTTGGGAAGTGTACTGCCATTGCCTTTTTCCTATTGCTGAAAGAACTGGCCCAAGATCACCCAGCTGATCTCCATACCTAAGGTAGGCCCAGAACGCATATTTACCCAGCTTCTAAGTTCAGCACCTTTAACTGCTACACCAGATTGGCTCCCTTACTTTTACATTCATTTAATTTCAACATAATTAAAACTAATTTGAAAGTCATTTTCCAATAGCCCTACACACTTGGTCATCTTGTCTTTGTTCATTTTATAGAATGGGACCCTTGAATATCGGAGGAGGAGGAGGAGGAGGAAGAATAGTAGTTCTGAAGAGTTTTATATGAGCTGCTACTGCTCCTTCAGTCAGATCTCACAGGCCTTCCTCTCAAATCACAATCCATTGAATCAAATCAAATTCTAATCTACATCTAGTTTTCACTCATTCCTAGGTTGCTGTGTAATTCCTTACTCTCCAACTAAAATTGTTATAGATCTTTTCTTATCTGTTTTCCATCAGCCCTGAAGAAAACCCTCCTGCAGAAGCAGCAGCAGTAGGTAAAAGCAAAATGGGGCTGACTTTTTAGAAGCCCACCAGCAAGAAAAAACATCTCTTTAGATTTGGCTTTGCCAGGGGATCACCATCTATGCCAATTATCCTGATTGGCAGGTTAGTTCACTTCTCTTTTACTCTTCCAGTGTCCCTTTTAAGTGAATTTTGTTCCATTCCCTATATGGCCTGTCTCGAGAATTGTCTTCAGGATTGGAGTAAAGTTGCATGTTAGGGCTATGCAGATCTTCAAAGTGCTACTCCAAGAACAAGAGAGATTTCTAATCTCCAATCGATGAAATAAAATAGTTTTACTGCATCTTTTCCACTCTGAGATGTGGTTTCAGCATTTGGATAGAAGCCACTATTTGTGAGCTGATTGCACCAATCAAAACAAATCAGCACTGCCTCAGTTCTTTATTGAGTCCAAAAAGGGAGGTGTAAGTTTCCATACAATATATCATACATATTAATTTTGCTTTGAGTTACTATAGATTAGCTCGATATCTGTGCTTCACTATGAAACTACGTGGTCAGGTTTAATTTTGGGGGAGAAAAATAAGGGGGGAATTCTGCCTCTGCCTACCAGCATCCAGCATTATTCATCTGGCCAGAGTTGAGGGCTGTTTGGAACCTGAAACAGTATTTGCTGTGTGAGCAAGGAGACAGCAAGGAGCCTGGGAGTGGCTTAGCTCAACTGTTCTGTACTAAAGCTGCTTGGTGCTGTGAAACTAAAACTGAGATTCCTCTCCTCTACTTGTGTTTTGCATTTGGAAGAGATTTCTTTTCAAGTGGGAAGAGGGAATAGAATTCCTTAGCATCACAGTGTGTTAATAATAATATAAAAATACTAATGCTCTGATGGTCATTTTGAAAAATCCTTTCTTAGTACCTAGAAGCCAAGAAGAATATACGTGCCAAATTTCAAGTTTGTAGGCTTTACGGTTTTGGAGATTTTGTGATGATGCATGAGTCGTATTTCACTTTTATATATATAGATAACAGTTGCAGTTAAGAGAGAAAATAAAGTTCTCTTTAGTGTTGTCAAAGGGATAAATTAGTATTTTAAAAAATTAATTGTACTGTTATTAGTCTATATATTTTTCTTTTTTTGTGGCAGTACACAGTATTTCTTCAGCAGTCTCTCTGTAATATTATATATTGGAAATGTCTCATTGGCCTCTCTAAAGCTCATATGGCAGGATGGATGATAATGTTCTGGCTTTCCCCATAAATATGGATCTGTTGTACTGAAAATATATCTTTTCTTTCCCACTGATCTGCTTTGAGAAAGGAAGAAAGAGAGGGAGGGAAGTCTTTGTTATGTTCCTCTATACTTTTTATGTATGTACATATGTATATATGTATGTTTTATAGATTTTATTTTGATTTGTTTGATTGTTGTGAGCAATCCAGAATTTTTAAAAGTCAGGCAGCATACAAGCTGTGGTTGTTGTTATTTTGAGAAAGGAAGAAAAATTGGGTCTCACTTATTTGTACATGACTAGCTTGTTTCTCTCATTTGATCCTTTCTCTTAAAACTTCTCAAAGAGCTCCAGCATACTGAAAAATGAAGATGCAGGTAAACAGTTTCTGGGGTTTTATTCTATATCAGTCCACTCATTTTGTGGAAACATTTAAAAAGAAAACAAGATATTGCTATATTCCTTCTGCAGGTTTGATTAAGTCCTTTGTGCTTTTAGAGTGTCCTTCCCACTACCCCTCTTTAATTGGGAAAGCTTTCTGATAGAGCATTGGTATGCTGACTCAGATTCTTGCATTAGCAAGTATAATTATTGGGGCCAACATATCAGAAACCTGTCTGTGATTGTCTGTCTGCATTTTGGTAAAGGCATATTGTTAAAATAAAGAGTCAATTCCCCTTTAAACTGTACTGTTTTAATATACTGTGCTTAGATAGAGCCACTGCTGAGATGGTCATTCTTGTCCTCTCTTTGCCTAGGGTTTGTAAAATTGTTTTTAAAATATTTATTTTTAATGTGGATTTATACAGCTTCTATTTTATATCTGTTGTTTTATTCAATTGTTGTATATGCCACACAGAATTGCTTTTATTTTAAACAAATTTTATTGATTTTTAAAAACAATACACCAACAAACAAAACATAGTATATAATAACATAAGACATCTTTTCTGAAAAATAAATAAAACATCTTATTTAAAGACAGGATAGTTCCAAATTATCACATTTCCATACAAGCACAGTTATGTATATTTATCTTATCTGTTCAATTTCATATCTTTTCCCACCTTCTCTTTATTTTTCCCTTTCCTTCTATTCAATTATATTTCTTTATATCCATCTGTCTTATTTACAATTTCATTGTTCTCTTCCAGCATTCTTCTACCATTTTATAATTCAAACATAAACAAACAAAACACAAAACATAAATACATAAAACTTCTTTTTGGAAAGCGGCTTACCCCGGGTTACATCTTTCAAATTCATGCTCACTCGATATACTATTTCATATCTTATTTAACATTCTATATTTTCTATATATCTTCTCTCTTCATTCACTCTCTTAATTCTATTTTATTTATTTCATCTCAGTTTAAATAATTATACTTGTGTCTTTTGTCCGTTCTCTTTCAATTATCTATTTATCTTTTCTTTCTAATACAATATTTCTCCTGTAATCACTGGTTGAAGTATGACAACTTTTTATCTTTCCCCTAAATTTAACACTTAAAAATAATACATACTTTCCATACTGATTCTGCTTAGTACATTCTAAGTACTACATATCAGAATAATAAAACAACAAAAAAAGAATTAAGTTTATAATATAGTAAAAACAATATTCCATAGGAAGTTAAACTCTATTGTTAAATCTTAAACATTTTTATACATTCCCTTTAATGCATTATTAACTCATATAATATTTCAATTTTCTAACTTGATTTCAAATACTAATATCTACAATACAATCTTATGTACTTTTGCAGAATCATTTTTTAAGTTATATTTTACCCTTTGTCTCTGAAAAAAACCTGTTTTTAACATCTTGTTTTAAACCTTTATGACTTCTCTTTTCTTTTTCCCTTCTTTTCTTATCAATTCTAGCCTTTTTACCCCCCCCCCCATCTCTCAAACTCCACTCTCTTGATCTTCCCTCTCTGTTGTATTTCTCTTTTCTGTTGCTTTCTGACATTGTATTGATTTTTCATCTTATTTTTCCCTTTCTTGGTTGCTTTTTTAGATTCTGAATTCTCCATTTTATTTCCCCCCTTTCTCTTTTCTTCCTCAACTAAGATTGTCTGTCCATTGAATATGGCTTCCTCTTTTTTATCCCAGCCTTCTCGTTGTTGTATTTCTTGGTAGGTAGAAATCGCCATTTCTAAAAAATGAAAAATAGATCCAGAAGAGCCCTTGCCTTCTTGTTCCTCTTCTTTTAGCTTTTGAAATTCCATTTGTAATTCTTCAACTGATAATGCCATTTTTTCCCTTAAAAACAACCCAAATGTTTTTAGTCTTTCAAGAAATAGTTCCCAAAAATCCCAAAAGTCACAAAGCAATCCAAATCAGAACAAATTTTTTCATTTAGCACTTTCTTCTTTTTATATTTTTTCTTCCTGGGGTAGAATTCAGTTACACAGTTCCAAAGTAATTTTTTAGAAGTCTAATTGCCACTTATTTCTGATCTTATAAACTCCAAGCAGTCTCCTTCAATACAATCTTAAAATAAGTTCTTTACCTCTTCCCTTCCACTTATAGCGAAATTCCAATGTTCAGAAATCTTTTATCCCCTTGGCTTTAAATTTCAGATTATTTACCTTCTGTGCCCAAGCAGGTTTTTCCAATTTCCATCAGCTATTTCCATGGGGAGGGAGAGTGAGAGAAAATAACTTTCCCTTTTGAATCTTCTTCCGCCACTTTCACAGTCTCCTTGGGAAACAATGTAGCATTCAAACGATTAAATTTCCAGAGTGTTTAAAGGTTCCTTATTGTCCCGGTTCAGCCAAAAATCTTTCACTTTCTCCAACTTCCTCCTGCACAATCTTACCCGGCTGCAGGCTTCTTTGTGGTGGCCATTACTGACCGCCGCTCCACCGCCTTGGGAAAAAGGAGTTTTGCCAGCTGAGGAGGGGGTTTACGATACTCCCAAGCCCCTGCCCGGATATCCTCTCTCTTCAATTGCCTCTACGGGGCAACCATATCCTCCAGATCCAGCTGGATCGGAGGCACTTTGGCAGCGAGCACAGCAGGGACCGCGCACGATTGCGGATTCCTGCCGCCGCCGAAGCCTTGAAAACCGGAAACCTGTACTGTTTTAATATACTGTGCTTAGATAGAGCCACTGCTGAGATAGTCATTCTTGTCCTCTCTTTGCCTAGGGTTTGTAAAATTGTTTTTACAATATTTATTGTTAATGTGGATTTATACAGCTTCTATTTTTATATCTGTTGTTTTATTCAATTGTTGTATATGCCACACAGAATTGCTTTTTTTGTTGAGATGGGCAGCTTTACAAATTTGTAAATAAATGGATAAATATCAAATTGCTTCTTGTTTTTGTTGTTCTTTTAGCTTTTACAATTGTAACATAATCTCACTCAATGTCTGAGGAGTAGCAAAGAAGACACGCCTTAAATGCTAATTGTATAAGCTTTCCTGCATCAGCCCTTTTCCTCAGATGTATGGAAGAAGGCTTATATTGTTGGTTGTATTCATATACATGCATATACAAACACACACACATATAATTGCCAGCAGGGTTTAAATATGCTAGATGAAAGTCTTTTAAAACCCTATACATGATCTATGAAACATGGAGCTCGTGAGGTTGCTGCACATTTGGGTTGTGCTGAAGACAACAGTAAAGAAAAGAGCACAACAAGGATTACATTTTCTTGTAAGACATACAATGTTGATCATATTATAAAAAATAATTCATCAAGGCATTGGATAACAACTGAGTCGGGGTGGTACTTTCATCTCACACTGATCTGTAGCTGTGTGCAATGGCATTTACATTTCCAATAATACCTGATCTTTTCAGTTTTGAATTGTTGAGAAAGACACTCTGCTGCATATAATGATTTCTGAGGCATGTCTGTAAAACTGTATAGAGGAAAAGTCCTCTGAATGCTGCCTAAGACAAATACATCCAAATCTGTCTAATTCTTTCCATTTTGTCCCCAACAGACATAGTAAATTGTCTGGACTCAGCATGTCAACAGCAGATAGCTAGTGCTCCAAATAAAATAAAAGCCCAAAGAAATCATAATTAATGGAGCCATTAGCATGACAGCAGATTCCAAGCTGAGGTCATTCAATATATGCTTTTATCTGCTTTCATTACTTTTTAAAATGTACTGTTTTGACATTGGGATTTGCTGTCGATTTGTTCTGAATGTTCTCTTCTTTTTTTGTGGTGGGCTTATTGTCTTGTGTTTATCTTTGCAGTCCTTTAAGGCATTTATTAAGTCATCTTGTGATTATATTTTATTACAGCTCTCCTACCTGCACAAAATTAAAGCTTTGTCATTCATACAATTTGGAAAAAAGGCTCTCATCAAATCCATATAGAAATATCTTTTTATCACTGGGTGTATTTTTTTAAAAAAAAAAACTCAGAAATTCTATTTACTTTCATCTTTACTATACTTATCTCAATTAGGCTGCTATCTCTCCCCCAAAATATACTAAATTATCCAGACAGTTAACACTTACTATTGATAATCCCATTGTTCAATCTGTCTTTGCTTTAAGCAATACAAAAACACCCATTGAATCTCCAGACCTAATTATTCTGTTTGGAAAAAGCCAATGGTAGAACTATAGTTTCAAGGGAATGTTTTAGGGGGATGTTTACTTAAAAGTCCTGCCAAAATCACTGCTTCTAAGGAAAATAAGCACGGTAGTAAAACCAAACTGTTAACTGATAAAACAAAAACTAAGTACAAACAGTGAGCAAGACCACATGCACTGAATTAGGGGAAAGGGAGTCTTACACTTCAACTCTTAGCAGATAAACTTCAGTTTTACCACATATCTCACCTCTTAATTTCCACCCCAGAATAGATAGAAGTAGAGATGAATGATGAATGGATGGATTAGATAGATAGATAGATAGATGATAGATAGATAGATAGATAGATAGATAGATAGATAGATAGATAGATAGGAAGGATATATGAGATGAGATGAGATGAGATGAGATGATGATATGATATGATAAACAGAGATACATGCGCACGCACACACATTCATACATACATACATTATAGCTGATGGGCAATAGCAATCCCAATATGGTCCCTCAAATAACTAAGAACTTTTCCTTTTTCAGGTTATGCCTCTCTTCTCTTCTTTACAGTCCTATGCCCAAGACCTTGAATAGAAGTGACAGATGAGAGACCCAAATATTGGATTCTGTAATCCTAATGTATTAATTAATGCCAATTCTCATAGGATCTTATGCCATTCATACTGTTTCTGCTATATGCCAGGGGATCAATTCAAACTTGACCATTCAGTGTCTCATTTTAAGAATCTTGTTTATTTTGGATCTTAATTGCAAACAAAGTTGATTGATAAATATGAAAATTGGTGGCTCAGAGTGGATCCTGTACCCAAGCCTTCTCTGTGTTGCGGGTTAATTATGACTATGCTTATGTGGATTTTATTCTTGATGCCTAGTATCAATGATGATTTATGGATTGGTTCTATATTTCAACAAGAAGCAAGCCAATTTGCCTCTACTCATTTTTCTGTACATTTTCTTTGAATGATTTCACTGCTCTGATTGTCAAATCATTTAATGCTGGGTTGTAATACGCTTTTGTTGCTATTGTTATTAGATTTTTACTCTATCTGGGTTGAGAATGCCTGGACCAAAATCACCCAGCCAGTTTCTTGCCATAAGGACTCACAGTCTCCTGGTTTCTAGACCACCATCTTAATCACAACACAAAACTAGTTTTTGTTCAAACATTTTTGTCAACATTTCTTGCTCAAAAACTGATTAGATTCATGACCATATGGCAAAGATCCACCAAAGTTGTTGCAAGTTGCTTCTGAATTTGTAGAATTCACGTCACACTTTTGACTATCTTGAATGAATATGTAACAAAATCAAAACTATTTTTCCTACACAGCAGCCTGTTTACACTGCTGTCCTGACTATTCCCATCGATACAAAGAACCTTGTGCTGAGGGCTGTTAATATAACTGACATCAGGGGCCTTTCTTGAACATCCTGCCCAGGTCTTATTCCAGTTATTGCTACAACATGTCATTATAAGCCAACACTTTCATTGTAGAAATTTAAGGATGTGTTTCATATAATTGCATCACAACTTTCTGCTGGTCCAGGGTGTGGAACCACCACTCACATAATTCATAGCATATAACTTTACAATCACTTCAGACCACAGGGTCCAAAAAGGGCAAAGTTCTGCTCCAGGAAGATTTTGTGTGTGTGTGTGTGTGTGTGTGTGTGTGTGTAGCTAATCATATAAGATGTATTATAGTACCCTTCACACAACAGAATTCTACAAACTCTAAAGTTTTATTTTAGATAGCTCCACATTAACATTTTCCCAACAAAATTACTTCTGCTGCCCTGTTAGGGATGGTGCTGTTGCCTTTCTCCTGATTAAAGTGTTTTCTAATTTCTGAATTATCAGCCTGTGTGGGCAAAGAATTCGATCACTAGGTAAATATAACTTTTCATCACTTTTTTTTAACAAGCTATTCTGATCTCAATTAGATGCAAACGTTGAACTGCTGGCTTAATTTCAGCTGTGTCAGTCACCATCTGCCAAGCCAGGAAAGATGGCAGAGGAAGATTCTTCTACTAATTTGTTAAAAGATATCCTGACTCAAGTACAAGCCTTGAAATGATCCAACATCATCTGGCAGAGCTTAAATGTGATTTAAAAGAAATGCAAAAAAAAAATAATAAGGATCGGCTAAGTGCCCAGGAGAAAATTACTCAAGCCAGTCATAATATTTTGTGTAAACAAAGTACTTATTTAAAATCACAATTTTGTAGGAAAAGTCTATATGTGATTGAGACTGAAGACCCTCCAAATCAATCAAACTTAGTTGAATTTATACAGTTTTTTTTTTAAAAAAACTTCTTTTGGGAATGGATTTCCTAGTTGAGACGGATTGTGTGATTCAAATTTCTTTAACCAGAAGAAAGACCGGAACTAATTCCAATATCATTATTGAGTAATTCATTCATGTTACCACAAGAGATTAAGTTTTTCACCAGGAATCAGTAACATCGACATTGAAGTGGAATTCTAGCCAAAGTAAGATAACATTTTATCCTGGTTTTATTAAAAAAATTACTAATGTCTCTGAAAAGAGAAGGTTGTTTACAAAAACAGAAAGTCTTGCTGAGTATTTCATGTGCTTTCCTCCTAGATTCTGCATTAATCGTCAAGATCAGATTCACAGATTTTATAATCACTCCAATGGTTCTTTATCTTATCTTTGAAATCTGCTGATTTGAAAAGCCTGATTGTGTCTTGTTCCATGGTAACTGTTGGGGGTGAATTTTGAGTTTGCTAAAGTTCCACTATAAAGCCTTATTTTAAAAGGCTCTACTCTTTCTTTCTTTCTTTTTCTTTCATATGTCTTCTTTCCTTCCTTTCTTGTACTCCTTTTCAAGATAAAAATCCTTTACAATGTCTCTCCATAGAATATGTTGAATGAGAAGTTTGAATTTGTCCAAGGTTGTCCTGAAAAACCCTTATTTCAAAAGGCTCTGTACTTGCATTTTTTTCTGCTCTCTCTCTCTCCCTCCCCCCCCCCCCCCCCCCCCCCCCCCCATTTCTGCTATAGTTAATTGCATGATAGCAAGTCTGGGCATAATGCCAACCTCTGTCTGTTTTTACACACAGTATATTGGCTTGAACTAGTAAGTATGAAACAGTTCTATGTTTTTTTTATTTATAAGAAGAGAGATGAAACTGCAGTGCTATCCCATTTAGGAAAGTTGTGAATTTGTTCTCCTTTTATTTTTGTAGAGTTCTTTTTAGTCTCTTTAATAATGTTCATGGTTTGCTGTTATATTTCTTTTTACACACACACATACACACACATATAAATATACCATTATATATTATATAATGATATATACCATTATTTTATGTATGTATGTGATGGGCTATTTGAATGCTGATTTGAATTTTTATGGAGCTTCTATGTCTATGAACAATATTAGAAAACCTGATAAATATTCAAACATAGAAATGTTTGTTACTAGCTAGTTGTTAAATAGTACTGGTCATAAAATGAACTGGTCTTGGAAGACAAATAAGAAGTGGCTCAAAATAAAATTAATGAATCAAGTCAGTTTATCTTCACATAAAAAAAACTTTGAGAATCTAATATATATATATATATATATATATATATATATGAAAAAATAATCATGTTTAAAAGTGTTCAAGGACTGATATTACTTATTTACAGGAGAACAATTTAACAGAAATTGATTCTCAATTTCTCATTAATGAAGGTTGCGGTAGACAAGTTTACCTCACAGATATGACAAATAAAGTTAAAGGTGTAGCCAATTTGTTTTGAAAAGGATTTCCAATTGATGTACAACAGGTTATGGCTGATGTAAATAGGTATTATTAGAATGATTGTTATGTCTATTGTTAATGTTTATGGGCCTAATTTAGATTCTTCTGTTATGTTTCATGAATGTTTTTTACACTTGAATGCATGTGTTTATGATAAAGTGGTAACAGAAGGAGATTTTAATGAAATATTAAATTGTGGCCTTGTAGGAATGGATTGGCACAAAAAAAAATCCTACCAATCATTAATGAGGGAGGCAATTGAGGCTTACCTGAAACAGTTGAATTTAATAGACCATTAGCATTTCATGCTTTTTAGGCTTAATTATTTTTTTAATATCAACTTTGAATCACCAAATCCAAGAATCTAATATTAACATTAGTGATGTTATGTATAAATACTGATATCTGTTATAGTGCAATTACTTTGAAAGGTATATTTAAGAAACCACTCAGAATGTCCAGAAATTAGGATGATTAAAGAATTTGTACCCCAAAGGGTACAGATGGGTAGAGTTTTTGCAATATTTTCATCTGAATTGAAACATCAAATTTTGTATAGAAAGCAGATCCACCTTATATCCAAGGTCACATTATTTTGCATTATACGAAAGTGAGAATAAAAACAAAAGGGAAAATTGTTTGAAAGATGAATTGAAATATATATGGCTCAAGTGATTAGATACCCATGTTCTGTTTTATACAGAGAAATACAGAAAAAGAAATATGAACAAAATTCTATAAACACAAAAGGCAGAAATCATGGTAATGTGAATAGGAATTGCCCTTAGGAGATTTGTCATGACCCTTTGGAATATCCCTGGAACTGATAAAATATAATAGAACAATTAATTATCACGCTACAATCCTTTATGGGTCTTAATGATAGTAAACATCTTATAGTTCTTCTCTAACTTCATTTCTTTACATGTCTGGGGCTAAAATATTGATGTTGTGTGGAGCTACCCAGTTCAGAATTCGCCATTATGCATGGACTGGGATAGTTGTCTAACATAAAAGCACATATTTGTGGTTATTTTGTCATCCATAAGGACACAAATGGTGCCATCCAGCTTAAACATGAATACAATGGATGTTGCCCATTCAGAAAAATGGAATGTATTCTTTTCTGTCTCAATTTTCTCTCAAAAATTATACAAAGTTCCTCAGGTTTAAAAATATTTTAGTTAGTTGCCCTGAACATAATTTTTGACCATTATATGCATCTAACTCCTCTTAGAATACTAAATAGCAGGCTCCCAAAATATTGTTCCCCATTTACTCATTCCTTCCCTATCTGAGTTTTTTGTCTTTCTTCCGTTATTTCATTTATTTAATTAATGGATATGCTGCCTGATTCCCCCAAACTCTGGGCCACTTCAAATAAAACTATCAAAAACAAGAACAAATGCAATAGTAGAGAAAAATGGGTAAGGATGACAAAAAAAATGGATTGGAATGAAAAGAAACAGATCCACACATCCAAAGGAGGCCTCAGTCACCATTTCCTCAGTTGCCTATGCCAGAGGTCTCCAAACTTGGCAACTTTAAGACTTGTGGACTTCAACTCCCAGAACTCTCCAGTCAGCATAGTCTTAAAGTTGCCAAGTTTGGGGACCCTTGGCCTATGCAAAGAGCCAGCTCTTCAAGGCAACTCAAAACATCAACACTCTAATACTTCAAGGCTTTCCTTTCTCCATTATATGCAATGGAGATGTTTCCTAATCTTATGACTTTGAAGTTAGACCTGAATTCACTTATATCCTGACCCAGTCCCATTTTCACTTTTTGTTAAGTTTCATGTGGTTATATATCTATTGCCATGGTTACAAGTTGGCTGTTGAACTGTAAAATTATTTTACAAGGTTCAGCAAACATTTCCTCTTCTTTCCCCTGTAAGTAAAAAAAAAAGAATTTGCTTCTTTTTTTTTTCCTTTGCAATGCCATGCTAAATGTTCAGACTTCCAGCATTTATTGCACTGGGACCTTTTGTATTTGCAAACTATAGCAAAATGCAACCCTACACTATAAAAACATCTTTCCAATTCTTTAGACATTAAATGTGAACTCTGCAACTAGTTTAAAGGCTCAGGTAGAATGTCTTTCCTATCTAACTGTAATTACATGCTTTCTTCTGTTGCTTCCATAACAGCTGCCATCTGTAGAAGTTTGAAATTACTGGGTTTGGAGGGGATGGTAATATTCCTCCCTGGTCCTCCTCCTCCCCAAAGTAGAAAGTTAACATAAACACAGCAATGAAGATGTATGGTGTGGACTTTTAAAGCTCCAACTATTTTTTAAAAATCACATTCAACCCAATCATCTTCTCCCTCTCTCCTCTCTTTCTCTCTCTCCTCTCTCTCTTTCTCTCTCTCTCTCTCTCTATGCCTCCCTTCATCCCTCCTACTCCCGTACTCCCCACACCCAGGAAATAATCATTTTCTTTTACTAGCAATACTTTCTCATCACATATTTTTAAAACGTGTTTTAGAAGACAGCACACAGGGAGATCTGCTACTAGTGTTTGCTCTTGCTGTTGTTCACAAATTTCCTCTTCTCTCAGCCATGACTCAAGGTATTCCATGCTCTTCCTTCATTTCTTCCTGTAGGTTACAGGGTTGCCTGTCCTCTCTCCTTTGGCTAGACTTTGCGTGGAAGGATGCAAATAGTGCTGTGCCCCATAACAAAAAAGAAACACCGATACAGTGAAATATTGGGAAAGAAGCCTTCTGTTCTTTAAAACAAACTGATTGGATCCCTGCTCTACCATGTTATCTCTGATCTCCAACAAAAACCAACTGATGCTCATGAAGATCAAAAGAGGAAAGGGCAGCCAGATAGCTAATCAGATAATTCTGTCTTATTTCTTTCTTGAAAATCTGTTCAGTAGATATGATACCAATGAACTGCCTCATCTTTCTGTAAAGAAAAGATAATGCACTCAGATTTTCATATGGGTGGAAAGGGTTATCTTATCTCTTTTGATAAAAATGGAAGCTTTTCTTCAACCTCAGTGTAGCTTAAGGTACCAGCCATACAACTTTAGATGATCTATTCTATAGCAATTTATCAAGATATGTTTTAAACTTTGTAAAACCTGGGGAAACTGGAAATGAGGTGGGAGTGAAATAAATGACATCTTATTTTTCTAAGCTACTCCAGAATAGTATAGTCCTCCAATTCATAACTGAAATATGTTTTTGTTTAAACTTCTTGGGCAATTGCAAATTCTTTTTCCTTTTGTTTATACTGTGTTTCTTATGTGCACTTCAAGCACTTCTTCTCCTTTGCTTTCTGTAGTCTGTATAAGCCCTTGCTTAAAATGCGTATAGAAAGTTAGATGTGAATGGGCTTCAACTTTCATACTGATCTCTAATTTAGCAATGCAGAAATTTCAAGTCTATCTAGCATTCCTTAAAAGAATAGTGAAGGACACAATCCCATTGTCACTGCTTAAGTAAGAGTCAGCTACTCTTCTGTTTTGTATGGAACCATTTGTGATATGACAGAGATTTCAGGGTAGGAATCCTTCCATCTTATTCAATTAACACCTTTACAGTCCTTTCAGAAAAACTTTTGCAAGCAGCTGTTCATGCAAGGACACTGGGTTGGGATTTACACATGTCTCCCCACCACAATTCAGCTGTACTCAATCCCAGATATATGTGTACTAAATCCAGTTAATTATCTATGCAAATGTTTCTTATTGTTCTAGGAGATGTAAAATGCTTAAATTTAAAAAAAAAATAAAACTGAAATTTCTTAAAATAGAACCTGAAAATATACAAATTCCCCATAGACCCAAGCTGAGGATTGCATTTTTCAAGGCCAGAATAACATCTTACCATCTAAATCAGGGGTGTCCAACCTTGGCAACTTTAAGACTTGAGTTGAAGTCCACAAGTCTTAAAGTTGCCAAGGTTGGACACCCTTGATCTAAATTGTTACAAGGAAAATACTCCCAAATCCAACGGATCATGTGTTTCTGCCCATGTGATAACAAGGAGATCAAGACCATTTCTCATGTATTACATTGCAAATTCTAAAGGGATATCAGGCCTGCTTATATTCTATCCCTAATATGTACTGTACATTTCCAGGAAAGTCAGGTTTCTAGTCCCATTTTAGGCATAAAGCCAGCTGGGTGATTTCGGGCCAGTTACTTTCCCTCAGCCTAAGAAGGAGGCAATGGCAAACCACTTCTGAAAATGCTTGTTTACACCATCACATTCAATCTTTAGTTGGAATATATAGTAAAGAATCCACCTAGCATGATATGTTCCTTTGCATAGGATTTGTTTAAGGAACATATCATGCCAGGTGGATTTGCACATCCTATGCAAAGGAACATACCACCTTTCTCAAAAAATGTTTATTTAACATGCTTTATTGAATCGCATATTGATTGAGTTTATTCATGTTATTGTCATAAAACATGGTTTATAAAGCCACATTGTTTTAGTTAGACCACCATGATATACCAATTCTAATGTATCATATATAAAGTTTGATTCTATCATAAAGCAGCAGTATGCTTTATTCAACAAAATGCTAAGAAATGAGAAGTTACAATATGTGGCCTCATAACACTTTCCATTTTTTTTTTAAATTGCTAAACTGTTCAGTTCTTTGCTACTCAACATTTGAACCAGCTTATAAAAAAGGGAATACCATTTGTATTATTGTAAAATCTTTCTGTATTACAATACATGTCATGAACCTCTCTCTACCTATCAGATATTTCAATTCTGCTAAGTGCAGATCCTTCTGTAATTCAACGAGAAATGATGTATGGAGCAGACATATTGACAACACCATCAGAAGAACAGGCACAAATCCCTGATGAATGTTGGTTACAATAGGTAAATCCATTTTCTCAAGAGAAATGAAATGACAAAGCATGAAATGAAAAAGAAGCAGGATGATTTGCAGTCATCACTATGATATTCTCTCTGGATAAAACTGGAGAACCACAATTTATAATACATTACTATATGCCTAATCATATGGGAAGAATGTTTCATGTTAAATTATTTCTTTCTAATTCACTATCATCATTTAAAACCAATTCAACAAAGTATATTCCCTGACCTCTTCAAGAGGATGTGTGTTAACTTAGGCCCCTTCCTTTACTATTCTAATAACTTCATTTGCAAACTTGGAAGGAACAGGGTTAAATCAAGTTACTCATGAATCAAGGAGAAATGCATTTGAAAGGTAAATGTCTATAGCAGGGGTGGTTCTGTGGGCATGGCTTAGTTGGTGGGCATGGCTTGGTGGTCAAATGACTGGCTGGGCATGGCGAACTCAACATCACTCACATTGAGGCACGCATCTCCTCACCTGGCCTCTCATGACTGTGGGGATGCTGCAACAGTCGTAAGTGTGAAAAATGGTCATAAGTCACTTTTTTCAGTGCCATTGTAACTTTGAATGGTCACTCCACCACACAAGCAAAGTACCAGCAAAGGGGGGAAAAAACCCTCCAAAGAAGTTCCTGAGACAGGAAATCTAGTCCTGCCAAGAATGTAATAAGGGTTAATGGAGATGCAGTTTCTGTAAGCAACACCAGAATGTTTCCTTCCTGCCTTCCTTACAGGATTAGGCCAGTAATTTCTTCTAACAACCAGGTCTCCGAACTGCTTAGAATGTTAACAACTGGTTCTAGCGAATAAGTGTGAACCTGTAGAATCCCACCCCTGGTCTATAGGGATTCTCATCTTCCAGGTCAGGGTTGTCCCAAAGATGCTTTCTTGGTTTTTTCTTTGAAATCCAAGAAGCTTCTTGGATGAGAAGTGAAATGTTTTCAAAGAAAAAAATCAAGAAAGTCCAGTTGCCTTATGGAAAAAAGAACCTTTAATATATTTGAAAGGTAAAAATTTCCTATTTTTAATGTAATGTATTTGCTTGCTTAGTTACTGCATAAATATGTAATTATGGTAGGGAATTTTTTGCACACAAGCTGATATTGCCATTCTGTCATGGGCCCCTCTTAGGAAAAAGATAGGGGAGAACAAGGATTGAGTAACAAGACTTCAGTCATGCCAAGGTCTAGAATGGAGGTATTGGTAGAACATTCTCCATTTTATTGACTCTCCAATATACTTCAGTTCAGTATTGGGAAACCTGTCTTATTCCATTGCCTTCTAATTATGGCAAAAGAATGCATCACCAATGCTTTTTGCAGGGCATGTCTTCATTGTCTCCTTCATCTCATCCCCCACCCATTAGCAAGGCAGCCTTGAATCATCCTTAGTTGTTGTGATAGAAGTGTGTATTACTTTCTCCCAACGCAAAGCTTGCCATGTAGACAACCTATGGCACTTTAGGGAAATGATGCATTCATGATTTGCTCAGATCTAATTGGCTGCACAGGCTTGCTACGGGTACATGTACTCTCTCCATCTAATCCTTAGGCACTGCAACTCTTTTGGCATTTGTTCTGGTGGTAAGAGAAAATGTGAAACTAACTTACAATCCCTTTTCTTCTCCCTTCCTTCCTATGAACATGATTGCTGTCTCTCATGAAACATGGGTCTTCCAGGAGACAAGATATTCAGATGGCCACACTCAGAAAAAACTTTTGAAGTATTCTTGCTAATTTTTCTAAATATTCTGCCAAATTTTCATGAGAGAAAGATAGGGAGGGAGGGAGGGAGGGAGAAGAAAACCAGTTCTGGATTCATCTGTGTCCTGTTCAGAGGGCAAGGGTTGGGAGGATGTTGATTCATCATTGCAGCCCTTGTGTTATTTCGTTGTACTTTACTTCCTGTTGTTTCCAACTTTATATGGAAGAAACAGCAGAATAGCAACAGATGAGGTTAACTGGAGACCAACTCACTTCACTCTGAAAGACCAGTAAGTCATTTCTGGTAAGATAGGTGGCTATATAAATTGGATAAATAAATAAAATAATAAGTAGTTTCAGATCTCATCTGCTGCTGATCACCTGATTTAGCTTGCCATGAAATATGTGGCAAAACATAACATATTTGACACACCTCACAGCTATCACTGGATGCTGTCAGCTTAAGGTAAGAAACATCAGTACATCTAAGGATGATTTATAGCTGTCTCATTTATGAGCTGGAAATAAAAGGATAGCAATGTCATGGGAATACGGCAAAAATAAGTTGTTGCCAAGGCATGTTTGTATCTTGTTGCAAGTGGAAAGCGGCTATGAGACTAGATAGGCTCATCCTATTTTTCTGTGCCTTGATTAAAACCTGGCTCTTTTTCCTCTCTTTCACTAGGGACTTCATGCTCTAATAAGACTTTTCATAATAGTCCACTAATTGCAAGGACATTCATTCTTTTGGTGCATAGACTGTGTTCACACCACATGCTCATCCATGGTTTACTCACTTTCATCCACTTCTTTGGGATAACTGCATAACTTCCTGAATTTAATTTTGCTGGGTTCCTTTATAGAGAATTTTATAGAAACCAAACCAGTTTCAATTCACATCCCATTTTTCTTTCCAAGAAAAGTCCTATAACACCATGCTCTCTAATCGATGTTAGCCAATAAGGTCATATTTTCCATTTAACCCCTCTGAATGGATACCCAATCAATGGTGGGAAAGGAGAGAGGAAGAGAGATTTCTGAACATTTGAAGCAAAATAAATGTAATTGGATAAGTGCCCCTTAAATGTCACTTGCCCCTTAAATGTCACTTGCTCCTTTCAAACCATACACTTCCTCATAAGTTTGAGAAGAGCTGTCCTTTTGCATCATCAATGGACAGTTTTCAAATGTAAAACAAACACAGTAATGGCAATTAAAGAAATTATGCATGGCAGTACTTATATTTGTACTCCCAGGATGTGCTAAATCATTAAGGACACTGACTGGGCTAGGCTCAGTCAAGAGAAAACCTATAACCATGCTTTGGCGCTGGTCTACTAAAGATGTGCAGATGTCACCTGCCACTTTATGCTTGTTTGTGCTTCACTATGTGGTAACAGGCTCCCATGAAGGGGACGGAAATGAAAGTGGAAATACTTCGGAAATGAAAGTAAGTGCTGTATCTCCTCAAGATGCTACCTCAAGGTCACCCAGCTGGAAGAAGGAGGGGGCACATACCAAACTCCATTTAGAGTGACCATTAAGAAAACATTTTGCCTGAACCTGATTGGCTGCACTGGGGATAGGAGTTAAGTTAAGGAGGAAAAGGTAGAACTTAGGGATTTGGGCACACAATTTTCATTTCTGGCTTTGCAATAGTGCAATACACTTGATTTCTAATAAACAATGCCTTTCTCAACAAATAAAGCCAAGGATCATTTCTATTTAGAGGTTTATATTGTGGCAAGTCTGACAGCACAGACCAAAACAGCTAACCAACAAAAAATGATGTATCCAGCTGAGATGGAAAGTACTTGAGGCCCAAGACCACTTACTAGCTTCTGGCAATAGCTGACGGGCAATAAGGAGGGAAATAAAGATTATTACAATTAAATATGGATTCCAGAAACATCTTTAGCTCTGAAATCTTTCTTAACTAATTGTCTTTTATGGCACTTCTCTATTTCTATCAACATCCCAAATGACTGTCTAAAGGGAGATAGAACAAGTACAAATGAGTTATTTTCCAAAGCCCATAAAAGAAATCAGGCAATAAGCATTAAAATGATGCGTCATGTTTCTCAGAAGACACACATACATACCACACTAGTTTTGAACAGTAATTTTCTCTCCCTGGGAAACTAAGGGCCTATAATTATCACAGAGATGAGATAGTAGCACCCTAACAGATGTGTGGGAATTGAAGATCATTCTGGCTACCAGTCTCATAATTTGATATCCCAAACTGATGATCATTGTCATGATTCTTGGAGAGAAGCCACAGTCAGTGGAAAACCCATATATTTCAGTAGCACATCCTCTCCTCAGTAAAATTCATTGTAAACCCAGCAATGATACTTTGGCAAGTTAAGGCCACTCTAGAGAACTCAGGTCAGCACCCACATTATTAAAAAGCGAGATTAGCATTTCAATGGAATAAAATAATCTTTGTTGAGTATTTCACAAATCATTTATACCTTTTCTTGGGGTAATTGAGAGATGGTTTACTGTCCTTAAATGTTTACTTTGCTTGATAGTAGCATCTTTGTGGCAGTGTAATAAGGAGATCATTTCAATGAGTATTTCGTATGTAATTTCTATAAGTATTATCAGTGGCTTTGTTCTGGGTAGAGTGTCTGCTTGCTACAAAGTTAACTGCCTTAAGCCTACTTATTCATGTTAGAATGCCTTCAAATTTTCTCTGAAGTAATCTCAGCTCATCAACACTGAGAGCAGTTTTACTAGCTTAATTCTGATTCTGTATCATACAGGCTGACTGGCTCTTCAATTTTTCTCACATTGCTAACTCCCTACCAGCTTCTCATCTAATCTCTCACCGAAAGTATCTTGTCTCAATGTTCCACATACATGCACAAATATCTTCTGCTGTTCACCTGCACATGGTAGCATATGTAATTCAATTCACCGTGATGTTATGCAGTATTTTAGAAATACAGTTTGCAATAAATGCTTCAAAATTGCTGGCATTACTTTAATCCTAGGATAGCTGCCATTATTATTGATAATCCATCAGGGCAGTTATCATGGATTTTTTCTGTTACTTTTAGAGCAAATATTCTGGGAAGAGATTAAGCATTCAAGGTAGTGCTGGGCATTAACCTGGAGTGGATGTGGTGGAATGTTAGTCTGGATTCCCAGGAGTGAGCGCTGCATTCCAGAGGAATAAAAAGCCATGAAATTCAGATAGTTTGGTTAGGAGGAAGAGATCAAGACAGCTCATCCCTACAGGAGCACATGATGCAAGTGCCTTGTTTTACTTTGGCAAGATTTTTGCTTATAGGTCAGGAACCATAAAGGAAACTGCTTAGGAATAATTCAGTGTGTCTTTCTTGGTTTTTGGCACCTGATTTCAATCAAACTATCTAAATTTTGCTGTCTCTGGCTTCTCTCTAATGCAGTGCAGCCCCTGGGAATCCAGACTACATCCCACCACAGTGGATGTGCTACACACTGAGAATATGAAAGAATCATTCACAAAGGGATCAAAGTTCATCTTCTCGTAGATTCTAATTACACCATCAGAGAAATGGAGCATCTGAATCTCCAACTATGGATCCCCCAGGAACTCCCTGGGATGACGTTTCTCCCAACAATCATGTTAATTTCCCTGAGCAAGACCTTATTTGATTCCTCATTCCATCTCCTTTATGAACCTGGTCCAACAGCTATGAAATCAGCTCCCTTCTCTTCAGATGGTCTTTAAAAGGAGCTTGTTTTTTATTTAATTAATGGGTTGGTATAGCAATAAGTTATTCCACCCTACTCTTACATAGCTGATAGTCATAGATTAAACACTGGATTTCAACAATGCACATGAGAGAGGGGGGGACTCAATATTATCTCAGGCATTGCTCTAAATGTATTATTAATGTTTGATTATTGATTATTTTATTGATAATATTTGGCTACTGGGCTCTAAGCTGGTTTATAATTCTTGTTTTGTTGGGGTTTTTGGTTTGGTTTGGTTTGGTTTGGTTTGGTTTGATCTGCATTGTGCTTTTATAATGTTGCGGTTTTGTTCATATAGACTTTGAAAAGTATGTCTCTGATTGGCTTTCAACTGACGATGATGGGCTAATAGAAAGAAATGTTCAAACATACTAAAATGATCAAGGTACAAGTCCCATAAATGTTGTGGCAAGAAGTTCAATTAATATTGTTAAAAGCAATTTCTAAGGGAAAACATGAAATGAATTCTTGTCCTTTTTTTGCACTGAATTGTGCTAGTGGCAAATAGAGAGACATTATATGATTTCACCTTATGTGACATTTGTATTTTAAATCCAATTCTCTGCTATGCAAGGGTATCTTTTTGTGAATAGTTTTCACTGAGGGAGCTGCAGTACAGCCTCTATTAAGAGCTTTCTAAGTCACACTCTGATAATTTCAGATTCTTCTTAGAAAACTCTCCATTGTATAAGAAGTAGACATCACACTGCTAGTCATCTTTTAAATGAGCCTTGTTCATTTTACTCTTCTACAAAAACAAAACAAAAGCATTCAGGCATCTGAACTGACTATGGTTTCTGGGCTGCTACTTTAAATCACTAAAGCAAACTGGCTTTCTTTTACCACAACTAAAAATGATAATAGGAATAGGACACCCCTAAGAAGCTATAACCATTTCAAATTCTCCCAGCAGCTCTGGAGAGAAGGCCTGAAGTGGTCACTAAAGTATAGAAATCAGTTCAATATCATGCTGCAAAGTTTTGTTAGAAAGACATTTGTTGACTTGTTTATTGCTGTTTTGTTTCATTTTCTTTACTATGGATGCTTTATTCAAAGGTGGTATTCAGCAGGTTCTAACCAGTTCTGAAAAACTGGTAGCAGAAATTTTGATTAGTTTGGAGAATTGGCAAATACCACCTCTGACTGGCCCTGCCCCCATCTATTCTCTGCCTCCCAAGTCCCATCTGATTGGCTGGGTCTTCTTTTGTGGCCCTGCACAGGAGAACGGAGCTGGAAAGCAAGTTAGTGGGGTGGGGAGGGAATGAGATTTTGTAGTCACGTTCCCCTGCCAAGCTCATCAAGCCATGACCACCAAGCCACGACCACAGAACCAGTAGTAAAAAAAAATTGAACCCCAGCACTGGTTTTATTGTATTGCACTGTTTTTATTTTATTTTTTATTATTTTATTTTATTGTTTGACTTAGAGTATCATAGATATTGTATAGGTTTTACAGAAAACACTCAAGAGTTGTCCTGATTATGGCAGGCATATTAACAGAATAATGGACTTAGAGGAAGGGACCGTAGAGGTTTTCTAGCCAATGCCCTTTTCAAGGAGGAAACCCTATACTATTTCAGACAAATGTTGTCCAATCTCTTCTTAAAAGCCTCCAGTGATGGAGCACACACAACTTCTGGAGGCAAGTTGTTCCACTGTTTAAATGTCCTCGTTAGGAAATTTCTCCTTAGTTCTAGATGGTTCTCTTCTTGATTAGTTTCCACCCATTGCTTCTTGTCTGCCTTCAGTGCTTTGAAGAATAGGTTAACCACCACCACCGGCCCACTCTTCTTTGTGGTAGCCCCTTAGATATAAGAACACTGCTATCATATCACCACTGGTTCTTTTTTAAATTAAACTAGACATACCCAACTCCTGCAACCATTCTTCATATGTCTATGGAGATTCCCAGTCATCCAGGTCATGGTTGTCCCAAAGGTGCTTTTTCAAGAGGCAACTGGACTTTCTGGGGGTTTTTTGAAGACATTTTGCTTCTCATCCAAGAAGTTTCTTCAGCTCTGTTTTAGCCTTTAATCATGTTTGTTGCTCTTCTCTGCACTCTTTCAAATATATTCCAAATAAATAAATGGGATGAAAACAATGTCACTACATCCTATGACATCATCATGGAATTTTTATGGACAATCAAATATCTGAACTGTGGTCTTTGACTTCTCAAAAACTACAACTTTTGCAAACATACATATTGAGGGAGACAGAAAGAAATATATGTGAACATTTTGGCATGATGGTAGTAAATTATAAAAAGGTCTACTAAAACTTGGAAAATTACAAACAGCATACAAAATAACAAAGACAATGAACCTCCATCATATTGGACCATTTGGGGAGAAGGGGGTATCCATTACTTCCAAATGACCATTACATCTGAAATTGTATCAGTCATAATGTAGGTCATTTGCATGATTATACTAATGCACAGATGAAGTAAATTGCCATGCCTATCATAAAATTGAAGTAAAACTAATGTAATTTTAACTGCCTTCTCTGGAGTACCTGGAATGCAATGAATTTGTCCATTATTGGGGATGGGGTAGAAATTTGGTCTTTTACATCTGAAGTTTGCTGAGTGTCATTGTGTGAAGAACATTGGGACAAAAGTGAGATGATCAGAATGGTACGAGAAGGTCAACAAATCTGGCAAAGAGACAGGTTGAAATGTCAACAATAAAACTTTTTCAAATTGATAACAAAAAGAAATTGCTGTGTAAGACCGGAAGAATGGGGGGCAAATAACAATGTCTGTATTCCCATATGGAAAAGTTTATTTCAGGCTTACAATAACAAAGACAGTTTGCACACAACAAATGCCAAATCACGAAGACAGCTGGAAATTCACAACAAGTAATAGTGTGAATCAAAACAGCAGAGAATGTATGAACACTTACAGTTTTTAACAAAGTATTGGGTTTTTGGACATCTATATAGCTTAACCAGCCCATGAATAAGCAATGAAACCAGTGAGAAGTAAAAGGGTCAGTATAGTATAGTATAGTATAGTATAGTATAGCATAGCATAGCATAGCATAGCATAGCATAGCATAGCATAGCATAGCATAGCATAG
>NW_020769309.1:3515840-3527446 GCF_900518735.1 Pseudonaja textilis
AGCATAGCATAGCATAGCATAGCATAGCATAGCATAGCATAGCATAGTATAGTATAGTAAGTATTATATGCTTGAAGAACAATGTTCCTTCGAAAAGGATGTAGCAAACCACAAGCATATATAAACTGTGGCCTTACAAAAAAGAGGCAGTAATCAGTCAATTAGTACTAAAGGACAGCTTTAATATGAGTTCATCTTCTCTGGTCACTAAGTGACAAGGTTACTAAATGGTGAGAGACAAAGGAGGAAGGAGCGGGGAGGGTACGGGAAGTGGGGAGAGAGATACCATCAGTGGTAGGTTTCAAAAAATTTTACTACCGGTTCTGTGGGCATGGCTTGGTGGGCCTGGCAGGGAAAGGATACTATAAAATCTCCAGTCAGAGGTGGTATTTACCAGTTCTCCGAACTGCTCAAAATTTCTGCTACCAGTTCTCCAGAACTGGTCAGAACCTGCTGAACACCACCTCTGGATACCATTATCACTGGTTGCTGCCATCTAATTTAGATAAAAGTTTTCACTGTAGCAATTCCAGCTCTTAAAGAAGACTGTGGGGCACCCTTTCCTCAAAGGGCCATCCCTGGACCCAACTGTGTTAGATAACTTTAGTCCAGACTTTGGTGAGTTTGCCGGTGGACTATTGCAATGTGCAATATATGAGGTTGCCCTTGAAAACTGTTCAGAAACTGCAACTGAACAAGAATGCAGGAGCAGGAGCAGGAGCAGGAGCAGTAATGCCCATGTGACACTAATATGACCTTGAGTGAGTACCGAATGCAGGGGCATTTCCAGATTCTGGTTGTAATCCCTTACATGGTATAAGGCCTAGTTTATTTGAGGGACCATTGTAGTGGCAATGTGGAAGACCATTGTTATCTCAAGGAGTTTAGCAACGTATTTTTATTTCCCTTTCATATTAAGAAAAATCTAGAACTTTAGAGCTCATTCTAATCTCACGTGTTTGTTTACTGAATAAAGGAAAAATGGGAGATCTTGACATAGCTGCAACCCTATGAAAAGGTCAGTTTCCCTTCCCAATCCAGAATCATGTGCTACCCAGTCAAGGTCAGGTCTTACAGTTGATGAACATAGCAAGACCATGAAGTCATGGTTCCAGGTTTTGATTTAAAAAAAAAACCTGGGGTGGTTATTTTTTGTGGGGACCATCTGCACAAAACCTAGGACTGGGGATTGTGGAAATTGTCCACCCTTCAAAGAGGTACCTCTGCTGTAGTTATGAAGGAGCTCCTGACAGCTTGTAAGACATTTGGGTATCATCTTGGTATACATACTTTTTATGTCATGCTTTTAAATCTGTTTGCTATAGTTGAACAATAAAGCTTTAAAAATTATTTTCTAGTGTGCTTATTGTCTCTAGATCCAGAAGAGTCAATTCAATTGCCTAGGCACCCGGTCATTCTTCTGATACTTTGCAAAACAAGCATACGTTTTCTTGCTTCTCTTCTAACATCTGACAGAATCTTAATTGACAGGACCATTGAATCAATCACAATAGAGCTGGAAGGAACCTTGGAAGTCTACTAGTTCAACCCTACCCCATCCCCATCCCACACTCAAGAAGGAGACCCCAATTAAGCAATGCAGAAATCAGGAAGGTTCTCTCTTGTGGTATCAGCTCTCCAATCAGTTCCCTGTTCATATAATTTGTATTATCCCCATCTTGTTGGCCTTTAAACATAGCTCTTTCCCTAGTCCTTGAGTTAGCATGCTTGTTTGCCTTTGCCTCTGCTAGTAATGGAGAGAACTTGGCTGTTGTTCCCTCTGAATGACAGATTTTACTATTAATGTTATTGTTTTTGTATATGTAATGGTGCATAGAATCATTTGGGATTGGCTGGCCTAGAAATGTGATTAATAAATAGAGTTGAAGGAGGAAGGAAAATGAATTAATCCATTACATTCATGTAGGAAAGGCCTAAGTGAAGAAAAACAACAGATACCTAAATGATATTCTGGAGGTGCCTACTGGAGGGAAAAAGAGTATTTGAGTGCTGGAGCTCCATCCACAGAAGACCTGACTGTGAGTAGTTGCTGTTTGTTAGAGTTAAAATAAAGGTGACTGAGATTCACATTTAAAAGTTCTATAGACATGTATAGACAGCTAGCTGCAGAATTCTGGGAGTTGAAGTCCACAAGTCTTAAAGTTGCCAAATTTAGAGACCCCTGTTTTAGGACAATATCTCTGTCATTCTGAATAAAAGCCAGCTCAGAGCTTTTAAATCAGGCTCAAGTAAATTTACATACAGAAATGGGGATCCATTATGTGGGCTGACAAATCCAGATGATATAGATTTTAGCAGCCCAGATATGGTAGCTGTAAAAATAAACCAAAGTACGCTTTTTAAAACCTCAGAAGTTGCTTATTGCTAAAATACTCCTTATGTTACTGAATGCATCAAGTTTATAGGGTAACAAAAAGAAAAAGGAATGCACCTTCTAAATATCCCAAATTCAGGGCTCTAAGTCTATATTGTTTGGTAAATAAATAAATGGGAAACCAAAAAGTTTTGCTACTTATTTAATTTATTTATTTTTTTTAAAAAAACATCCAAACTGCAATGTGCCAGTATGCAAAAATAATTGCCTCCATAATTTAATCAATGCTATTAAATAGATACCTGAGACCAATTGTATGAATACTTCATTAAAAATAAGAGATGATTTGAGCCAGACCTACATTATATAAATAGCACAAACTGACTCCCCTCTCAAAGTGAAGTTCCCAACATGCAGATTCTAGAGGACAGTTATGTTCAGAAAAATGTAACTGATAATAATAATGAATAGCCATTTTTAAAAAAATTAAGCAGTAGCTCTACTACATTGAAAGGGAGTGAGATAATGTCCATACTGTGGTGGTGCAGTGGTTGGAATGCAGTTTTGCAGGCTAACTCTGCCCACTACCAGAGTTCAACTCTTCTGGCTCAAGGTTGACTTAGCCTTTCATCTTTCTGAGATTAAAAATGGGGACCCAGATTGTTGGGGGTAGCATGCTGACATTGTAAAACTCTATGAAGCAGAATATAAGTCTAAGTGCTATTGCTATACCCAAAACTGCCTTCATCCCTTACAATGCTGCCTCACTCTCTTTCCTCCAGCTGCTGTCCAGTCCAAAGCTCGAGTAGAGTTTCACAAAGCAGCCAACAGATCTGAAATTTCAATTCAGTAATCAGGCCAAATCTAGAGCCAGGAAAAAGAAAAGCTGATGTTATAAGCAGGTCTCTGCACATAGTAAAATCAGGGACCTTCTCTCGTGGGGCTGTGGGGGACTTTCCAGCTCAGTGTCTCATCTCTATGTTCCCATGTAGTCGTCTGTGCTGAGCAATTGAACTGACATACTTCCAACTTATCTATGGTTAGCATAAATAAGGAATCTTCAGAGTGATATTTGGAGACTATGGAGATTATGGATATATTCTTTTTTTAAACCACATCTGATTATATTGACCCAGACTCAAGGAAGAGACAAAAATACTGGACCCTAGACCAGGGGGTTGCAGGAGGCTGTTGTGGCCAAAAATGGGGGACAGGAGCCCGTTTTTTCTGGCAGAGCACTTGGGCCACCCAGGCACCCCCAACACAAGTGACATCAAGCTGGCCATGCCCACCCTGGCCATGCCCACCCAGCCCCTGAGGTCAAACAGACCCCTGATGTTGCGAAGTGATGACAAAATGCTCTGAAATGAGTTTTTTTGCTAGGAATTTTGGGTCCACAACTCTGTAGTGCAGTGATTTATACTTCACTGCTAGCCAACTAGCAATATTCTCTGCAATTGGTTGCAGTAGGGCTGTTTTAACAGCTTTACAGATCTTGGGGCAAAAATGGTGGCAGTTTGCTGTAGATTCCAAGAAGCAATAAACAGGAGCAGTAAAATGCAGTGACATAAATTGGATGTCAGACAATCAGAATTTAGCAAAATGAAAAGAAATAAATGAAATGTCTGTTCCCCTCCTTTATCTTCAAATTTTCATGGTCTGCATTGGTTTTTTCAGAATCTTCGTGTTTTTGTCTCTGCTGATGAGAAGTTGGAGGGAGGTCAGCATTTTTTTTCCAATTTTGAGTTGGTTGGCATGAATGTTGCTCAACTGAGAAAGTCTCAGCTAGCCTTTGGCTAGGTCTGAAAGCTTTTGGCAATCTGAAAAGCTGGGGGTTCCAAAGCAGCCGCCTCTTCTGCACATCGGATTGATCTGATTCATCATTTGTGAACAGATTCCTGACAGCCACTTTTTCACCCTTCCTTCCGATTCAGCCCACGCCTTTATCAACCAACAACAAAGAGCAGACTCCCTTCCTCTAAGCATTAAGGCAGGCAGGTGCACTGTGCAATGAAGAGACAGTTGCCAAAGTTGCAGCCATCATTTTCCAAGAGTGAAAAAAAAAAGAAAGTTGCCTGGTAAGGTTGAAACCATGCTAGCAGGAACTTTGCTGGAGCAGGCTGGGCTGGCTAAAACTTTAAGAAAAACAGATAGAATAGTGGCTGCTTCTTTTGTTAGGTGTTTCTATGTTTTATGGAGGACCACAAGCCTGGATTGGCAGTCCGACATTTGGGGCAAAACCAAAAAGACACTGGCTTTGAGTTCCATTACAAACAGTTGCACAGTTTGGCTTAAATATATACCAAGAACACTGTTCCCTTTTGGGGCATGTGATGTTATGCAAAGCATAGAAAGAGGCAAGAAATAAAAAGTCAAAAAAAAAAAAGACATGTAGCAATAAGGGGGAAAGAAAACAAAGTGAGTGTCTTAATTTCTATACCAAGAGCATCAATAGAACTTAACCTATAACTTATACAGCAAAAAATAATATTTAGAATTTATTGGACCCTCATTATGTTTGCATAGAAAATAATTGTCAAGCATTTTGTTGGAGATAAACTAAGGACAGTGCTTCTTTAAAACACATGTACAACGTCCCATACTTACTACATTTGGAAGAAAGTAGTAGACTGTATAAATGTGATTGTGAAAATAGCTTAAATTTTCTGAGGATAATACACGTACACACCCAGTACCTGAAATTTCACAGCTGAACAATGTAAATGGTTTCTCCATCCCCTTATTATAGCTAAAAGATTTATATTGCAACATTAGTTATATGAATATATGAGTACTATGAGCCATGGCGGTGCAGTGGTTAGAATGCAGTACTGCAGGCTACTTCTGCTGACTACCATCCTGCAATTTGGCAGTTCAAATCTCACCAGGCTCAAGGTTGACTCAGCCTTTCATCTTTCTGAGGTCAGTAAAAAGAGGACCCAGTTGTTGGGAGCAATATGTGACTTTGTAAACCACTTAGTGAGGGCTGTAAAGCACTGTGAAGCGGAAAATAAGTCTAAGTGCTATTGCTCTTAGTAAGATAATTGTATGGTTCCACTTATTCAATGGATTAAACTTGCTACCAATTGCACATGATAATTACACTTACTATGACAATGGTGTATGGATATAGACTTTGTATGGATAAATATAGGAATTATGAGATTAATTTACATAGAGTATGATAGGTTAAAAAGTTATATGTTATATTTTCTTGAAGTTCTTTACCAATTTGTTTTTTCTTCATATATTTGTTTTGCAATTCAGTCATTATTCATTCTATCTACATAATCAAACCACCTCAACCCACTTCTTTCATAATGGTCTCTCACTCTTGTGCTAAATCCGCATTTATTCAGCACCCATTCATTCTTGAGCACATCACCAAACATATGCCTTAAATATGTTTTATTGCATTCAACTTATGTTTTATAAGTCTGCTGACATACCTAATTCTCAATTCCATTCAAAGAAGTTCACAGAAACACATTCTTACGGACATATTTTTGTTTTTGAATATTTTCTTTTGCAAAAAAGTATTTGCAAAATAACCACACATTATTATCTTTCCATCCATACATTTTCTTTGCATGCCACATTTCTCCATCCATTTTTTTTCATCCTTAGTGAACATTCTATCAGGGTTACAAAATTCATCTACTTGTTCTAAATTTTTACCATTTATAAATTATATGGAATTTGAAATTGGACACTCAATTTTTTCTGTCAAGCAAAATTCTTTTGGTCTTTTGTACATTGATTTTCAGATCCACATGTTACACTGCATCATATAAACTATCTAATATTCACTGCAAATCATTGGGATTTTCTGCCAACAATATGGCATTCTCTGCATACAAAAGGACATGTACATTCACATCCTCAACCAACACAAGTCTAAACTCCCCACAAATGTTTCTTATACATTTTCCATAAATATATCAAGCAACTACAGGAGCATTATACATTCTTATCTTATCCACTGTTCAATGTTGAACAATTCACTAAGCAGTCATTTATCTTCACTTATCCCTTATATCCATAATATACCATCCTTGTTGGATTTCATGACTAATCTTGAACTTCATATTTGCACAAAACATTCCATAATTCAAGCCTATTTTTTTTATCATATATTTCCTCTAAACCAACAAAAGAACATTATATTTTATTCTTACATTCTTATATTTATCTATGTCTTGCTAAAGTGCAAAATCTAGTCTCTCTCTACTTCATGCTTATCATAAAACCACACTACATTTCCTTAAATTTTGCTCATTGTCACCTCTTACTCCTTTTCATACATAATCATGCAAAATATCTTTCTAGGCATTTTCAGTCTTACTTCTCTGTAGTTTTTATGTTCACACTTGCTACATTTCCCTTTAATAAGGGGACAATCATGGCATTCTTCCAATTATCAGGCACAAAACTAGTCTTTACACCTACAGTAAGCAATCATAATCACTAAATCAGGAAACTACAACCATATTTTAACATTTTTGTATCCTTACCGTTCTGACATTTATAACTTCCTTTCCATGAATTCTTTCCTGAACTATCATTCTATGTATTCTTTAACATATTTTCATTCCCATGACATCATTCCAAACATTGCTAAAAAATACTCCTTTCAGTATTCGCCACTTCAGTTTCATCCCAAATACCTTCATCACTTTTAATTCTAGTCACTCTGCTGAAGTTCTTTGTTTAATCCTCTTTACTCACTTGTAGAACATATGTTTTAATTCCATGAAAATCGCTCTGCATTCTCTGCTTCATTTAATGATTGTTTCTTGCTTTCTTATCTACTATATCTACATTCAGCCATAATAAACTTGATAAATAATAATAACTTGCTTTATATTGTGATTTTCACCAGATGACCTCATGGATAAACACCTCTGCTAACCTGCAGGGCTTTGGTCAGTTGAGGTATTCATTTGATCTTCTAAGACAGAGAATCTATCAATTTGGTTACTTGCCTTAGATACACCCATATTACATGTAACCTTTTCTGCTAATATCTTAATATAGTATTGATATACTATAGTATTGATCAGCACTGGAACATTTTGGCCATTATACCATGGCACAACCAAAGTCTACTGTGATGACCAGCTTATTCTCATTATTCTATGCAAGCCAAGTTCTCTATCCTTACTACTAAGATTACTACTGCCACACAGCCAAAAGACATACTTTAGTACTAAGTGTAAACATCATAACTATGATGGAAATAGCATTTTAGATTAACCCAACCCAAATAATATATTAGCTAAAACCAATCACATTGTTATTATTATTTTTTTCATTTAACTAATTTAAAGCTTCCCATGTCCTATCCAAATAGATCTTGACATCCCTCAGTTTCAAAAGTATGGATGGGGTATGGACAGTGGTGGGATTCAAAAACTTTTACCACCAGTTCAGTGAGTGTGGCTTGGTGGGCACGTTTTGCATGCATGCACACACTTTGCATGCACATACGCACCAAACACACACTTTGTGCAGATGCAGAGGCATTCCAACTCACCTCCTACAAGCCTGCACACTCCCGATCACTTCAGCAGCTGTCGCACAAAGCAGCTGCACTTCAAAAGCAGAAGATATAGGATGAGTATGGGAGCCCCGGCAGCTGGGTGGACCCAACAGCACAGTGGTGGAGAGAACCAGTTCAGTGTCCACTGCTCATCACCGCTACCGGCTCGGCAGAACCACTGGGTATGGATGGGTCTTTTGTTTAAAACAAGTCTAAAACTAAAACTGTGCTTAGGGCCTAAGCATAGAATGACGCACAGTCTGAGACTCAAGACCACCCACTGAATCAAACAACTACAAATGGAATGCTAAAAAAAATCTCATCTACTTTGAGGGCACTTTTCATTTCATGACTGAAACATCACAAAAAGTTTTGCTTGAATGTTCCATGTTTACTGTTCTTGTTGCCTCTGCTAAATACACAACAATCTACGAACTGTCCATCTGGCACTTGTCACCCTTCATAAGATTCACTTTTGGGGAGGGTATGAATTAACATTTGCCAAAGCCCTAGCCAAGACTTCATTAAATCCCATATTAAACACTCTGTTATCTGTAATTTTAGATAATTTTACGTCATATAACCACAAACTATTCATCTTTCTAGTATAAACTGCTCTCTCTTTTTTGGCATGCTAGTTATCAAATTGGATTTGGGGCTAGCTAATCCTCAACAAGAGTTAAGGTTTTTCACTAATCCACCTGATTAAATTCTCTGAAGTCAAACTTTTTGTTGTTTTTGTCTGGGGAAAGAAAGAATGACATTGCTCTGGCAAGAGACAATGGTTTGTCTTAGTGAGTGGATCTGTAATTATTCATCAGGAGTAAACAGCACTACACTGAAGATTAGGAATGTGCCTGGATAGTCCACTATCTCAGCCAATGCAGTAGAGGCTATCTGTTGAGACGTTTATTGCAGTGGCAAGATACATCCCTGTACAGGGAGCGGAAATAGCTTACATGGTCTAGGCAAATCAAGTTTAAAAAAAAAATCTTACCAAAATGGACAAATGTTTATTTGTTTACTCAATCAGAAACATCACGCTTAAAATAAGGTTTGCTATATGACATAAAATTTAAAATACAAAATACAAAATTTAACTATGTACAAATTAATCAGATCTTTCCCAGAAACTAGCAACATTAATTGCATTCTGTCACACTGCCAGGAGGTCCTCAAGTGTACACTGATGGGAACACCAATTCCACCTGCACTTTCTACAATTTTGTAAACAACAAACTAAAAGACTCAAGGTCCATCCCACCCCTGAAAGGACCTAATGGTAAAGACTGCAACAACGACAGTATTAAAGCCAACCTCTTTAACACATTCTTTGGCTCAATATTTGTAAACAGCAATGGATCATGCCCAGTATTTCCTAGTTGAACCACAGATGACTACAATGATCTAATACATATCGATTTTACAGAAGACAATGTTGAAAAAGCACTACGCAACCTAAAACCATCTCTATCTATTGGACTGGACGGAATATGTGCCTACTTCTTTAAAAAGCTACCCACTGCCATAGCCGAACCTCTAAGCATAATCTTTGAAAAATCTTTCAGGACTAGCTCCTTGCCAAAACTATGGTCACAAGCCACGGTCATCCCCATCTTCAAAAAGGGAGACCCCAGCCTAGTTGAAAATTACACACCAATCTCTTTATGCTGCGTCACCTGTAAAGTCATGGAATCAATTATTAACCAATCCATCATCCTCCACTTAGAAACAAACAACCTACTCTCTAGTAAACAATTTGGTTTTAGGAAAAAAACTATCCTGTAATCTGCAACTCTTACACTGCAAAAACATATGGACTACACAACTTGATCAGGGCAAAGCAATAGACGCAATCTACATAGACTTCTGTAAAGCCTTTGATTCAGTGGTACATGACAAACTACTCCTAAAACTAAAATCTTACGGTATCTCTGTATACCTGCATAACTGGATAGAAGCATCCCTGTCAAACAGACAACAAATGGTCAAAATTGGGAGTGTCCTATCAAATTCTGTACCTGTCAATAGTGGTGTCCCCCAAGGCAGTGTTCTAGGACCAACTCTCTTCATACTCTACATAAATGACCTCTATGACCATATCAAGAGCAACTACGTTCTCTTCGCTGATGATGTAAAGCTATTCAACACCACAGACAATACTGCTACCCTTCAAAAAGACCTTGACTATGTATCAGAATGGTCAAACAAATGGCAACTTCAAATCTCAAACAAATAAATGCTCTGTCCTACATATTGGCAAAAAAAAAATCAGACAATAAAATACAGGCTGAATAGTCAAGACCTTGTTGATGATCCAAATTCTGTCAAGGATCTTGGAGTACTCATCTCTAATGACCTAAGTGTTAGAGCCCACTGTAACTACATAGCCAAAAAGGCATTAAGAGTTGTTAACCTAATCTTACGTAGCTTTTTCTCTGGTAATATTACACTAATAACTAGAGCATACAAAACATTTGCTAGACCAATACTCGAATACAGCTCATCAGTCTGGAACCCACATTACGTATCTGATATTAACACAGTTGAGAAAGTCCAGAAATATTTCACAAGAGTGCTCCACTCCTCTACTCATTGCAGAATACCTTATGCCACCAGACTCGAAATTCTAGACCTAGAAAACCTAGAACTACGCTGCCTTCGGTCCGATCTAAGTATAGTATATAAAATCATACATTGTAATGTCCTACCTGTCAATGAATTCTTCAGCTTTAACCATAACAACACAAGATCAAACAATAAATACAAACTCAAGGTTAATCGCACCAAACTTGATTGCAGAAAATACGAATTAAGCAACAGAGTGGTCAATGTCTAGAATACTCTACCTGACTCTTGTGTTTTTTTCTCCAAACCCCAAAAACTTTAACCTTAAACTGTCTACTATTGACCTCACCCCTTTTCTAAGAGGTCTGTAGGGGGCGTGCATAAGCACACCAATGTGCCTATTGTCCCTGTCCTATTGTTTCTTTTATATATATTTTTTTATTTTTCTTATATGTATCCATGTATTCATAACTATGTTTTTACTTATACCTATTATCTTGTAAGCAATTGACAAATAAAAATAAAATATAAAACTATAAAAAACAAAGGGCAGGTATATATTTGTGTTGTGCTCTACATTTGCAAAGAGCAGAAGCCACTAGATAGTCCCCATTTGTTCAGGGTGTCTCCAGACCTTGTTGTACCCATGTCCAGTCTATTCAATGATTTCCATACTTCCCAGCTTTTATCAGATCCAAGTGCCAGCTCTTCCATTGGTTCCATCCAATGTTGGTTTTTTGTAGCTTGCCATGGACACACTTTGCTTTCAAATTCTTCAGTCTTCTGTCAACCTAAAAAAACTGGATTTCAGTCTCTTCAGAGCTGGTTGTAGGGATTGGGGGGGAGGTGTGTTGTCTAGATATTTGATTATTTGAGTTTTTCTATGTATGGTGCTGCTTCTCTGCGAGTAACAGACAAATGAAAATGAGCAAATATTTTCCTGTTTCTGCCAGTTCAGAGTGCACTGAAAGATGTTATGTCATTAATTTTCAATGTTTCATATTTTGAAATATCCATATTAACCATTAAAACCTGAAGGATCTGCTTAAATCTTTTGTCTGTGATTGGGAGGTGGACTGGACTGGAATGGGGTAGAAAAGACATATTGTAATTGGATAATATTAAAAAGCTTGTATGATTTGTAATCTACTGTTATCAATA